>CM054143.1:28726314-28738814 GCA_028751875.1 Rapana venosa | reverse complement strand
ACAACAAAAAGACTCTTTGACTGTTTGCCTGTTTTCCACTCTGCACACACAGAAACTCGTACAGGTACGTGGATACGGGCACACACACACAGAATATATATATATATATATATATATATATATATATATATATATATATATATATATATATATATATATATATATGTATATGTATATGTATGTATGATAAAATTATATTCCTTAATAATTACATATATATACATACATATATACATGGCGGGACGGGATAGCCTAGTGGTCAGAACATTGCGATCGCAATCTGAAGAACCGGGTTCGATTCCCGTTCAAGGGGATATTTTCCTCTGGAATTAACATCAGTGCAGACTCCACTCCCACCCCCCCCACCCCCCCAAAAAAAAAAAAAGTCCTTGGGATGAGACTATAAACCGAGGTCCCGTGTGCGAACGCACGCAGAACATCTTGCGCATATGTTAAATCCTGTTCCGCTTTTCGTAAGAGTAGGCCATTGTGTGCCGGTGGGAACAGATGACATAATTTACAAAACCGCATACACACGGGGACTGGTTGAAAAAAGCACCTCAGTACTTATTCCCTTATCCTCGATATAAAAAGAATAAATGAAAAATTGGAAAAAATACATACATACATACATGCATACGAATATGTACGTACATACACACATTTTTTTCTATAAATGTTCTTTTTGCGTTACTAACGGTAAATGACTTGTTTAAGTTGAAACTTATGTAGGGTTGTTTTACTAGCTTTTTGTTGATCTCCTTTGTCTGTTTGCTTTTGGAGTTTTTTAAATGCTGTGTTCTTCTTTCTCACCTTTTTGGTCTAAATCTTTTGCTTTGTGTGCATTTTGTTATTGCCCTTTATGTTTCGTTTGTGCATTGAAGATCAGTAATTAAAGCACATTTGAATGTGATTATTTTGTGTAATGCAATTTACTTTTAAACTTCTTTGTCTCCACCCCCCCCTCCCCTTCCCCACATCCCTTCCCTAGTGTCCTCTTCATCTTGTTCCCAGCCACTTCTCAAATGGTGCACGAACACACCTTAGCTATTTACCCTCCTCCTTCACCCCCTCATCGCACGTATAGAGCACCAGGTTTTAACCCTCTGAATTATAAAATAACATTTTTTCATCATTTTTTCCCTTTCCTTTCGAGGATAATCTAATAAGCACCCATGTGCTTTTTCTTCATCCAGTTCCCCGTGTGTATTTTTTAAAATTTATTTATTTATTATTTTATATCGAGGATAATGGAATAAGCACGTATGTGCTTTTTTTACATCCAGTCCCCGTGTGTATGCAGTTTTGTAAATTTTGTCATCTGTTTCCACCGGCACGCAATGGCCTACTCTTACGAAAAGCGGATCAGGATTTAACGTGTGCGCAAGGCGTTCTGCATGCGTTCGCACACGGGGCCTCGGTTTATAGCCTCATCCGAAGGACTTTATTACTTTATGTATAACATAACGAGGCACTAAACAACGTCTGAAGTGATAAAATGGTTGAGCTTAAGACATCCATCGAAGGTAAATGTTTTAGAGATCTTGATTTACTTAAAGCATGTGCATAATGAACGACACTATCAAACAAAGCAATGGCTACAAGAAACAACCGACAATAGCAGTTACATAATCCTTTTCTTCTTCTTCATCATCTCTTCCTCTTCCTCTTTTGTCAGTAACTCCCTTGGAAGTCGTTGCGTGCGCCACACTGAAGAACTATCTTCCAATGTATTTATTTATTCATTCTTTTATATCGAGAATAATGGAATAAGCACTTATGTGCTTGTTTACGTCCAGTCCCCGTGTGTATGCGGTTTTGTAAATTTTGTCATCTGTTTCCACCGGCACACAATGGCCTACTCTTCCGAAAAGCGGAACAGGATTTTACGTCTGCGCAAGATGTTCTGCGTGTGTTCGCACACGGGGCCTCGGTATAAAGTCTCCTCCGAAGGACTTTTTGGGGGTAGTGGAGATCTGCACTGATGTTAACTCCCTGGGGAAAATATTCCCTTGAACGGGAATCGAACCTGGGTCGTCAGATTGCGAGCGCAATGTTCTAACCACTAGGCTACCCCGTCCTCCAATCATGCTGGTTGTGCACCAAACGACATATGTCTTTGCAAACTGCTCCCTCATTCAGTCTGCAATGCTATCCGCTCACCGCTTTTTTATGAAAGGACTGAAGACAGAAAGGGATGGAAGCGACTAGCATGGCACGCATCAGCCGTTACACTGAGAAATTATGTAACTCGGGACGGGACGGGGACCGGACGGGGACGGGGTAGCCTGGTGGTTAGAGTGATGCGCATTGCGCTGGTGATCTGCTGACCCGGGTTCCAATCTCGTTCAAGAGGATTTTTTTCCCCTTGGAGTTAACATCAGTGCTGACTCCACTCTCCACAAAAGTCCTTCGGATGGGTCTATCAACCGAGGTCCCGTGTGCGAACGCACGTAGAACATCTTGCGCACACATAAAAAACCCGTTCCGCTTCTCGGGGGAGTATGCCATTGTGTGCCAATGGGAACGGATGATAAAATGTACAAAACTGCATACACACGGGGATTGGATGAAAAGAGCACATGAGTGCTTATTCTATTAATCTCGAAATAAAAGGTGAATAAATAAATGAATAAAATGTCACCAACAGGCGAGCCTCTTCGTTCTCACCTCACTTCACCTATCTCCTAATCTAGTAGAACCTTGGGGGTACCACTGAAGATTTTGCAACCAGATTCCTCTTCATTATCTCCCTAAAAAGTCATTTAAAGCGAGGCTATTGCATCTTGTAACATGACTTTTTTCCCTCAAAAATGACCTTGCATTGGTGCGTATAGTGCGAAGATTGATAAATGTCCTGCACAACTCTTAAAACATTATGGAAATTAAAAGAAATCAGCGGCCTTCTCTCATCTACCATTAAACCTGACACACAAGGCAGTGGAGTGACCTTCACCTTGGAATCAATCACTCAACTTCAATCTTCCAACGAAAAAAAAATGTCAATCATTACCAGAAAGTACCGTACTGTCTGTTTTAATCAGTATAGTGAGCGATGTTAGCACAGTAATGTTCAAAGTCATACTAGACCCATCACAGACGAGAAAAACAATTATTTAAAAAAAAAACCGGCTTGATTTCGTGGTGGCAAAAGTGCCATCTGCAGGTGTTCAAACCCACTGTGAAAAACGCTGCTAACGTCAGAGATGACGGAATGATTGTGTTATATAGAGTACAAAAGAGCAGTTGACAGAGCCTGACGTAAAGTTCTATTGCATAAATGTAGAATTTAAACATCCGGCAGAGGGTGATCAGCACCATCCAGCAGCTTTAGTCTAACAACATCATCATCAACATCAACATCAACAACAACAACTAGTGTAATTTTTGCAAAGGATGGTGTCCGAGAACCGTTTCATACCATAATTATTAGGAGTCTGACAGGGCTGACCTATGTCTCCCACACTTTTCAACAACAACAAGGTGTTGTTCCCACACAGGCACAATGGCAGTAGAAGCACAGTATGTACTCTCTCGGTCTCGGTCTCTCTGTTTATCTCTCTCACTCTCATGTTTCCCTAAAAATCCCCCCTTTCTAAATACCATGACCTTTGTTTTTTCAATGTTTACAGTTAATTTTATATTATCACAACATGCTTGTAAAATATTCAACTGATTCTGTAGAATATTTTACAAACATGTTGTGATAATATAAAATTAACTGTAAACATTGAAAAAACAAAGGTCATGGTATTTAGAAAGGGGGGATTTTTAGGGAAACATGAGAGGTGGTTCTACAATAGTACTAGATTGGAAGTAGTTAATAGCTATTGTTATTTAGGATTTAAATTTACAACAATGATCAGTGCTAAAAATGGTACACTGCATTTAACAACAAAAGGCAAAAAGGCAATAGTTCAGCTTAATAGAGTATTTCAAAAATATAAAGAAATGACAGCAAAAACGTACTTTAAAATCTTTGATACAAAAATACAACCAATTCTGCTATATGCTGCAGAAATATGGGGAATAAACAGGTTAGAACACATAGAAAAAGTGCACATGTGTGATTGTAAAAGGTTTTTAGGAGTGCCAACCAAGACACCAAATAAAATGGTATATGGGGATTTGGGTAGGTATCCACTCTATGTAAATTCATACGTTACCTGCCTAAGATATTGGTTTAGATTATTAGAAATGAATACAGAACGATTACCATATAAGGCCTATCAAATGTTACTACACTTAGACAGTATTGGGAAGCAGTGCTGGGTATCAAAAATAAGAGAAATATATGTATGATGGTGTTAATATTGTTTGGCTACAGCAAGGTGTTGGGAACGTGAAAACATTTCTGCATATTTTTTAAACAGAGGATTGTGGATATGTTTATTCAGGAATGGACAGGTACTCACAGAGAACGTGACAGATATGAACCTTACACGTCATTCAAGGACGTTTTTGAAAGAGAGCCATACATTCTAGATATTGATGTATATTGTTTCCGTGTTGCCATTTCTCATGTTCGATTTAATGTTTCTCCCCTACATAGCAATGTACATCGCTATAAGGATTCTAACCATGAAAAAGCTTGTCCATTTTGTAAAAATCATATTGAAATGAACAGCACTTTTTGTTTGCCTGTCCTATGTGTGATGACTTAAGACTTAAATTTCTAAAGGAATCGAAGGACTTCCTCTGGCACGGTTTGCTAAGAGCCACAAACCCTATCCACACACAATAATTTATCAAAGTATGTGTTCCATGCAATCAACAGACGGAAGAAAATACTTTAAGCATTGAGCTTATCATGATCTGCACTTCTATGTGGGTGTGCTACCTACTGATTGGGGGTATCCATTTTTCTTGTTCATTTTTTGCAAATCAGCAAACACCTCGAATAGAAAAATTGCAGGGTAATGTGATTGTGTAGTATTGGTTTTCACATCAATATCTGTGTTGTGATAACTACTCAATACTAGCTTAAAATGTACTTTACACATGTTTTCTCATAGTCTAGTAGATGTATGTGGTTTGATATGATTTTTAAAGTATAGTGTATGTGTGTGTGTGTGTGTGTGTGTGTGGTTTGTTGTTTTTTTGTTTTTGTTTCTCAATTTTCTTTATTTGAACAAAAGCTTGGTGCTCCAGTATGCAGCAACTGCAGGATAATAGTATGCATTATAGAATATTAACAGTTTTGTATTCAAGACTAAAACAAAATGACAAAGAAAGACAAAAACTATTTGGAAATGTTGTGTTTATAAATATATAAACAGAAGAAAAGTACAATTACTTAAGTGTGAGATCTAAGTCTAATAACCAAGAATGAAAGAAAAAACCTTTCATTGTAATAGAAGTAATCATAACGTATGGAACAATGTTCTCATTTTTTTTATGTACAGTAATCTTGTTTCGATAAACTAGCCAAGCAAACTTAAGAAAAACTGATTTTAATTTGCACCTCAGAAGTGTTGCCATATACTGAAAACGCATGAATATGTATTCAATGTTGACTACTGTGTGTTATGTACTGCGCTATATCGTGATGCTTTCCCAAATCAACCTTGCATTGTATTGTGGCCCAAGGCCGATGTGCAATTAAACTATTTCAGAGTTCAGAGTTCAGAGTTCTCTCACTCTCTCTCTCTCTCTCTCTCAACACACACACACACACACACACACACACACACACACACACACACACACACTCACACATACACACACACACACACATACACACTCACGCGCGCGCACACACACACACCACCTCTCTTCTCTCTCTCTCTCTCTCTCTCTCTCTCTCTCTCTCTCTCTCTCTCTCTCTCTTCTCTCTCTCTCTAGGGGACGGGATAGCCTAGTTGTTAGAACATTGCGCTCGCAATCTGACGACCCAGGGTCGATTCCCGTTCAAGGGGATATTTTCCCCTGGTGTTAACATCAGTGCAGACTCCACTCTCCCCGAAAGTCTTTCGGATGAGACTATAAACCGAGGTCCCGTGTGCAAACGCACGCAGAACATCTTGCGCACACGTTAAAAGCCTGTTCGGCTTTTCGTAAGAGTAGGCCATTGTGTGCCGGTGGGAACAGATGACGATTTACAAAGCCGCGTATACACGGGGACTGGACGTAAAAAAGCACTTACGTGCTTATTCCATTATCCTCGATATAAAAGAATAAAATAAATTAAATTAAATAAAGCGCGCGTGCACACACACACACATACACACACACTCAGACACACATGCACGCGATTACACGCATATAGACAGACAAACATTTCCACAGTTCATTTCCACATTAAGCCACAGTTTTTTCAAAGCATACGAGTGTGCAGGGAAGGTTCATTGATATCTTACAGTGTCTACGAAGGATCCTTAAATACGCCAACATTTTACACACTTGGAACATCTAGGATAGGAACAGTTCACGAAAAAATTGTCACGCTTTAAGGACACATCATTGTACTGAAGCGTCAACAGTTTCTAGATGTAACTCTTGTTAGTGAATAATTCGATACATAGATTTTAATGCATCATCATAAACAGACATTTCTACGACGAAACTGGCAGATTCTGTTTACGTAATGATTGATATTTGCTTTAAATCACTTTCAATCATGGCAGATTTCTCTGTGTGAAATTTGGGCAGGTGTCCCCGGGGAGAGCGCGTCGCCACAAGAGCAGCGCCACCCATTACTATTTTTTTCTTTTTTTTCCTTTCTGCAACTTATTTGTTTCCCTATCAGAGTGACTTTTATTTTTTAAAGAATTTTGCCAGGGACAACTCTGGTGTTGCCATGGGTTCTTTTACGTGCGCTAAATGATTTTGTGTAACACACCGGACCTCAGTTATTGTCTCATCCGAAAGACTAGCGCCCAGACCATCACTTATGGTCTTATGAATGGGGGAAAAGTTTCGGGCTCAAACGAGGTTTGAACCACCGCACGCTTCCGACCCGGACGTTTAGCTTTCTAGACAGGCGCGTTACTCCTTGACCACCGCTCCACCAATATGATATTGGAATGTTCATACCAATTTGAAATGTAGTTTTCTTGTGTCTTTCGAGATAATTATACCTATCAATGTGCCTGTCAATATTGTAATTGCCCTTCATGGGATGATAAAAGTGTTTTCGACTTGACTTGACTTGACATGACTTGACATTGCTGTGAACAAAAGATTGCAAAAACCTTTTTGTTACAATGTAAATGTTGATATTGAAAGTTGATCCAGGTACAGTAAATGTTGCACAAACATCAAACCATAATTTCAGTAGTAAATTAGCCCACGCCATACTCGTATTTTGATCTTTTAAAAATTGTATCTTATTCTTTTATATCGAGGATAATGGAATAAGCAATTATGTGCTTTTTCACATCTAGTCCCCGTGTGTATGCGGTTTTGTAAATTTTGTCATCTGTTCCCACCAGCACACAATGGCCTACTTTTACGAAAAGCGGGACATAATTTAACGTGTGCGCAAGATGTTCTGCGTGCGTTTGCACACGGGGCCTCGGTTTAGAGTCTCATCCGAAGAACTTTGGGGAGAGTGGAGTCTGCACTGATGTTAACTCCAGGGGAAAATATCCCCTTGAACGGGAATCGAACCCGGGTCGTCAGATTGCGAGCGCAATGTTCTAACCACTAGGCTATCCCAACCCCCTATTCTGATATCCTAGCTATCCTGTCATTTTGATCACCAAAGAAACTGGAAGCTGAGCAATAACTATTTACAGACACGGAATCAAAGGGCGGCTAGAGTGTGGGGGTAGATATAGAATCTCAACCACTAATATATGAAAGGACACACACACACACACATACACACATACACACACGCACACACACACACAAGGGGACTAGATGAAAAAAAGCAAATGAGTGCTGATTCCGTTACCCTCGAAATAAAAGAATTAAAAAAAAAACATACACACGCACACGCACGCGCGCGCACACACATGCACACACACACACACACACACGTAAAGATGGACACAGGTCTGTCATTTGCTTTCACTCCCCTCACAACCCCCCCCCCCCCCCCCCCCACCACCCACTCGCCCCAAGTCTGACTTTAAAAGGCAGTTTGGCATTTTGTTTTAAAATTACCAAAATATGACAAATCTTAACCCACCCCCACCCCCACCCCGTCTCCACCCTTTGGAAATTTCATTCATCTTTCTTCCAAAAAAAGCATTATCATTACTTTTTTTTAAACACACCAAATACCCAAACGAGTCAAAGTGATCATTCATGTAGTATCATAATTATCCACGATTGGAAGTAGCTGCAGAGACTGACGCTCTGATTTGTATTTTGCAAGATCGAGCGCTGTAAAAATTCCATTTAACATTATTATTACTACTTCATGGTGGGATGAGTATAACGATGAAAGTCAGCGTTAATGCCTCTGCACGAGACTGACGTTGCGTTGATTCAAGAGTATTGCAGTAACAAAATACCGGAGAAAACGACAGCTGTTAACTTCTTGAGTTTCATGTCCTGCTCTGGTTAATCCGGAAAGTCTTCGAGATAAACCTGGCAACAGAGGATTATGATGACGGAACACGTTCTGCAAAACATCCCTTCTTTAGAATAACATTTTCACCTAAGAAAGAAAGATCAGAGTTGGTTTTTTTCTAAATATTCGAAATGTATAGGTTGGGCTGTTTTGTCTGCCTCCCACCCACACTCATTATTTTGTCTATTTATCTGCTTTTAATTCTGTACTGTTTTATTATTAAAAAAATCGAGCCCCCCCCCCCCTAAACAAAGATTTGAAAACATTTTTTCGTTGATTCTGTCGTATGTTCTCAATCCTTTAAGTATACTTTTGCATTCCATCTATTCCTCTTTCCATTAGGATATTTTTTTCATCTTACCTAATTATGTCAACAAAACTGTTATACATTTTCACTAAAAAGTAAAAACACAAAAGACATCTACACATTAGAGCAATTATTCTGAATATCACAATAATTGGGCAGGTAAATGGAATGCAGAAACATGCATGCCCTGTATGTGCCAATGTTGAGAGAGGGAGAGACAGACAGACAGACAGACAAGGAGACTGACCAAGAAACAGAAAGAGACAGAAACAAAGAGGGGGGCAGAGAGGGAGGGAGGGAGGGAGAATGAAAGAGGGACAGGGACAGATACAGACAGACAGAGTAAGAGACAGAGAGAGAGAGGGAAATGCAGAGACAAAGATAGAAAGAGGGAGACATGGAGAAAGAGAATGCGAGAGTGACAGACAGACGGACAAAGGCACAGAAAGAAACAGGGAGACAGAGAGATAGACAGGCAAAGAAAGAAAGAAATAGAGAGGTAGACAAACAGACAGACAGACAGAGACAGAGATAGAGAGAAATACAGAGAGACACAGAGGGAGAGACAGAAAGAAAGAGAGACAGAGACGGAATGAAAGAGACAAAGAGACAAAGCGGATAGATATTTCAGAATAATCTGACAATGTGCATAATCATCCTCCCACCCCACAACCCCTTTCCTCCCAGTCTCCCCCACCCCACCCCCTCCCCTCTTCTCCATACTCACGGGGAAACCATCTGTCATGAATGACAAGTGAGAAGGATAATCTGTCATCATATTACTAACCGAATAGACCCCAAACAGGGACATGCTCCGAATGACAAAGAAAAAAACCCAGAAAAAAACCGAGCAGAATTGTTCAACGCAATGACAATGACAAAGGGTTATTTTGTGTTGAGCAAATATGCCCATTCACAAGGGGACAGTGGGGTGGGGGCTGGGCGCAAAATACACTTGTAATTAATAACACAATAAATCATACAACAACAGCAAAAACACATAATTTGATTGCGTAAAGCTTTCGCTCATTGGAGAGGGACAGGGATAGGGGAGGGTGGAGACACACTAAACATACAATCCATTGACAACACAGCACAAACGATGAAGTCCGTGACAAGGTTTCCAAGTCACTGCCTTCTGTCCTTTTAGCTCACTGGCTCGTGACATTACGTCACAGGTATGCGTGTCACAGATGTGTGTGCAAAACGTTCACTTAGTTTCGACATCTCTCTCTCTCTCTCTCTCTCTCTCTCTCTCTCTCTCTCTCCTCTCACGCACACACACACACACAGTCTCTCTCTCTCTCTCACACCTACACGCACACCCATACTCACACATACACATGCAACCACGCATACAAGCACACGCACACACATGCACACACACAAGTCTCTCCAAATGTCCTTCGGATGAGACTATAAACCGAGGTCCCATGTCGAACGCATGCAGAACATCTTGGCACACATTAAATCCTGTTCCGCTTTTTCTAAGAGTAGGCCATTGTGTGCCGGTAGGAATGGATGACAGAATTTACAAGCTGCATACACACAGGGACTTGATGTAAAAAGCACATAAGTGCTTATTTCAGTATCCTCAATATAAAAGAATACAATAAAATAAATAAATAAAAATAAATGCACACACACACGCACACACGCACACACACACACACATACACACACACCCAAGTAAAAACTGCTATCACAACTAACCAAGGAAAAATCTCATAGTCGCCATGCTCACATTCATAACACGAATTCCAGCGCTGATTTTGCTTTAACTTTTTTGTGGATCGGCCGGTGTCCATTGTCGTAGCCTGGAGTAGACTGTCCATTCCTCCTGAATTGTTCCCCACGAAATATAATTATTAAGAATACCATACGGTCTCTGCAAAGCTAAGGCCTTCACTGGAGGAACAATGAACAATGAGAGGACAATGGGAAAAGAACTGTTCAACCCTGTTTGCGTTCTTTTTTAAATAACATTATTCATACACACACAAGCACACACGCACGCACGGACTCACGCTCACACGCTCTTTCCCTCTGTCTTCTATTGCTTTTGCTATAGGTCTTTTTTCCCCTGACTAATATCACCTATAATGGACAGACGTTAAATACAAGAACGAACGCAAGCACACACAAAGAGATAGAGAGAAAAATAGAGAGATAAAGAGAGATGAGAGAGAAAGAAAGAAAGAGAGAGAGAGAGAGAGAGAGAGAGAGAGAGAGAGAGAGAGAGAGAGAGAGAGAGAAACATACACACGCACGCGCGCACACGCACACACACACACACACACACACACACACACACACACACACACACCACGTTTATGACCTTTCTTTTTGAGATAATTATCTGAAACAAAAACTTTGAAAACAAATTCAGCCGTGAACCTGAATAATCCAATATCACATCTGTCACTATATTCACCATCATATCAGTCCATATACCTAACAGCTTTTCTTGCAAGATTGCAGGGGTGAGAAATTGTGTTTCCATTGCAATGGATCTGGCATGGTATTTATTTCACTCTGGTGAACAGTCGTGTAATGGATGAGGAGTTTATCGTATCGATCGACTCGAGGTAAATGATGTTATCTACATGTATGTTCGACAAAAGATTCTATCTGCTTAAAGCAATATTATTACAAGACATCTCTGTGTTCTGTGGATTTTGGTCTGTGTTGACCTGTATTTCCAGGACCTTGGTTGCATTACATTGTATACATTATCTTCTGAAGTGTTTTGTATCCAACTGTGTAGTGCAATGAATAGCATCGGGCAACTTTACTGACACTTAAATTTTCTTTGATTGCTGGGTGTTTTTTAAAATTATATTGTACGGTTTGGGGACGGGATAGCTCAGTGGTCAGAGCACTCGCTTTCCACAGCTAAGGTTAAGCAGAATGGAGCGTGGTTACCACTTGGATGGGTGACCGCTTGCGCGCCTTGGCTTCAGTACAGTCCCCCAGTTCACCCAGCTGTAAATGGGTACCTGCCCTCTTTAGGGTCAGGGAAGGTAAAGCAGCGAGGGGGAGGAGATAGTCGCTGCCCTCAATATGCTGGCCTTTGGAGAAGTTGAGGTCTCCGATGTCTCACTCCCCATTGACCACGTAGGTTATCGGACACCTTTACCTGTTTTTAATTGTATGGTTTATCACATCCTTTCTCTATATCAGAGGTGTCTCACGCCTGAAAGTAGATGTCAAAATTGCTCATTATCTACTTTAAATAAAATCCAGTTGCTCTTGCTGCTAATATTGTTGTTGTTGCTCAATATCCTTTTGTATAAAGAAATGTCATTTTTATTTCACAGATGTGTCTTTGCGTGGAATCTGTCATATAATGTCTGACCTGTCAGCATCAAAGGGTACGATATTGGTCGCTGCACCCAATGATACCGACATGATCCTCCTTCTCCATTTGCCTTCAAAAACAATGTTCATGAAGTTCGTAGTTTGGTTTCGTAACGTATAGTCTAATTTAATTTCATCTATTGATGTAAGACGTGCTCTTATAGTCTGCTTTTAGTTGTACTATTTGTCCAGCTGACGAATAGGACCACTCTAAAATTGGACATCTCAGCTGCTTTGAGTCTTTTTTTTTCATCGTCCTTTCTTTGTGTGCAGGATTCACAGCCACGAAATCAACGGGAACCACTGCAC
>CM054143.1:28686314-28721314 GCA_028751875.1 Rapana venosa | reverse complement strand
ATGTAAACTGTATTTGTGGGGATAACATAACATAATTATAGTCACGCTCTTCATTGTGGACATCTAAAAGCATTTTTTACCTGCTGTACCTAATCTATCACTGGATTTTTTTAATTGTACTCTTTTATTCCGAGGATAATGGAATAAACACTCGTGTGCTTTTTTTCCATCCAGTCCCCGTGTGTATGCTGTTTTGTAAGTTTTGTCATCCGTTCCCACCGGCACAAAATGGCCTAATCTTCCGAAAAGCGGAACGGGTTTTAACGTGTGCGCAAGATGTTCTGGATGAGTTTTTGTCTAAACCATCGCAATTGTTGGACATTGTATTAGCGCTAATAAGAAGTCTGATTAATAGAATGAATTTTGTTTTTTCAAGATAATTTTATATTTCAACCATGTTATCTGACATTGTTTTCAACTACTGTTCACAATGTTTTGTTCAGAGTTGGGTGGGTTTTTTTAGTCTAAAATAACTTGATGTGAATAGACGTTTAAACTAAGGATGTCGCACTCACAAACACACATATACACACACACACGCCCGCTCACACACACACACCACACACACACACACACACACACACACACACACACACACACACACACACACACACACACACACAAACACACATATACACACACGCCCGCTCACACGCGCACACACGGGGACGAGATAGCCTGGTGGTTAGAGTGATGTATTCGTAATTTGCTGACCCGAGTTCGATTCTCGTTTAAGAGGATGTTTCCTCTGGAGTTAACATCAGTGCCGACTCCACTCTCCCAAAAAGTCCTTCGAATGAGACTATAAACCGAGCCCCGTGTGCGAACGAACGCAGAACATCTTCATCATCATCATCAGACCCGTGACCTTGGCGGTCGTGGGGGAGACATGAAAGACGATGCCGTGGTAAGCCTCCTCCATCCATCTCGGTCCTCGGCTCTGCGCAGTAGTGCCGAGTCATTCATCTTGGTCCATTCTCTGATGTTGTCCATCCATGACTTGTTCTGTCTTCCCCTCCTTCTGCCACCTTTGAGTGTTCCCTGCAGTACTGTTTTGGGCAGAGTGTTGTGGCGGGTGACGTGGCCGAACCATGTCAGCTTTTTCTTCTTGACGATGGTGAGAAGGGGTTCCTGTGGACCTGCCAGCCGTGTTATTTGACTCTTGACAAATTCATTGGTCTTTCGTTCTCTCCAGGATATGCCCAGTAGTTTTCTATGGCATTTTGTTTCGAATGACTGGATTCGCTTTGCTGTTTCAGCAGTCAATGTCCAGGTTTCACTTCCGTACAGCAGGATCGACTGAATTAGGGCTTTGTAGAGCTTTAGTTTGATTGGGAAACTGATCTCTTTACTTTTCCATATGGTGGTGAGTTTTGTCATGGAAGATGTTGCCATGGCTATTCTGACATTGATTTCTGTCGTCGATCGCCCGTCCTTTGTGAGTGTAGCGCCGAGGTATTTAAAAGCGTCTACCTCCTCCAGTTGTTGGCCGTTCATGTAAATTTTAGCGGTGGCATTGCTCGTGCTGTTCACAAGTACTTTACTTTTCTCCGAGCTCACCTCCATCCCATATGCTCCATCTCTGTTCTCAAGTCTGGTCGTAAGATCTTGCAGCTCTGTGTTACTTCCGCCCATGAGGTCAATGTCATCGGCAAACCGTAAGTCTTTTGGAAGAGTAGGTCATTTACAAAACTGCATACATACGGGGACTAGATGAAGAAAGCACATGAGTGCTTATTCCATTATTCTCGAAATAAAAGACTAAAATAAAATAAAATAAATAAATAAACACTTAAATCAAACACACACACACACACACACACACACACACTAACACTAACACACACATTTTGTCAGATGGCTTGATAAAACAGATAGTTTGCTTATACAAAATACCATCTGCAACAAACAGAACTGAACTTTGAATTTGAAAGTTCAGCAACAATATAACATCAATGAAATCTATTCGTACAAAAACAAACAACAAACATGTCCCGTACACTTCTTACATATAAATCAGTATTGGCAGCTGACTAGGACAAAAATCATAATCTTGTTCTCACTATTTTGTAGCCCTCGATTTAACACAACGTAGGCTCAACTAGCGTCACTCCGCTCTTAGACTCATTGCAACCCTCACCCCCCACAAAGTACAAAATCCACTTTAGTTAAAAGCGCACAAAGTGTTGACATTGAGCCTGTTACCCATCTTATCTTGAATACGTGGGTTTTTTTAAATGATTGTTCTCAATACTGGAGCACAAACCACATATTTTCGATAGTGGCACGAAGAATCAGGACATGCACCAACTTATAGAATTATTAGTTTTTCTGCTTCAATATGAAATATGCAAAAAAGTGATTCCAAACTTTGTTTTCAGGCGAATGTTCCTGGTATCCCTTGCTGCTTCTGTGCACTTTGATGTACATGGCAGACAATGTAAGCCTGCTTCCTATCTTATCTTGAATACGTGAGTCTTTTGAGTGAGATTTTTTTTATCTCATTGCTGCAGCACAATCCACGCGTTTTCAATAGTGACTATAAGAATCAGGACATACACCAACTTATGTTAGATTTTCTGAATCAATAAGGAAATATACAAAAGTGAATCCCAAACTTTTTTTCAAGCCAATACTATTTCATTGTTTTCAATGCTGCGGCAAAAACCACATGTTTTCAAAAGTGACACAAAGAGTCAGGAACATGGACAAACTTATGTTAGAATTTGTTTCTTCTGCTTCAATAAGAAAATATGCAAAAAGTGAATTCCAAGTTTCTTTCGGTCAAGATTAATTCCTGGTATTGTTCACTGTTTCTGTGATGGACCAGGGGCAGACAGTTTGAATGAACACGCTGGTGACTGCAGACACAAAGTGTGCCTTGAGGAGACAAGCTGATAAACTGCCCACATCTACACGATGAGAAAGGAAAGGGGTCTTTCTGGTCACGTCTGTCTGTCTGTCTGTCGGCATTTATCTCTCCATCTGCTTGCACACATGTTTAGAGCATTAGAGTGATAGGCACAGGCTGTGGCGGAGATATAAAGGAGGGAGGGAAAGAGAGGGAGGGTGGATGGAGGAGAGAGAGAGAGAGGGGGGGGGGATGGAGGGAGGGAGAGAGGGAGGGAGGGAGTGATGGAGGAGAGAGAGAGAGAGAGAGAGAGAGAGAGAGGAGAGAGAGAGAGAGAGAGAGAGAGGAGAGAGAATGACTAAAGTTAGAGAGAGAGGGAGGAGAGGGCAATGGAAAGAAAGGAAGAGGGAGCGATTGGATGAAAAAGATCAATCAATCACATTCTTTTATTTCATGGACAATGAATAAGAATTCATGTACTTTTAATATCCAGCCCCCGCCCTTTGTGATGGATACATCATGAAAAGCAATAACAAAAGTAAACAATTCAAAACAAACAATCAAATGCTACAACAACAACAACAACAACTATAACAACAATAACAACAACAGCCAAAATAGACATATGAACGACAGTTACATCGAAAAGCAGCAACGAAGAAGAGGAAAAGAAGCAAGAAATAAATAAAAGTAAAAAAAAAGAAACAACCCATAAAATTCCCACAAACAAAGAAACAAACTAACGAACAAATAAACAAGCCAGTTTAAAAAAAACACACACACAAACACATACAAATTCAAACAATGATAATAAGTCGGAAAAAACCACAAAACAAGCAAATAGACAATAACCAATCAGAATGGAAAAAAACAAAACCAAACAAGAATAACATCAACAACCCATTCAATTCACTAGAGACTACATACTACCACCATCAATAATAAAACAAGCCAACCATTCATGACATTTTTGAGACAATGAAATTGCTCACAAGGTACAAAGAGAATAATGCATTTCACACACACACACACACACACACACACACACACACACACACACACACACACACACACACACACACACACCCCACACACACACACTACGCACATGTGCACATGCGCAATTTCAATTTACATGCTAATGAAAGAATATGCTTTAAATTTGAGAAAGGCAGACAGACAGAGAGACAGAGACAGAGAGACAGAGACCGAGAAACAGAGACAGAGATGGAGGGAGAGAGAGATAGAGGGAGAGATATTGAAGAGAGAGTGTGTGTAGACACATAGAAGACAGAGACAGAGACGCATAAACACAGAGAGAAAATAGAAAAAGATGCTGAGCAGAAAAACGAGATAGACAAAAAAAACCACCTACAGTTGTAGATAATGAACAGAGACAAAGACACAGCCGACAGAGGGGCACTAAAGCCCTAAGCTCCAGAGAGAGAGAGAGAGAGAGAGAGAGAGAGAGAGAGAGAGAGAGAGAGAGAGAGAGAGAGAGAGAGAGAGAGAGAGAGAGGAGAGAGGAGAGAGAGAGAGAGAGAGAGAGAGAGAGAGAGAGAGAGAGAGAGAGAGAGAGAGAGAACGAACGAACGAAAGAAGGAAAGAAAGAGAAAAAGAGAAGGGACAGTAGGGAGAGAGAGAGAGAGAGAGAGAGAGAGAGAGAGAGAGAGGAGAGAGAGAGAGAGTAGAGAAGAGAGAGTAGGGAGAGAGAGAGTGTGTGTGTGTCTTTGTGTGTGTGTGTCTTTGTGTTGTGTGTGTGTGTGTGCGTGTGTGTGTGTGCGTGTGTGTGTGTGTGTGTGTGTGTGCGTGTGTGTGTGACATCCGGACAGACAGAAGACAGAGTGAGAGATACAGATAAACAGAAAAAGAGAGAAAATATAAAAATGATGCAAAGCAGAAAATACACAGAGACAGAGAAAAAGAAACAAAGAATGAACAGAGATAAAGACAGAGCCCAACAGAGTGACACTAAAGCCCTAAGCTTCCAGCACTCTCAGACCTACTGTTATCAAGTTGTTAAATGCAGAAGAGAAGAAAAGCCAAACAATCCATTCTGTGATCCGATCATTGTTTTGACCCAATTGACTGACCACTATTGTCCGTCCTGGTATAAGTAGATTGCTTTATTCATCAGCTGAAGGTAACTGTTAACAAAATAAGGAAGAGATAGGAAAAGAAGAGAGAGACATAGAGTGAGAGACAGACAGACAGACAGACTGAGACAGAGACAGAGAGAGAATGGGGAGCAGAGAGAGAGAGGGGGGGGGGAGAGTTAGTAGGCAGAGGAGAGGAGAAGGGGAGAGAGGGAAAGAGAAAAAGAAAAAGTGAGAGAGAGAGAGAGAGAAAGAGAGAGAGGGGGGGAGGGATGAGGGAGAGAGAGAGAGGAGGGAGCAGGAGAGAGAGGGGTGAGGGAGAGAGTGAAAGACACAAAGAGAGAAATACAGAAAGAGACAGAGAGAGACAGAGAAAGAGAGAGGGAGGGCGAATGAGAAAGGACGATAAAGACAGACAGACACAGAAAATGGAGAGCAAAAAGAAATGAACGAAAGAGACAAACAAACAGACAGAAACATGGACAGATAGGCAGACAGACAGATATACAGACAGACAGATAAACACAGGGACAGACAGACAAACAGTGACAAACGAGATGAGAGCAACTAAGGAGCAAGCATACGGCCTGACCGCCAGACAGAGGGACAGACAGACAGACAGACAGACTATCAAACACTTAGACACAGACACAGACAGACGGAGACAGACAGACAAACAGACATACTAACAAACAGACAGACAAACACAGGAGCAGACAGACAAACAGACACTTAGACACAGATAAAGACAGAGATAGAGACAGACAGTGACAAACGGAGACAGAGACAGACACACAGGCAGACACACAGACAGACAGACAGTGACAGACAGAGACAGACGCACGGACAGACACACAGACAGACAGACAGACAGTGACAGACATAGACAGATACAAACGCACAGACAGACAAACAGACACACAGAAACAGACACACAGACAGACAGACATACAGACAGACAGAGGCAGAAAAGGCTCAAACAGAGAGCGCAGAAGTAGTTCAGCTGGTCACTGTTTCTCCGTAATCGGCACAAACAACCTGTCAAAGATGCGAAGCGACGCTGACCATTCAGCGTATGATCTTGTTCCACTCGCAAAAAGAACTTTTCCTCTTCTCCCCCTCTCTCCACCTCCCCCTCTCCCCCCCCACCCCCACACCCTTCCATCTCTCCCGTACCTTCAGCAGCCTTCTAACGGTCACACACACACACACACACACACACACACACACACACACACACACACACACACACACACACACACACACACACACACACAATCCTTCGGATGAGACTAGAAACCGAAGTCCCATGTGCGAACGCACGCAGAACATCTTGCGCACATGTTAAATCCTGTACCGGTTTTCGTAAGAGTGGGCCATTGTGTGCCGGTGGGAACGGATGGCAGAATTTACAAAATCGCATACACACGGGGACTGGATGTAAAAAAGCTCATAAGTGCTTATTTCATTATCCTCGATATCCTGTGTGTGAGTGTGTGTGTGTGTGTGAATCTTGTTAAAGCTGTTAATCATTATTGGTTGCATGATTGTGTAGAAGTGGATCGAATGCAAGCG
Source organism: Rapana venosa (assembly GCA_028751875.1). Lineage (NCBI taxonomy): Eukaryota > Metazoa > Mollusca > Gastropoda > Neogastropoda > Muricidae > Rapana > Rapana venosa. The sequence goes on along the minus strand of CM054143.1, from coordinate 28,714,792 downwards.
CTTTGATTTGGTTATTTACAATATATAAACCCCTATAAACATTCCATTTATTTATATTACTATTATTATTATTATTATTATTATTATTGTTTTATATTATTATTATTATTATTATATAAAAGAATTTTTTTTAAACAGACACACCCAAACACACATACACACACACACTCACACACACACACACACACACACAAACACACACACACACACACACACACAAACTCACGCAACACACAAATCTAAGCATACATTTTATGCTCGCTTGCACGCCTACAACATCTCGAATGTTTTAAACCCAGTCATTCCTTTCTCTGTGGGGATTAAAAAAAAATTAAAACCCAAACAAACTGCAACTCACAAAAAATAAAGAAAAAAATTAACAAAATCGAAAACAAATTAAAGTGTTATAAGCTAGTAAGCCTGCAAGAGCCATGTTTAAGTGTAGGGAAATCAAGGGAAAACTAGAGAGCTTAGGTGGTGGTGAGGGAGGGGTGCGTGTTTCCAAAAAAACCACAAAAAAAAAGTGTTTTGAAGAAGCTAACTCAATATTTGCTCTCCCCAATGGAGGAAGAAGGGGCATCTCCCTTAGGGAACAAGTTCTGGGGGTCTTCTCTTGCATTTAGAATTCAGGACGTAATTATAGCCCCCCCCCCCTCTCTCTCTCTCTCTCTCTCTCTCTCTCTCTCTCTCTCTCTCTCTCTCTCTCTCTCTCTCTCTCTCTCTCTCTCTCTCTCTCTCTCTCTCTCTCTCTCTCTCTCTCGTGGTGTGTGTGTGTGTGTGTGTGTGTGTGTGTGTGTGTTTGAGTGCGTGTGTGTGTGTGTGTGTGTGTGTGTGTGTGTGTGTGCGTGTGTGTGTGTGAGAGAGAGACAGACAGACAGACAAACAGACAGACAGATAGACAGACAGATAGACGGACAGAGAGAGAGATAGAGAGAGAGATTTATTCTTCTATATCCAGAATAATGTAATAAGCAATCATATGCTTTTTTACATCTAGTCCTTGTGTGTATGCTGGGGGGGGAGGAACAGATGACAAAATTTTAAACACCGCATACACACGCAAAAAAAAAGTCATCTGAGCGCTTTGATTTGTTGCTTTACAAGATTCAGCAATATATAAACTCCATACATTATTATTACTTTTTTTGTTTGTTTTAACTTATTATTATTATTATTATTATTATTATTATTATTATTATTTATTTTATTATTATTATTACGTCTTAGAGTACGATTTCAGGAAGTCTTTGAGATGAAATGAAAAGAGACGAAAAGTGTACGGATAAAAAAACAGACAAACTTAGAAAACACGCGTGATGGTTTCCAGTCAGAATGGTATATCTATATACTATTTATAAAGGAATAGCTTAGTGGTTAGAACATTGCGTACACAATCTGACGACCCGGGTTCGATTCCTGTTCAAGGGGATATTTTCCCCTGGAGTTAACATCAGTGCAGACTCCACTCTCCCCAAAAAGTCTTTCGGATGAGACTATAAACCGAAGTCCCGTGTGCGAACGCACGCAGAACATATTGCGCACACGTTAAATCCTGTACCGCTTTTCGTAAGAGTAGGCCATTGTGTGCCGGTGGGAACAGATGACAAAATTTGCAAAACTGCATTGACAAGGGGACTGGGTGTATTAGAGCACATAAGTGCTTATTCCATTATCCTCGATATAAAAGAATAAAAACAAAAACGTAGTCGAGATATACCATTCTGGCTGGAAAAAAACCCGATATGTGGCATCCTGTTTACAGAAATAAGCAGAAAACCTTTTTTTTCCAGGGTTGACAGACATTAAACTGCTTCCAAAAAAAGGAAAGAACTTCTAACAATGTTTTGCTGAAAGCTCACACAATGCAGTTTGCACTCTCTGAGGGATCTCTACTGAAATGAATATCTTCCGTTCGCATCAAAGCCATGGAATTTTATCTATTTTCTTTTTAATTCTTTTATATATAATAGATAATGGAATAAGCACTAGTGTGCTTTTCTACATTCAGTCCCCGATTGTATGCAGTTTTGTAAAGTTTATCATCTGTTCCCACCGGCACGCAATAGCCTACTCTTTTGAAAAGCGGAACGGGATTTAACGTGTGCGCAAGATGTTCTGCGAGCGTTTGCACAAGGGGCTTTGGTTTATAGTCTCATCCGAAAGACTTTTGGGGAGAGTGGAGTCTGCACTGATGCTAACTCCAGGTGTAAATTCCCCTTGAACGAGATTCGAACCCGGGTCGTCAGATTGTGAGCGCTATGTTCTAACCAGTAGGCTATCCCTCACCCCCCTCACGCCCTCCTGATATTGTCAGACCTACCTACTAAGCCTTACACAGTGAAATCCCTGATGGGAAAACGCCAGCTAAGAGCGGAATGACAGCAGTGGGAGATAAGTAGATTAGTCCATCATGTATACCTCTGCTGCTGCCCACACCTCTGTAACAATGTTAGTGTCCATGCAGTACATGTGAAAAATGGTGACACTAGACATCCCCTTGTCAAGGAGAATTGTAAGTCAGTCAGTTAGCTAGGCCTCTTGAGGTACGGGCTGAAAGGGTCTCGGGGTTTAAGCCCCAGTGTGTGTTTATTTCTGATCCTTGCCGGGCTCTGACCCAGAATGTGTTTGCTATGGGCTTTGTTGGGAAGACTTGTGCCACACAGTCCAGCTTTATCCAGTCTACAGATGCTATTTTCAGAGTCATGATCATAAGAATAAATAGAGTAAACATCGCCATCAGTTCCAAAATCAGACTGATGCGCTCTCTTGTCATGTCGATCTTTTTATATGCATGTGAATCATGGACCTTCACAGCGGACTTAGAGAGAAGAATAAGGCCTGTAGAAATAAGGTGCTTCCGAAGACTCTTATGCATCTCGTACAAAGACCACATCACGAATAAAGAAGTCAAGAGACGCATCCGCAATGAAATCGGGCCCTATACTGACCTTCAAACACTTATCAGACAGCGAAAACTGAAGTGGTTTGGTCATGTCACATGCTCCTCTGGTCTTGCTAAAACAATCCTACAAGGGACAGTGAGGGGAAGAAGAAGAAAAGGCAGACAAAGGAAGAAATGGGAGTACAACATTCGAGGGTGGACAGACATGGAGCTGAGAGACACCCAGAGGGCGGCTGAGAAACGAGAGGACTGGAGGAAGGTGGTTGACAAAGCTTCGAAGGCGCCCCAAAGGATTCGGAATCTGAGGGATCAGTGATGGGTGATGGACCATCACCGCAGGTATCTGGCAGTTCAACTGCTCGCCCTTGCATCTGCTCCTGTCTGTGATGTCCTGGAGCTTCAGTGAGCTGCTGCCAGCGTCAGCGATGTTGTCCATGAAGGATGTTGCTGGCCTGTCCTTGCTTTCTCCTTGTCGCTATTCTTGTATGCCGAACTCATATATATATATATATATATATATATATATATATATATATATATATATGTCAGTTTGTGTTTCTCTTTAGGGGCCCCGAGATACGTCAATCTCCAGAGTAGAAAAATAGTAGACATAATTACAAACTGTTGTTGTTGTTGCTGCTGCTGCTGCTGCTGCTACTGCTGCTGCTGCTGCTGCTGCTGCTACAAGTAATACGGTTCCTGCAGTTACTGATGCTGCTCCTTAGAAATTTAAAAGGTAAGTTTCTAAGTATACTACATTATAGAATGCTCTGCTGCTGTTTTTTGTCGGCGTTATCACTATGCTATTTTTGTCTTGTTAAAGTATGGCAAGATTTGAACGTCGTCCTCGTGTAAATCTTGACTAACATGCAACAGCTTCAACAGAAGCATGTCCTAGAATCTCACAGTCAAAAAGGTGTTTCTAGCAACATATTTTGAATACCTTTTTTTGTTGGTAGACAATCTGGTATATTTGAATTAATTCCTGCACAGCTTGTTCAATAATATTTTCTATGAAGAAATTATATTGAATCAACCGACATTCTAATCATGCTAGTTTTTTTTTAATTAAATAAAGGCTAAATTCCTGATTCTAATAAATTATCCGACTAAAACTTTTACATATAGAAGTTTCAATGGACAGCTCCAAAGTTTGCCATAAAACAAAATAAAAAACATCGTGTGTGAAGAAAGTTGGATTCTAATTTACAACTTTTATAGGTTCGCCTTTCTACTATCTACTGAAAGGACTTCTCACCACCACCTTCACTTATACCATAGTCCCGGGGACAGTAGGGGTACCACTGAAGATTTTGCAACCAGCTTCCTCTCCTCCCGCGGTCCTCTGCTTTCTCTAGCAACTTGTTCCACTCAAGGCCAGTCAGTCCACACTCTGATGTTGTCTTCCCATCATTTTCTCTGTCTGCTTCTTCCTCTCCCTCCTTGTACTGTTCCCTGTATAAAAAAAAGTATTGGCCAGTCCAGATGGACATAATTATATCCCATTAAACATGTCTAGCAAGATATTTACACTCAAATTAAAGCTTGACTCGGTGACCACTAGCTTAAACTAGTTTTTATTCCAATAAGTTTTCATCCAGTGGGAAGTAAACTATTTAGAACGCGTTTCATTTTCATTCAAAGAGGGGTGCCAGACAGTCATTTAACACATCGTCAATATCGTGTGACTCATTCATAAAACGTGGTCAGTGACCTGTCTGGACAAATAATGTAAAAACAAGGAACAAAAGGTTTGGGAGAATAGATTGAACTAATTGGGATAATCACACAGTCTAGACATGAACTCAATTTTTGAGAACCTACAAACCCCTGCCTTTTCTTATGTTGATAGAAAGCGCAGAAAGAATGACGCAGATTTTCAGTAACTTACTTCTATAATTACGGGGACGGGATAGCTCAGTGGTCGGAGCACTTGCTTTCGCCACCTAGTTTAAGCAGCATCGAGCGTGATTACCACTTGGATGGGTGACCGTTTAGCGCCTTGGCTTCAGTACAGTCCCCCAGTTCACCCAGCTGTAAATGAGTACCTGCCTTTTTAGGGTTCTATCTATCTATCTATCTATCTATCTATCGATCTATCTATCTGTCCCGTAGTCTGACGACCGTGGGGGCACCCTCAAAGACTCAGCAACCAGTTCCCTCCATTCCTCTCTCTGTTCTGCCTTTCTCAGGGTTTTGTTGAGTTCTAGGCCTGTCCATTCGCTGATGTTATCCTCCCAGCTCTTCCTTGGTCTGCCTCTTCTTCTTCCTCCTTGGACAGTGCCTTGCAAAACTGTCTTTGTAATTCCTTGGGATCTTGTGACATGCCCATACCACTTAAGTTTACGCTTTTTCACGATCGTTAGAAGGTTCTCATAGGGTCCAATGGTTTGCTCGATTCTGTTATGCACGCTTTCGTTGCTTATGTGGTCTTTGTAGGAGATGCCAAGGAGTCTCCGAAAGCATCTCATCTCCACTGCCTGTAATCTTCTCTCCAAATCTGCAGTCAGGGTCCATGATTCACAGGCATACAGAAATATGGATATGACAAGGGAGCGCATTAGTCTGATCTTGGAGATAAGTGAGATAGGGTTAGGGAAGGTAAAAGCAGCGATGGAGAGGAGATAGGCGCCGCCCTCAATATGCCGGCCCCTAAAGAAGTTGAGGTCTCTGATGCCTCCTTCCCCTACGACCGTATAGGTTATGGAAGACCCTTTTCCTTTTACTTCCATGTGCTGACCTAATATTTCCTATCATGCGGTTACCACATGTATACACTGAGACTGAATTTACACACTATTTTAACGGTGCACGTGCTATAGATCACAAATAATTCTCCCTTCCCCTTTCTTCTTAAACCTCCACTACACTTTCCACATCCCTTGACAAATAATATCACTGAGAGTCAACAGACGTTAGATTCAAGACACCAACAACAAAATTTAATAATACTGTTTATCACAGAAAGTATTTAGGATCACAAAAAACTACCTTTGATCACAAAAGCTACTTTTAATCACAGATGAATGTAAAAGTCCAAGTCAGTTTAATGCAACATTTACACAACTGAACCATGAAAGTCACTATTTACACAAACATCCCTTTAATTTGCCAACCATGCTATCGCAGTTTCAGACATTCACATTTTTTTTAAAATACGTCCACAAATTCTATTCGTGATCTTCTGACATGGGTTTGAATCTCGTTCAAGGGTTGTTTTCCTCTGGAGTTAACATCAGTGCCGACTCCACTCTCCTCAAAAGTCCTTCGGATGAGACTGTAAACCGAAGCCCCGTGTGCCAACGCACGCAGAACATCTTGCGCACACGTTAAATCCTGTTCCGCTTTTCGGAAGAGTAGGCCATTGTGTGCGGGTGGGAACGGATGACAAAATGTACAAAACTGCATACACAAAAGGGGGACTGCATGAAAAAAACGCGCATGAATGCTTATTCCATTATCTTCGAAATAAAAGAATCAAACAACTAAACAACAGAAGCTGATAATTGCATAACCTGACGTTTCAAGACAAGGCAACAGTACAGGGAGAGAGAGTCAGCGACCTAGTTATGTCAAAAACAAAAAATAGATAATTGGAGCGGGGGAGGGGGGGAGGGAGGGGGGAGGAGGGGGGAGGGAATAGGGTCAATGACATTTTGTGACATATAATTCCCTTTTTCCACGACACTTCTGCTGAGATTTATCTCCCCCATTTTTTCACTTTTACGGCAGGTTTGTTTTTTAAGGACAATGCTGTCACATAGGTGCAGGCTTATAATGTTTTTGTAGCTCAACTGGAAGGATTTTTTAGGACATTATTTTTCGTTTCTCGGCTAGAGCTCTGAGGTTGACTAATGGTGAGATTGTATATATATACGACTGTTCGTGTCCACCATGAAGGTAGCCGTATTCTGACTTCGGGGATGTATGCTGGAGTATGCTCGCGTTTCCGTAAATCCACTTAACGCTGATATGAATTACAAGATTTCCAGTGCAGATTTGATCTTCTGCACGTTTATGTAAACGAAGTGGAATTAAGGCACTGGCAGGTCTGCTCTTGAAGTTGACCTGAGAGATCGTTACAAAAAAAATCCGTACCATTAATTTACCAGATGCCGCCGAGATTTGAACCCATGACTTAATGAAATTCCGGGGTTTAAGTCGAATGGTCTTAACCACTCGGCTAAAGCATCAGCTTCAGCAGCCGTCAGGGCACATAATTATTGTCATTCTGTGAATGAGTACAAGTGTGTGCGTGCAATCGAAAAGTATAGGTACACATTTTTATTCATTTTATTTTATTTATTATTTTATTTCGAGAAGAGTGGAATAAGCACCCCTGTGCTTTTTTTTCATCCAGTCCCTTTATGTATGCAGTTTTGTAAATTTTGTTATTCGACCCACCGGCACACAATGGCCTACTCTTCTCAAAATTTGAAACGTGTTTTAACGTGTGCGCAAGATGTTTTGTTTGCGTTGGCACACGGGGCCTCGGTTTATACTATAGTCTCATCCGAAGGACTTTTTGGGGAGAGTGGAGTCGGCACTGATGCTAACTCCAAAGGAAAAATCTTCTTGAATGAGATTCGAACCCTGGTCAGCAGATCACGAATGCACCACTCTAACCATCAGGCTACCCCGTCCCCCCACACGCAAAATTTTCTCTAAAAAGAAAAATACAGAAGCAACTTAATCCTTTATTTCCTTTACAGATTGACACTGATGGACACTCCGCCCTGTGTGACAATGGACAAGCAGCCTTCCACTATGTCACTGATCTGTTTCATGGTAATTTACCTGCTCCAGATTGTCTACAAGCTCTGTTTATTCCTCCTGCCCCCCGCCCCCTTACCCACCTACCCACCCATTCCTCATCCTATAACCATCTCGACCTCAATGTTACGGAGATTTATTGTTCAAAGCCTTTCGTTCTTGCATGTGGGATTGTGGATTTAATTAAAAAGACGCAGTGTGTGTGTAGGTGTGTGTGTGTGTGTGTGTGTGTGTGTTGGTGTGTGTGTGTGTGGGTGTGTGTTTGTGTGTGTGTGTGTGTGGGTGTGTGTGTGTGTGTGTGTGTGTGTGTGTGTAGGTGTATGAGTGTGTTGGTGAGTGTGTGTGTGTGTGTTTTGTGTGTGTTGGTGAGTGTGTGTTTGTGTGTGTTTGTGTGTGTGTTGTACAGTAGTTGTGTACAATTTGTGTGTACAGTGTGTGTATGTTTGTTTTTGTATGTATGTATTTATGTATGTGTTTGAAAATGGATGTATATATGTATGTAGGCATGCATGCATGCATGCGTGCATGCATGCATGCATGGATGGATGGATGGATGGATGTGTATGCATGTGTGTATGCATGTGTGTATGCATGTCTATGTATGCGTGTCTGTATCTGTCTCCGTGTATGTGTGCGTGTATATATATCAAAGATACCCATCTTAGATCACAAAAAGCACTATCTTTAAAAAAAGAAATCACAACAATCAAGTTGTCATTAGGATGCTGCCTGTGATGAACACCCCACCCTTCCTTCATCACATTGCACAAGAAGCTTCACACTGCTGCAATGGGTCTCTTCCTTCCTGGCCTGGCTCCCATTCCATACAGTCCTTCTCTTCCTCTTCTTTCCCTCTTCCTTTTCTTCCCATCCCATCCCATCCTATCCCATCCCATAATCATCTGGGCCTCGTTGTTGGGGAAGATCTGCTGTCCACAACCTTTCGTGATAGATATGGGAGTGTGGATATAAAACACTTCTTGAGGAACAACGTGTCTGTCTACTTCACCAAAGTGTGACCTGTGAAAAGGTTTAACCCTGAATGACAGAAATGCGATTTAAGAAATGTATGTCATTAACAGCTTCAAAAGTTTCTTCAAAAGAGATAAAACCAAAAAAAATTAATGGTTGAAGAAAGTTTAATTAAGATAGCTGATAACATCATGACTTTAGGGGGATGGGATAGCTAAGTGGTCAGAGCACTCGCTTTCCCCCAACCGATGTTAAGCAGCGTGTAGCGTGGTTACTAGTTGGATGCGTGACCGTTTGTGCGACTAGGCTTCAGTACAGTCCCCGATTTCACCCAGCTGTAAATGTGTACCTGCCCTCTTTAGGGACAGGGAAGGTAAAGCAGCGAGAGTGAGAGAGGAGATGGGCGCCGCCCTCACTATGCTGGCCCCTGGAGAAGCTGATATCTCTGATGCCTCGCTCCCCAGCGACCGCATAGGCTATGGGACACCTTTTACTGTTTTAGTGTGTTTCTTTCGACTACATAAGAAGGTAGTTTTAGGACGGGCTCATTAGTCTGGATATTAAGGTAACAGACATCTCGTGATCCTGAAGTGATGCGTTTCAGTCTTTGTGACTCATGCTGGATTAAGATATTAATATATTAGATGAGTTGGGTTTTTTTGGTTTCGCAGTAGTTTAACCTAATCCCTGTCTATGTCTCTGTTTTTCTCTGTCTCTATATGTCTCTGTTTGTGTCTGTCTGTCTGTCTGTCACTTGCTCTGTCTTTGTCTCCTCTCTCTCTCTCTCTCTCTCTCTCTCTCTCTCTCTCTCTCTCTCTCTCTCTCTCTCTCTCTCTCTCTCTCTCTCTCTCTTTGTCTCCCTCTCTGTCTTTCTCTCTGTCTTTCTCTCTGGCTCTGTCTGGCTCTGTCTCTGTTTGTCTCTCTCTCTCCTATGTTTTTTGCGTTTACTTGAAAATATTAACTGTGATCATTAAGGATAGTCATACACATTCTCAGGGCAAGAGCCAGATGAAAAACAAAGTATGTCAATACGTATCTGTAACTCTTGAGAATGAAGAGTATCAATCAATCAGTCAACCAGTCATTCAATCAATCAATCTCTCTCTCTCTCTTTCTCTCTCTCTCTCTCTCTCTCTCTCTCTCTCTCTCCTCTCTCTCTCTCTCTCTCTCTCTCTCTCTCTCTCTCTCTCTCTCTCTCTCTAGCGTCCAGTTCTTCACCTTTGCTTGGTATTATTTTGTTTCTCTTTCCTCAGCGGACACCATATATACAAACAAAAATTCAGTTAATGTGCTTAATCTATTTCCATAACTTTATGTAATTTCCTAGTTTGTTTAGTTGTCAGCTGGTTCATTAGTCGGTGCATTTGTTTGATGGCCCCTGTTTTTGGTTTAATGAGTCATAGTCCGATTAGTCTTTTGCATTTTAAAAAGAAACACCGATAAACTGACATCTGGCCTGTAAAATGCGTTCAACCACGTGTGAAACTAGCCGCAGGAACAACGAAACAAGCCGTTGAAACGTTCATTTATTTATTTATTCATTTATTCATTTATTTATTTATACCATTTTAGTCACGCATATTTCTCTCCATGGGAAGAGCGCGTCGCCACAAGAGGAGCGCCGCCCATTTCTTTTTTCTTTTTCCTGTCTGCAACTGTATTTGTTTCCCTATCAGAGTGGCTTTTTTCTACAGAATTTTTCCAAAGTCAACTCTCTTGTTGCCGTGGGTTCTTTTACGTGCGCTAAATAATCACGTGTAACACACGCGACCTCGGTTTATCGTCTCATTCAAAAGACTAGCGCCCAGACCACCACTCATGGTCTAATGGATGGGGGAAAAGTTTCCGGTCCAAACGGGATTCGAACCATTGCAACTTCCGACCCGGACTTTTCGCTTTCTAGACAGGCGCGTTACCTCTAGACCACCGATTCTGAAGACTAAAAACCGTGTCTTATAGGAAAGACTTATGCTAGGAGAAAGAAGGTGAGTCATGCAGTAAGTAATGCAACATCTCTAATTTCATGCACTAAACTGATTGCAATCGCTTTGGTTTGATTTTGTCTTTGCAATACATAGCGCTATATACATTCCATTTAGTAGGAGTAGGAGTAGGAGTAGTAGTAGTAGTAGTCGTAGTAGTAGTAGTAGTAGTAGTAGTAGTAGTAGTAGTAGTAGTAGAAGAAGAAGTAGCAGTAGTAGCAGTAGTAGTAGTAGTAGCAGCAGCAGCAGCAGCAGCAGCAGCAGTAGCAGCAGCAGTAGCAGTAGTAGTAGTAGTAGTAGTAGTAGTAGTAGTAGTAGTAGTAGTGTTATCATAATCATCATCACCGTCGTCATCACCGTCGTCATCGACATCATCGTCATTATTATTATTATTATTATTATCATTATCATTATTATCTTTGTTGTTATTATTGCTACTTCTGTTGTTATTATTATTATTATTATTAAAATCTACAAATGTAGCAAACGTCGTATAAAATTATATATTACAACACCATTTCTTCTTCTTCTTCTTCTTCTTCTTCTTCTTCTTCTTCTTCTTCTTCTTCTTTTTCTTCTTCTTCTTCTTCTTCTTCTTCTTCTTCTTCTTCTTCTTCTTCTTCTTCTTATTATTATCATTAAAATCTGAAAAGGCAGCAAACATCGTTCAAAATTATGTATTGCAATACCACGCAACAGTTTGCAACATGACATAACGCATTGCAAAACAATCTACAAGTTGCTTACCTCTCTATTAACAGGCCTGCCCCCCACCCCCATCCCATCCCCACGCCCTGCTGTGGGCATGTGAGTATAATTATTCTCTTTACATAATTATGTGTTTCTCTGAAGTCGGAGAGTAGCAGCTACGTAGCGAGAGTTTTTTTTTTTGTTCCTTCGCTAGAGCTACTAGGTTCACTAATGGGGATATTTGGCGTATGCGACTGTTTTCGCCTCACTATGAAGGAAGCCGCATTCCTTCTTCGGGGGATGCATGCTGGGTACGCTCGTGCTTGCGTAACCCACCGAATGCTGGCATGAATTACGAGATCTTTGACGTGCATACTTGATATTCTACACTTGTATATACGCGAAGGGAATTAATGTCACGTTTGCATATGAAGCTGACCTGGGAGATTTAAAAAAAAAAATCCCACCCTAAAATCGCCAAACACTGCCGAGATTCGAACCCGCAACTTCATGGTGTCACTGAAACTGAAGTCGGTTGGTCTTAAACAGTTCGGCTGTGGTGTATGTCGGGGAGGAATTTGAGAACGGTCATACATGCAAAAATTCTTATCCAGTGATTCCTAGGTTGGTAAGTGAGATGGAGTGCATATTCTGAATAACCCTTCAAGGTGTTATGCTGAGTAACGCTGAGCAACATGTTTTCTGTGTAAATAGAGCTGCGCTGGGGGTTTTAGATCACAGACAAATAACGCTATGCTAAACATAGACTGATGTCAAAAGCATAAGCAGAACGCTATGCTAAACATAGGTTCATGTCAAAGCAGAGCAGAAAGCGACGATAAACATAGGTTGATGTCAAAGCATAGGCAGAACGCTATGCTAAACATAGACTGATATCAAAAGCATAAGCAGAACGTTATGCTAAACATAGGTTGATGTCAAAGCATAAGCAGAACGCTATGCTAAACAGAGACTGATATCAAAAGCATAATCAGAACGCTATGCTAAACATAGGTTGATATCAAAAGCATAAGCAGAACGCTACGCTAAACATAGACTGATATCAAAAGCATAAGCAGAACGTTATGCTAAACATAGGTTGATATCAAAAGCATAAGCAGAACGCTATGCTAAACATAGACTGATATCAAAAGCATAAGCAGAACGTTATGCTAAACATAGGTTGATATCAAAAGCATAAGCAGAACGCTATACTAAACATAGACTAATATCAAAAGCATAAGCAAATGCATCAATCTGCTGGCCGGAATTTAAAAACACTACACACAATGAACAAGTGTAATGATCCTAGTTACCTGCTTGTACAGCACACATTTTACCAAACAGAAAATCGACCACTGTATTTTAGTAAGGTGTTTGATATTCATTTATCCCTGAACGACTTGAAGGAGGTGTTGTGTAGATGGATTTTCCCCACAGAACTGATGATTAACTTGGCAGTATATTTATGCGATGTTTCTTTTCACAAGACTTGCATCCCGTAAACTGCAGTGTCACTAGATATGCTTGGCCCAGGCCAAAAGCTGTGTCAGTCATTGATGTCAGCTAATTGTGAAAGGCCTACACTAAACTGTTGTTATGTTGTAAAAATGTGTTGAGATTGCTTTCAGCCATGACAAACTCTTAACATAACAACCATTAACGAAGTACGGCTGCCTATATGGCGAGGTACTCACAAAACAGTCATACACGCAAACATCCCATTCAGGGTGTAATTTCAATCTCACAGTGATTCCCAGGTGGGATGAGTGAGTGAGTCAGAGTGCACATTGTGGGTGATCCCCAGAGTGTTAAGCTGGGGAACGAACGGACCACCACCACCACCAACAACAACAACAACAAGATATGCCGACCATATAATTAATACTGACATCTCCGCTCGTCTCCTGCACACAAAAAACACACGTTGACTATTGGCACAGTTAGTGTCCCAGAGTAAATTGACTTTCCACTGTGGAGATTTTTTCGTAAGTGCCGAATGACTGGTGACCTGCATTGGACATCCTCAAATCCTGCTTCAGGAATCTCACTGAATCCAGTTCGTGTCTATTGTTTTGTTCTGTGTTCTTGTTTGTGACTCCGAGTTCATGAATAAAACAAACAAAAAATGGTCCAGTATGTAGAACGCAACAATATTTCGTAAGAGTAGGCCATTGTGTGCCGGTGGGAACAGATGACAATTTACAAAACCGCATACACACGGGGACTGGATGTAAAAAAAAGCACATAAGTGCTTATTCCATTATCCTCGATATAAAAGAATCAAATGAAATATAAAAGAAAAAAAAGAAAAATGAAAAAAAATGGGGGATGGGGGGATTTTACTTAAAATAGCACACTGAAGAAAGCGAGCAAACAAGTTACTTAACAACGTGCTATTTATACTAATTTCGTTTGGGTGTTTGTCCCCCGAGAAAATCAAATAGAATTTTGCCGATGACAGGCTGTCATTCAACTAGCTCAGTAAAAATCCTACATTATTCCCAAAACAGATTAGAGCTGGCCAAACGGGGTATAATCATGTGTAAGAAAAAAGAAAATATCAAACTATCGTCAAGGAAAATTAGATAACACTATTCATGAGAGAAAGAAGTACTGCAACATACAGACAGAGGCAGAGACACAGAGAGACCTGAACAGAAAAGATAACATTCAATAACTGCATCACGCGAGTCGGATGCGTGGCCTGACTTGTCAGGCGTTAACGGCAGCGCAACATTTTAAATTTTTTATTCACTTTAAGTCACGAGATTTTTCTGCGTGAAATTCGGGTGCTTCCCCGGAGAGCGGTGCACAAGAGCAGGCACCCTTTTTTTTCTTTTTTTTTCATTTAGTCTGCAACTGTAATTGTTTCCATATAGAGTGCTTTTCTAAGAATTTGCAGGGACAACTACCTTGTTGCACGGTTCTTTTACGTGCGCTAAATTTGTGTAACACACGGGACCTACGGTTATGTCTATCGAAAGACTAGCGCCAGACACACTCATGGTCTAATGGATGGGAAAAATTTCGGCCAAACGGGTACGAACCGCGCACACACCCGACCCGGACTTTTCGCATTCTAGACAGGCGCGTTACCTCTAGACCACCGATCCACCATATACATATTTTTCGCTCTTATGACAGGCAGCAATAATTGCAGTCTCAGCTGTTAACGAGGAAGTAGAAGAAGAGTATTCATATTATGTAAAATACATACACGTTTGGCCAATAGATAGCTACAGTAGTAGGACTGCGTTTAGTTTTGCTGTGTCATAAGACACCAAGATAGTGAAATAAATATTTCTTTTAAAAAGCAACCACATCTGTCTTGAGTAAAAGAGTAAGCCAGCTGTAACCAGACCCATGGATAAAACAAACATACCTAGCATGCACCTGACAGCCTGACAAGCTGCCTGACATTTTCAGTTTGGGGACGGGATAGCCTGGTGGTTAGAATGATGCGCAGTGCGCTCGTGATTTGCTGACCCGGGTTCGAATCTCGTTCAAGGGGATTTTTTTTTCCTCTGGAGTTAACATCAGTGCTGACTCCGCTCCCCCCAAAAGTCCTTCGGATGAAACTATAAACCAAGGTCCCGTGTGTTACACAAAATTATTCTGGGCACATAAAAGAACCCACGGCAACAAGAGAGTTGTCCCTGGCAAAATTCTTAGACAAAAAAGCCACTCTGAAAGGGAAACAAATACAGTTGCAGACAAAAAATGGTGGCGCTACTCTTGTGGTGACGTGCTCTTCCCGGGAAGAGCAGCCCGAATTTCACTTAGAGAAATCTCCTGACTGAAAGTGGTATAAATAAATCAATACATACATAAATAAGTTTTGTGCAGGAAAAAATAAGCTATAAACATGCTAACAGTATCATGCATCGGTACATCACAGTTGTTTTCGTGTTAAAAGGCAATCACAGAATGATGTACTAATTTCAGTTTTTGCACTCACAGAATGATGTACTAATTTCAGTTTTACCACGAGTTCCTTTTTTTTCACTGCGTGGCTGCCTATGTCATGGAGTCCTTCGGATGAGACTATAAACCGAGGCCCCGTGTTCGAACGCATGCAGAACATCTTGCGCACATGTTAAATCCTGTTCCGCTTTTCGGAAGAGTAGGCCATTGTGTGCCGGTGGAAACAGATGACAAAATTTACAAAACCGCATTCACACGGGGACAGGATGTAAAAAATCACATGAGTGCTTATTCCATTATCTCTCGATATAAAAGAAGAAATAAATGGAAAGAACACTTGGATCAATAATCTTAACTCGCCTTCAGGGTTCAAAAACAGAAGACACTTCATTTGACGGACGCTTTTGCCCAGTGGTTAAAGACTGATCCACGTTGATCCCATTGGTTCATGAAACCATGGGTTCGAATCTCGGCGGCGTCAGGTAAATAAGGTAAAGCTGGATTTTTTTTTTTTACGATATCCCAGGTCAACTTCAAGTGCAGACCTGTCACATGCCTTTAATTCATTTTGTGTGTATACACATGCAGAAGACTAGAATCGCTGACATGAATAACGGGATTTTTTTAAAGTACGTATATCAAATATGTACGTTAAAAAAATCCCGTTATTTATTGCCATCGTAAGGTCGGTTACGGAAACAAAATTATCCACAGCATACATCCCCGAAGTCGGAAAGCAGCTACCTTCATTGTGGGCAAAAAACGGTCGCGGAATACGCGAAATGTCACTGTTGGTAAATCTGGGAGCAACAGCCGAGGAACGGGGGAAAAAACCCAGCCACCTCCCCAAAAACCCCACCACCAACAACAAACAAACAAACAAAGTAAAGTCACCGTATGCACTAAACACACACACACACACCACACACACACACACACACACACACACACACACACAATGTTGGGTCAGTCAGCTGTTAAAGGCATCGTCCTCATCGTGTGACCTGGTCAACGAAGGTGGTCAGTGACCTCCCAACTGAAACAGTTCATTGTGGTCATTGTGAGAACGCGTGGATGAACTAACGAAAACAAATGGGTTAATCACGCTTTTATTTTAAAACCATCATACCATGCAATTTGTTTGTTTGTTTGTTTGTTAGATGGTGTAATGTAATTCTTCGATCGCCCCAATCATTAAACCTGGGCCTGATTCTAGTCCTTTTTTTTGGAAAAGAGACCAACTATCACAGACTGATTGCGCGTGTTTGTGTGAATGGGTGCAAAGGCGTGTTCATAGACTCCCGCCCAGCAACAAACGTTAAACAACACGTGATCTTTGCGGCGAAAAAAGGTAAAATTAGTACTCTGTTATCCACCCCTCCCCTCCTCCCTACCACCATCGCCCACCCCCAGTTTTCTCAAAGAAATCGGAGTAATCAGTACCTTTCATAGAATGATTCATATGATTAACCGATTTAGTTTCCGGCAACAAAAGTTCAATTCACTCATCCAGCAACAAAAATTCCATTTACTCATCCAGCAACAACAATTCAGTTCACTCATCCAGCGACAAAAATTTCATTTACTCATCCAGCAACAAAAATTCTTTTCACTCATCCAGCAACAAACATTTCATTTACTCATCCAGCAACAAAAATTCCATTTACTTATCCAGCAACAACAATTCCACTTACTCATCCAGCAACAATAATTCAATTAACTCATCTAGCAACAAACACTCAATTCACTCATTCAGCAACAACAAAATCAGTTCATCCATCCAGCGAAAAAAAATTCAATTCACTCATCCAGCGACAAAAAATTATTTCACTCATTCAGCAACACCAATTCAGTTCACTCATCCATCTACATTAACTCAATTTAGTCTTCCAGCAACAAGAATTCAATTCACTCATCCATCAACAAAAATTCAATTTAGCCATTCAGCAACAACAATTCAATTCACTCATCCAGGAACAAAAAATCGATTCACTCATTCAATCACATGCACGGCCACTACAACAGAGAACTAAAACTGGGCTTGATTCTAGTCTTTTTGGGTAAGAGACAAACTATCACAGAGTGATTGTGCGATTGTTTCTTTTTTCCTGTACGTTTTGGATTGACACTTCACCACTTACTTGTCCCCTCACTGAGCAAGTTGTAAAAGAAAAACATAAAAGATTGGCGGAGAAAGATTCCTAGCGTCCTGTATCTGGCATTACTTACAGAATTGCTGATCATCTTGACAGTTTGTGGAAAAGTTCTGGTCAGGAGATGTTCGTCCTCTAGACCACAGCTCTACTATCAAGCAGACCAGACAAGCTGTCACCTTTAATCCTTTTCTACGAAAACGCGTTGACTACTGCCTGAGGTGTAGCTCTAGTGCAAATTGCTTTTCGATTGGGACGGTTTCTTCGAAAGTACAAAATAAGTAGTTGGTGCATAATCGACGTCTGCAAGTATTGATTTGGACATGCCACAGAAGTCAGTCTCTTTCCCGTCTCTTTTATTCTGCGTTCTTGTTCTTGACCTGCTGACATTGATTTGGTTGAACGAGGCATAGAAACTGAAGTGTACTCTAAAATCGAGCTGTTCTGTGTTTATCTGACTTCAAGTCAAGTCAAAAACACTTTAATCATCCCATGAAGGGCAATGACAATACTGACAGGCAGATTGGTACGCATAAAAAATCTCAGACACAAAAAAGCTATATTTCATATTGGTTAAAACATTCCACTTGGTGACTTGGTATCTGTGTTTATAAAAGCGTGATGAAAATAGGGAGATGTATTATATGCTGAACATGTATGGCCAATTCTTGTTAAGACACAACAAATATCTATAACAAACAAACTACAAGTGATAACTGTCTGGAGATATACATGATTAGTTGTTTTCTTTTGGGGTTACTTTTTCTAAATAAAAGAGAAAATCCCAGATTTAATGCAATGAAGGAAACGGCACTAATTATTGATAAAGAAAAAAAGTAAGTCAGCTACGGGTATAGTTTGTTTAAAAAAAAAAAGGACGTGTTAGTAAAAGCAGTGAACGAGTGTTGTTCAACGGTCTAGTTTAAGTACATTACATGGCATGTCAATGGATGGTGATTTGTTGTTCTTTTTTTACAAGTGCTGAAAATGTTCTGCAAATTCATGTTTGTCTGAAGAGGGGATGGGGGAAGTGTGTGGAAAATGGTAAAATGATTACACTGAATGCTTTGGACAGCAGTGTTTCCTAGTCTGCTTGACAAACATTATTTTTACCTCATCCTTTGAGTTTCTACTGTATCTAGTTGAATTTGATTTGAAGCTAACTTGTAAAAGACTCAGAAGATTTTAAAAAATAGTTAATAAAATAATCAATTATATGTGATGGTGTGGTAAGTAGATTACCTCCCATGTGATCAGAGCAACGTGTTACTATTTGGGGACACGCCTGCAAATTGTGCAGCGCTGTTTCCTTGGGTGGTAGTTGAAAACTACCCGTTGCAGACACTTTGCCTTCGTAGTAAAATGTAATATATATGCAGCCTCTTTCTTAGAGGCCTCATCACCCCTGTGTTGTCGTAGCCGAGAAGTTATACAGAGTCGAGGCAGATCAAATATCTTCACACTGTTACATATGTTTACCTGTAAGAACATAGATAATGTAAAACAGCCATGTCAACATTGTCAAAATCAAACTGAATTTTATGACTCGTAGTGTTATACAGGCTCGGATATTTAACTTTATTGAAAAAGTATAAATTGTGTAACATTTCTTCGTCCTGAAAAAAGTTTCACATTATACATTTTCCTCCCAAACTTAACAAGCACACTGACAAATTAGCCCTTACGACAATCAAAAAGACTCCTTGCAAAAAACGTTGCAAATCTCGATTTTCTTTTCAATTAAAAACGTTTTTCTAATAAAATGTTCAACTGCTTCCAGTTTATAGCGTGAAACAGTTCTCTCTTTCTTTTTGTACTCGTGGACTTTAAAAACAGTGTGTCTTACGTGAGACATATATTAGACATGTAGACTAGGTTAAAAAAAAAGTCTAGATTGTATGGCATTATTCTATCTTTATTCGAATTAAAGTTAGGTGTGGGGAATAAAACAAATTTCTTCTCGTTTACTTTTCACAGAATAAACATACAAAGGAATAGAATCGTTTTCAAGATCGTTAAGCCTACTGAACATCGACTATTTGAATCTTCCTGTTTGAAACAAAATCTCTTTTAATTCAATGTAATACAGACCCTGAATATAGTCGAGATGAGCGTTATCTAAACTATTTACATTTCAATTAAAATTCAACAAAACATTTCAACGAAAAATTAAACCAAACAAAAAGAAGGAAAGCAAAATATTATAAAAGAAACAGAACAAAAAATAGAAAACAAATATAACAGAACATAGAAAAGGATAAAGTAATAAACAAGCAAGCAAACAAACAAACAAAGCTTTAAAAAAGCGGGCCTTAAAAGGAGCAAAATAATTGCGAGGAAGAAAACAGTTAACGAAATTACACACGCGTGCACGTGCGTATGCACGAAAACAAGTCTGCTTAAAACCAAGTCCTGGCTGTAGCAGCAAACAGCAGTTACCTAAACAGGGCTGACACTAGCACGCATCCCTGTTGAACTCCAGTATTCGTGACAGAAGATTCTTAGAAAAAAGCCTCTGCCCACCTTCCCTGGTTCTCTGCTTCCCTGGACCCTGCCTCAGAGATCTCTGGCGCAAAAGTGAAGCTTACATAGGCATGGTGTCCTACATCATGGGATGCCACCGAATGATTTTGAAAGTGCTGCTGATGTGGGGGTTCGGGTCTGTTAAAACCGGGATTGTAGCAAAAGAAAAAGCACTACAAAAAAGCAAAAGAAGAAAGAGAGAGAGATAGAGACAGACAGACAGACAGTCAGACAGAAACGGACAGAGACAGTGAGACAGAAACAAAGACAAACAGAACGGAGACAAAACAGAGAAACGGACAGACAGACAGAAAAAGAGAGAGAAAAGAAAGAAAGAAAGAAAAAATTAAAGAAGAAAATTACCACAGTGTTAGATAAAAAACAAGAACAAAAGAGAGTAGAGAGAGCCAGACAGACAAAAGAAAGAAAAAGACAAAAAATTTTAGAGACAAGATACAAGAGATAGAGAGGCAGACAAACAGAAAGACAGACTGAGAGACAAACAGACAGACAAACAAAAAATTTAAAGTAAAAAAAATTGAAACAGAGATTTGGTGAATGAAAGACAAAGAGAGAGGCAGAGACAATGACATTGACAAATTATTTTATTTCGAGGATAATGAATAAGCATCCATGTGCTTTTTATTATATCCAGACCCAAGAGAGACAGAGGCAGCATTAAATCTTTCTCTCTCTCTCTCTCTCTCTCTCTCCTCTCCCCCTTTCTCTCTCTCTCCCTCTCCCCTCTCTCTCTCTCTCCCCCTCTTTTTCCCATTATCCTCGAAATAAACGAATAAATAAACTCTCTCTCCCCTCTTCTCTCCCCTCTCTCTCCCCTTCTCTCACTCTCTCTCCCCACTCTCTCCTCTTTGTCTATCTATCCTCTCTCTCTCCCCTCTCCTCTCCTCTCTCTCTCTCTCCTCCCCTTTTCCCCTCCTCTTCCTTTCTCTTCTCTCTCTTTTCTTCTCTCTCTCTCTCTCTCTCTCTCTCTCTTCTCTCTCTCTTCTTTCCCATTATCCTCGAAATAAACGAATAAATAAACTCTCTCTCTTCTCTTCTCTCTCTCTTCTCCTCTCTCTCTCTCTCATCTCTCCTCTCTCTCTCTCCCCCTCCTCTCTCTCTCCTCTCCTCTCCTCTCTCTCTCTCTCACAAAAAAGCACATGAGTGCTTATTCCATTATCATCGCAGAACATCTTGCGCTCACTTTAAACCCTGTTCCGCTTTTCGTACGAGTAGGCCATATGTGTGCCGGTGAGAACAGATGACAGAATTTACAAAACCGCACATACACACAGGGACTGGATGTTAAAAAAAAAGTACATAAGTGCTTATTCCATTATCCTTGATATAAAATAATGAAATAAAATAAAAGAATAAAATCAAATATTCGAAATAAAAGAATACAAAAAACCTAGTAGTTCAGATGCTTCTTTCGTCTCTTTCTACGTTACAAACTCCACGTAAAGCCAACAGGGTTTGTCATCTTTCTCTCTTCCTCTGAAATGAAATAGCAAAATGAAAACAACAAAACAAAAGAAGACAGAAGGAAGGAAGGACAGAGTTGTGTTCGTGTGTACTTAGCTATAATGCATGCACCGAATTATTGTCATCTGCTGCAGTGCTCTGATTTTTGTAGTGTGTGATCAAAGGGACGGATTAAGAGAGAGAGAAATGACAAGGATGAATAAGGGTACATCTTTTTAAAAAAACAACATTATTGCGTGTTATCCCTTACGTAATGAGCCTTGATGATTGTAATAGAAACTCTGTCTCTCCTCCCTACCTCCCTCCTTTCCTCTCTCCTCTCTCTCTCCTCTCTCTCCTCTCTCTCTCTCTCTCCTCTCTCTCTCCCCCTCTCTCCCCTCCTCACTTCCCTTTCTCCTCTCTCTCTCTCTCTCCGCTTCCCTCTCTCTCTCTCCTCCCCTTCTCTCTTCTCGTTTTCTTTTCTTCTCTCCCCCCACCCCTCTCTCCCCCCTCTTCTTCTTCTTCTGTTTCCTCTCCCCTCTCTCTCTCTCATCCTCTCTCCCTTTCCTCTCCTCTCTTTTTCTCTCTCTCTCTCCCCCTCTCTCTCTCTCTGTCTGTCTCTCTCTCGCTCCCTCTCTCTCTCTCTCGCTCGCTCTTTCCTCCCCCCTCCTCCCCCCCCCCCCCCTACCATCTCTCTATCTTTCTCTCTCCTTCAGGAATCACGCAAACTCGTCTTTTTGTATTACGAATTGTTCAAAAAACGTTATTACCTTACAAGTTGGAATTATGAAACATAAGTTAAAACTTTTCCTTGAAGGCTGTATACCTGACCCAGTCCTAAATACCTTAGTTTTGTCTAAAAGTTTGGAATTTTGTTTTACAAATGTCCCTTTTAAATGGCTTTGCATAGAGTTTTTTATCCCAAGCTATCAGTTTCATCGGATATGTTCGTCCTGTATTTCACATGCACACATCGTTTTGGCAAAGGATGTGAGAGAGAGAAAATACACAAGAGTAGCTTTTGTTTAAGGCAGGACTTAACCTTTTGAGTTTAACTAAGTTAAAGTACTGTTGTTGGTTTTGTTCTTTACAGAGTATAAAACAAGACTATAATTTTAATCCAACCTATCTGACGCAAATAAGAGATGATGTAAATACTTAAAACATACGGTAACTTGATTAAAAACAAAAATTGATGTCCTGAACATATGCACGCAAGCCGGAGCTGGTGTGTGTGTGTGTTTGTGTGTGTGTGTGTGTTTGTGTTTGTGTGTGTGTGTGTAGATGAAAGTCATTGTCCTCAACTAGGGTCAAGGTCATTCACCGTTATGGTTCGAGTGCCACTTGCTCCCATGTTTTTGTTTAATATACGTTGAGTGACTGTGCCAAATGTGTTAATTTTTTGTCAAGTGACTGTGCGATGTATCACCGGAGCGAATGGGAGGGATTTCACCCCCCTACAACAGTGAAACTGTTCTTGTTTTGGTTTTTTGGTTTTGCCAGAGTCTACTGTACAAGGCCGGCATTTTCTCTGCCCTGCACCAACATTGGGCACTTTTCAAACACCAACGGCCTCAAGCATCCCCCCAGTGACCCTGGCCCTGGCCCCAGTCATGAATTCACTCTGCCTGCTTGCGTGAGCGACATCGACAGTACAAGTGAGAGGCTACAGTACTCCTGCACGCAGCTCCTCGCTGCATCGCCTTCTTGTCTGACCCCTGACGTCATCGCCCAGCTTGCTCACTGCAAATCGGAGCCAATCTACCCCGAAGCGGTCTGGTCGTTGTCGATGTAAACAATCCAAAGACCGCAGACAACTGAAAGTTTTGACTCTCAACTGTCAGTCCTGCCGAAATATCGCATCGGACTTAAACGAACTTTTTATCAACGAACATGTCGACATTGCCCTTTTGTCAGAAACTTGGCTAGTGACACAGGTGATGAAGCTTTTATGCCTCTCTCACTTCAAGAATTTGAACGTTTCCTTCCCTCGTCAACATACGACCAACAGATCCGGCGGCAGCTTGGCTATCGTATGAAAAAGACTCTCTCACGTCATGCTACCTGCAAGAGACTGGACTAAAATTTCTTCCGAAGGTGTTGAGATTCGTTAACCCTTGACCAAACATCAACAAACTTGTTCTTCATTTACCGGGTACTCCCACCAAGAAGAACAAAATTCCTAGTTTAAATTTTCTTTATCAAGAAAATCCCAGACTTGCTCTCTTATTACACCAATGACAGCAGAAGTTTTCTATTCAAGGGGACTTCAATTTTTATTATGATAGTCTTTGTGACAAAGATGTACAGAAGGTAAAGTCTATTCTATCTGATTTTAATTTGTCAACTGGTTGACAGATCTACCACAGAGATAGACACATTTTTTGACTGGATTGTAGTAAGAAATGATGGGTAATGTTGTAAAGGGTTTGTGATGTTAAAGAGGTTCCCGGACTATCAGATCATTATGGTGTTTTCTCCCAGCTTGACTTGCGGGACCTCCGCCGGTCACCCGTTGGGTATCCTCCAGGGGCATCGGGAGGATGTGCCGGGGGGATTTCCGCACTGATCTTGGGTCTCTGTGGAGGGTGCTGGAGGGGTAGATGTTAATCCTGGGTGAGACCTATGATCGGGGCTTGAGAGAATTGTTGACAAACACGCTCCGTTGTTTCTCGGAGGGTGCGCGACAGGCCTTCAGCGCCTTGGATGGACGATGGGGGGTGAGAGAGGGGTAGAAGGGTGAAGCGGCGGCAGAGAGAAAGTGGAGAAAGACAAACTCTCAGTGCACAGAGAAATTTTAGTCAAGGAAAATGCGGTATACAGGAATCTGAAAGAGTCAAAGATAAAAGAATTTATTTTGAGGAAATGAAATCATGTCGTTCATCAAAACAAATTTCTCTATAGCTAACAGCCTCCTGGGTAAGAATAATACCACTCCCCTTCCCACAAAGTGCCCCTACACGATCTACCACAAAGTTTTGTAACTTTTTTATGGATAAAATCAGACAAATACGCGATGATCTTGAATCGGCGACCATTCTGTTCCACCTAGTTTCCATCAGTATGATGGTCCCATTTTGTCATCCTTTCAACCAGTTTCTGTGAAAGACATCCATGAAGTAATTCTGTCCATGCCAACAAAAAGCTGTTGTTTAGATCCTCTGCCCACTGTTTTGATAACGCAAAACCTTTATAATTTTGGGACCTAGGTAACAGACATCATCAATGTATCTCTGTCGGCGGGCTCTGTACCCTGTCAGTTCAAAAATGCTATTGTTATCCCACTCCCAAGAAAAAGGTCTAGACTGCAATACTATGAAAAATTACAGGCCGGTTTTCTAATCTTCCTTCATTTCAAAGTTCTGGAGAGGGTCGTCCTCAAACAGCTTCAGAAGCCCTTTGCTTGTAACCCCCTTTTGGAAGATCATCAGTCAGCGTATAGGGGTGGTCACAGCACGGGGACTGCCGTACTGAGTGTCACCAGCAGCCTGCCCTTTTGCAGAATGACGACCGCAGAGTGTCATCATGGGCTTGTTGGGCCTAGTGCGGGATTCGAAAACGCTTGACCACTC
Organism: Rapana venosa; assembly: GCA_028751875.1. Taxonomy (NCBI): domain Eukaryota; kingdom Metazoa; phylum Mollusca; class Gastropoda; order Neogastropoda; family Muricidae; genus Rapana; species Rapana venosa. Next base: position 28,689,834 of record CM054143.1, on the reverse strand, counting down.
TATTTTGCTCAAAAGACTAGAATACTCTTTTGGAATAAGAGGTGTTGCCTTGGCATGGTTTACCTCTTATGTCTCTGATAGGTCGCAGAGCGTGCTGATAAGGGAGTTAAGTCACAACCTGCCCCCCTCCTATATGCGTACCTCAAGGTTCTTTTGGGTCCCGTATTTTTCACACTAAAATTCTCAGCTCTGTCTAATGGGATGACCTTACATGATTGCCAGTTTCATAAATATGCAGATGATACAGAAATTCGGCAAATGCAACACCTCAAAATTTGTCAGACGCCACACGCACACTAGCAGAAATTGTACGCACAGGTCCTCAGTGGATGGACAGCAACAAACTCAAATTAAAACAGACAAGACAGAAGTTATGGCAGTTGGTTCACATCTAGTCTTATGCGGGTGTCCCGGGGAGTTCTGTGGTCTTGGGTGGCTGTGACATAGCTTTTCAGAGTTCTGGCGGTATCTGGGTTTCACTAGATCCTATCTTCCATGAAAGACCACATTAGTAACGTCTGCAGAGCATGCTTTCTAGAGCTGCGCCGTATTGCACACATTAAGAAATTCTTGCCTCGAGATGCAGTGATCAAGCTCGTTTCAGTGACCGTCTTGTCGCGACTGGACTATTGCAACTCCTTTTTATCGGTATAATGATGAACAGTTTACACGCCTGCAGCGAATTCAGAACCTCTGCTGCCAGGCTCATCCTTGGAAAGAGCAAAAGGGACCATGTGACTCCCCTGCTTAGGAGCTTCATTGGTTACCTGTAAGGGCACGCTGTCAGTACAAAGTGCGGTCTTGGCATACCGTCACTCTGAAGGCTCGCTTGCTCCATCTCTGTCAGCTGCCTTGAAATCACGCACCACAACTAGAACCCTGCGGGGCTTCGAATGATAACTTACTTTTTGTACCCATTACAACCTCAAAACCGCAGGTCGTAGATCTTTTGGTGTTGCTGCGCCCACGATCTGGAACTCCCTGCCACCAGCCTCAGACATGCTCCCACTTTAAACCAGTTTAAAGTCTTCATTGAAGACACATCTCTTTAATGTATTTCTTAGCTAGTTAATATATTTTGCTTGTCTTGACGGTCGCCGTTTGTCACACTGTAGCTACTTCATGTGCATGCCTGGCTGTTGGTTATGGGTTTTTTTTTTAGTTATGTTATTGCTAGTGCTTTTTCTCTGAGTGTACTGTTAATTGCCCTGCTAGTGTGTGCCCGGACGCAAGTGTGGGGCCTCTACAGTGCGATAGGTATCTATTGTAAATTTATTTACGCTTTAGAAATGCTCATTATCATTGTTGTTGTTGTTGTTTGTGTTGTTGTAGTTGTTATTATTATGTGCTGTGTGTGCATGTGTATAAATGCGCATGGTATGAAAGCGCATTGAGTCATTGTTTTGAGAAATGTGCTATATAAATGCTATTCATTATTATTATTATTATCATTATTGTTTTATTCTCAAGCTAAGCTGCTTCATCCCTTATGGGCAGACTTCTCATTTTCGTCAGAATAATGTAAACCTACCAGGTGGTGATTTAGACACATCTACATTAAAAATGCAGATATAAGCACGTTCACAACGGGGTGCTTTCTTAACGAGTATCATCGCAAGAGACTGTATACTGATGTCCCGTGTGGGAACGCATGCAGAACATCTTGTGCACGTGTAAAAGCCTACTCTTTTTTTCGAAAGAGTAGGTCATTGTGTAGCGAATGAAAGAACTTACAAAACTGTTAGCATAATGGGACTGCATGTAAAAAGCACTTATTCCTTAGCCTAGAAATCAAAACAATAATAATACTTAATGAATAGATTAACGAATAAATAAATAAATAAATAAATAAATAAGAGCATGCTTTGAATGCTCAGTCTGATTTCTCACACAATCATACATTCAAGTTTAATCTTTTTACCGTATCTACAACAGACCTGAACTCTGCCTTTGTATATACCCTGGTCAAATGTCGAATATAATCAAGTGAAAGATTTTCAGATTTGTATTTGCATTCATTTGATATGTTTCAGACAAAAAAACATATTCAACATTTCTCTCACCTCGCCTCTCACCTAACCAGTAGTCTCGTAGACCGTTAAGGCACCACTGAAGATTTTGCAGCCAGCTTCCTCCACACCGTACGGCTTTCTTCAGCATTAATTAACGGATAATGTTATGCCAGGGTCAAGGTTATTTGGTAAGTGAATTTCTCTACAGATTTAGTGTCGCGTGTATAGTATTCCACCCTGCTGTGGCACACGTTCTTCATAATTATAATGAACACTAAAACAAACAAACAAACACTAACCCAAAACTTGAGAAGAAAAAAAAACATTACCTCGTAAAAACACATGATAAAACCATTTCAAGAAAAACAAAATTCTACACAACTGCTTAAAACATGGTTTTGAGGAACAACTTGATAGCACTGCATCTGGTCATTGAAGTTTAGGGAGAAAAAAAACCCACCTGCAAAATGCATCTAACAGGAAAAAGACGATGATATATGACACGACTGATGGCCCTTCTCATGGTTTTAGCCACTGACGAGTGAAAGCAGCTTAGTGCAAAAATCTACCATCGATTTAGCTGCTGCGTGAGGTCTTAATTTTAATGTGTTCACATTGCAAAATGATATTGGATCATTTGCAAAAGCGTTAAGGTAAAGGTTATGAGGAAAAGAGGAGAGGGTACTGGTTACTTGGCTTACACCAGATAGAAACAAGAATATTTGATAACAAGAAATCGGTTAAAGAAAAGGTGATGGTGCGATTTTCTGATGTTGAGTGTTAGAGTTATAGGGTTTATTGCTTCATTCCTGCTTTATGTCCTTCCTTCCTTCTTCCATTCCTTCCTGGGGTTTTTTTCCATCACTAATGCAGGAAAACGCTTAAAGAACAGGCGATGGTGTGATTTTCAAAATATGGATGAATTTGAGTATTTGGGTGTATTCCTTTCTTTTCTTCCTGCTTTCTTTATTTCCTTCCTTCTTCCCATCCTTCCTTGTTTTTTTCCTTTCTTCTTCCCTTCCTTTCTCCCTTCCTTCCATCCTTAAGTCATTCATTCCTTTAATCTGTTCTCCTTCCTTCCTTCATTCCTTCTTCCTGTCTTTTCGTCTTTCTTTCCTTTCTTCCTTCCTTTCTTTCTTTCTTTCCTTCTTTCCCTCATTTCTTCTTTCCTTCATAATTTCTTTCTTTTTTTTAGTTCCTTCTTTTCTTCCAACTTTTCTCTTTCTTCCTGTCAGTCTTTATTTGTTTTTTTATTCTTAGAATATTTCTTCTCTTCATCGTTTTTCATCTTTTATCCATTCTTTACTGTTTCTCTCTGTCTTCATTTCCTCTTTCTTCATTGTAAGTTAATCCTTTCTCTATGCTTTTTTCTTTTTGCTTGTTCCTTCCTTTTTTTCCGTTTCTTTTTTTTAAATTTTGCCTATCTTTACAGCCTCTGTTTTTCAGGCTTACGAAATAAGAATTGCCTCCGGGAGTAGTGCTAATATCAACGATGATGATAAAAAAGA
>CM054143.1:28663814-28681314 GCA_028751875.1 Rapana venosa | reverse complement strand
ACAAACACCTCTTAAGCGTTATTACTACAAACACTTCTTAAGCGTTATTACTACGAACACTTCTTAAGTGTTATTACTACAAACCTTTCTAAAATGTCATTGTTTTAAACCCCTCTGTAGCTTTATTACTATAAACCCTGCTGAAATGATTTACTCCAGCCCCTTCTGAAAAGATAGTACTTTAAACTTTTTTTGGTAAAATGCCGTTACTTTAAACCTTTCCAATACGTCATTACTCCACACTTTTTTTTTAGCTATAATTACACTAGACCCTTTTATAGTGTTATCACTCTAATACTTTTGAAGTGTTATTACTCTAAACCTTTATGAAGTGACATCAAACTAAAACCGTGTATATTCTAAACTCTTGTGAAGCATTATTACTTTGAATCTATCTTATATTTAAACGGCCCTGCAGTACTGATATATATATATCATATAGATGAAGATATGCAGTTTAAAAAAACAAACATTTATATATTGGATCAGATTTTCTCCTGTTTCTGTTTGTTCTATGTCAAAGGAAACGTTTGATTCCCTACAAAATTCGATACATCGAAATTAAGGTAAAGATAGTTTAGATTAGCTGAGTTTTTTTTTTCCCCAATTCTAGGAAAAGAGTGAGCAATTGCACGATGCAGTGCATTAGTTTTTCACATGAAAAATTATCTTTTATAGAATTATATCTAGGTTTCAATCTCTAGATTATGGAAACGAATATATGTTACACACGTTTTGTCAGTATTATTCTTAGAACCCGGAACAGGTTGTTTAGAGTTAAACATATAGCCAAAAATACTGTACGATATTATGAGATCAGGGGTAACTCTGTTATTGCATTAAATGACGTTTCAGTCTCTCATTTCTTCAGTGCAAAAACAAATGAAGATTTCTTATCATGCCTTAAATTTACACACGAACAGACACGCAACAACACAGACAGGCACACAGCATCTCCATCATCAGTAATTCTGCACTAAGCTGCTTGGACCTGTCAATCACTAACACCTCCGAACTACCACCATGCCAGCTTCCCAACCATTCCACACACCTGCCTCCCCCTGTCCCATTTCCACAGTCATGCCTTTGCTGTTATTTCATCCTCAGCTGTTGAGGTAAGAGGCTTTAGCAGCTTCAGTGATCAGCTAAACCATGCTGTTCTCCAAATGTTAGATGCTCGTAAAGTTCTCTCTGACAAGCCTGTATCCAGCAAAGCATATCCCTGAACAGATTTTACTTTCAATCCATTCGAAAAGTTATCACTAGAATCCGTCTTAAGAGCTAGTTCTCTCAAGCTTTCTCAAGTGTGGTTGGTCTTAACTCTATTACTTTAAATTATTAAGTGAACAAATTAAAAATCAAAGGCACTGGTCTTGTTGACATCCGGACGTGTGTGAGGTCATCAGCGCTTTTGTTACCATTAACTCACCAATGCTATGCACAATGAGTACACTAAAGCACGAAAGTATAAGCGTGAAATATCAGACAGCAAGTAACGAACATGCAATAAAACTATTTTACAAGTGTTGTTATATGACTGATGCATGAACGCTTTGCAATAAAGTCGTCATCATGGATAATGAACTGGGGTGGATTTTTTTCATTTTTGTTACATTTCTACTTTTATCGTTGTGTGTGTATGCGCAGGCAAACAGACAAATCAGTCAAACAGGACAGACAGACAAGTAGGCAAGCATGCAAGCAGGTTTTTCGTACAGATAGGCAAGCATTCAAACAAACAAACAGACAGGCAGACGGACAAACGAAAGCACACCAAAATGCTTCTATAGTTATCTGGTATATTTCAGAAGTTCTTCCATCATGTCCCTCTTGCCGTAACCTCCAGTCACATTTAACCTGATAATGCCGACAGCACTGACACTGTGTGCGTGTGCGTTGTGTGTGTCTGTGTTTGCGCAAACAAATCAGAAAAAGTTGATCTCTCTGTTGACGTTCTCATAGATGAAGTATGCTCTATCTGGATAGGCTTCATTGAAAGGTATGAACCAGTTTGGTTGTGGGGTTTTTTTGGTCATCGTCACTTAAATGTACATGTCCGTTGGAATGTATGTTAAAACTGGAATTGTTCTTTCTGCAGGAAAAGTACAGCGAAATGGGCGGGGTGTGTGGGGTGGGTGAAGAATAGCCTGGATTTTTGCACCTGTGTTTTTCTTTATCTAATGGTGACTTATGGGGACGGCATAGCTCAGAGGTCAGGACACTCGCTTTCCCAAAGCCAAGTTTAAGCAGCATTGAGCGTGGTTACCAAGCGGATGGGAGACCGACCGTTTGCGCGCCTTGGCTTCAGTACAGTCTCCCAGTTCACACAGCTGTAACTAGCTACCTGCCCTCTTTAGGGCCAGGGAAGGTAAAGCAGCGAGGGAGAAGAGTAGAGATGGGTGCCGCCCTTAATGATTATGCTGGCCCATGGAGAAGCTGAGGCCTCTAACACCTCGCTTCCCAACGACCGCATAGGTTATGGGAAAACCTTTACCTTTAGCTTTTAACTTGAGGAAGCAATTGGAGTTTTCGCTGAGGTGCCTGTTTGGAGAGATTTTGTTTCTTCAACTGGAGATAACATTAGCTCTGACTCCTATTTATTTGAATGCTTTGAAGAAAACAAAAAGCCAAGTCAAGAGTGCAAACACACACACAGAGCACGTTCGTTTTTCATTATTAAGTACTGCACCCAGCGTATCAATTCATAAATATTACAGTAAAGGTATCTTCACCTTTCCACTAGCCTCGTAGACCTTTGGATCACCACTGAAGATTTTGCAGCCAGTTTCCTCCACTCCTCGCGGTATTTCGTCACTTTTAAAAATGCTGTGAGTATGTTAAGTTCAAGCACTCCGTATATACTTGTTATAGTGTGCACTTTGCGCACTATAACGTTTGAACTACAACCTCTCTTTCCTCCCCCCCCCCCCCCCCCCTCCCCATCTTCTAGAAAGAACTGTTCAACCTGGTTAGACTTCATGATTTGCTGAGATTAGCAGTTCTGAAAGAGTTAAGGTTTCTTTGTCAACCTCTAGGTTACAGTGTGCTGTTTGGACAAACAACCTCTCATCTGTTTGTATACCCATGGTTGTGGGCTGGGAGACCTAGCATTTCATTGAGGCCTGTGTACTGTCACACCTCCTCTTAGCTTAAGTGTCCAGCATGTCTCAGTGAGCTAGAAGACATGGCAACTCTGTGCCATGGTTGCAGCTAAGTGTTTTCAATGTAGGCCTATCATCCTAGAGCTGGTGGCTCAGCCTTTGTCTTTAACAGTCCCTTTAGTGGAGTCCTCTCTATTCATGGCCTGAGTCCTTTTGTTGTAGCCTAGAGTGTCCAGTGGAACAGTCATGTAATAAACACTTCAGAGCTTGCTACAGCTAGTCTTATTCAACAGGCTTGTGGGGCCTCTTTCTTGTTGAATAGCATCTCCCTTTCCTCCTCTCTATTACCCCCCCCTCTCCTCTATTGAATCAGCAGATTTGTCATGTAAAGACTACATTGGTTGATTTAAATTTGTTTGTCAGCTGATTTGGTGTGTGGTTAGGATTTTGTTCGTCTCATTTTCCAAATGTATTCATTGGTCAGTTGGAATTAGTAGTCCTGCAACTGAACCAACATAACAGGGTGTACATGGCATTTTAAAGACTTTCTCTTGCTGGCTGCCTGAGGCAACTTTCTTCTTGAGTTAGGCTGTGTGCTGTAAAACCTGACTTAGAAAACAGCAACTTTGCTCTTCTGTTGAGCTGTAAGTGAGAATTTCTCTTTTTGATATAAGTTGTTCCTTAAAGAGATTTATCAAGGAAAAAGCTGATTTTATAAGTAAATCTTATCTGTGTGTACTAGCTGAATTTAGTTATTGATTGAATATTTTGACTAGTATAGTGAAAGCATGTGTAGTTGCATTACACATGAAAGCTGGCCTATGTCATGAGACTTTTACTATTTAATTGTGTGATCTTGGATTTATTCCACAATTGGATGTTCATTTTAAAAGTGGGGTTTCATGAGTAAGTAAACATCATTTGATGTGTGTATCATGTTGAGATGAAGTTTGTAAATTTCACTGATCAAAATAATGTGGATTTGGTAACAGAGCTATTGGGATGGACTACTATGGCAAAGTTGAATTGAGATAAGAGTTGACTGCTACAACTAAAAGAGTTGAAGACGGAAGGTTAGACTTGAATGCAGTACAGGACTAGGCCTAGCTAGGTCCCTGTGGTAATTGCCCCTCTAAAGTAGGCAGTCCGACATGTAGGTGTGACTTTATGTATGGTTAGTCATTTGTGTCAAAAGTGGTCAATTTGTATGTGGTTTTGTAACACACTAGATTTGCGTGCTCTCTCTCTCTCTCTCTCTCTCTCTCTCTCTCTCTCTCTCTCTCTCTCTCTCTCTCTCTCTCTCTCTCTCTCGTGCTTATTCCATTATCCTCGTTTAAAAAAAATATTCAAAAAATGTCTCTCTCTCTCGCCCTGTCTCTCTCTCTCCCCCTCTCTCTCTCTCTTGGGCTACAATATCCATGTGGTATGATAGGGGCCAATGTTGTGAAAGATCTTAGTAGAGACTAAGTTCTGTGGACATTATTAGGATAATGTCAGTTGAGAGTATTGGGGAAAGGATTTTCCTAGTTATTTTGTAGTCTTTGGTTTCTGATTTACAACTGTATACTCTCTAATGGTTCCCTAGGATTAACTTGGTAATTTGGTGTGAGTGATGAAAGGATATTGGTTTTCTTACATTCGGCTCAACGACAATATACCTATTTTGCTGTGTGTGCCTTTCATCAATGGTATGCCTAGTTAAATATGGATAGAGTAGTTACCTGAATCTTATGTTTGTTTCAGGTGTGTGTTGTTTGGTAGATAAAATAAAAGTGTTACCATAACACCCCTGCGTGGCCTCACATCATTCCTTTGAGTGTGGAGTGCCAGTGTCCTAACATTCCTTCCCCAAACCTTGTTCACCCTCCAACATACTTTTAAAATATATGGCTATAACAAATATATATATATATATATATATATATATATTATATATATATATATATATATATATATATATATATATATATATAAACAAGAAAACATATCGGAAAAATGTTTTGTGACCATTAGTTAGAATGACTAAAGAGAAAAAACTAAATTGATAAACAGCAGACAGAAAAGAAATAAGTATGCATGAGCAGGCAGGCAGATAGACAGGCATGTAGGCAGGTAAAAAAACAGGTAGGCATGAAGGCAGACAGACAGGCAGACAGAAATAATGTACAGATGAGCATTTTAATCAGGTATACAGGCAGATAGACTCACGTGAGCAGCCAGATGTATAAACAAAACAAACAGACAGGCAGATATCACAGACGGGCAGACAGGTAAACAGGCAGGCAGATGTCCTTTAAGTAAGCTTCAGTCTAACTTTAAAAATGAAAGGTTAAAAGCAGATATATCGGCCTAACTTGAAAAATAAGTGTAATTAGCAGAGATATCGGCCTATCTTGAAAATCAAATGTAAATAGCAGAGATATCGGCCAACTTTGAAAATTAGAGGTAAAAAAAGATTATCGGCCTACCTTGAAAATAAAATGTAAAAAGCAGAGATATAAGCCAATTTTAACATTACAGGAAAAAGGCAGAGATAGAAGCCAACATTTAAAATCAAGGGTAAAAATGCAGAGATATAGGTCAACTTTGAAAATAAGAGGTGAAAACCACCAATACAGATCGAATTTCAAAATAATTATTATTTAAAGCAAAAATCATCAATACAGGCCAACTTTGACAAAATTAGAGATAAAAAGCAGCGAAACAGACTATTTTCTTTTTAGATAAGACGCAAAAAGTCAACATTTTGACAGAAAGACAGACTGACACTCAGGCAGACAAACAAATAAACAAACGAACACACACACACACACACACACACACACACACCAAAACTGCTTCTATCTCTTCATCGATAAAGCCATCCAACTCCTCTATTCTACAGAAGCCTGGGGTCACATCTAGCCTCCAAATGGGACTTTCCCTGTGTGTGAGTAAGCGTCTGTGTTTGCGTAAAGAAATTAAACAAGCTGATCCCTTTCATCGATCTCACAATAACCTTAAGTAGGGTCTGTCTGGATAGGCGTCAGCGAAAGATATGAGCCAATTGCTGGCCTCCTTTTTAGTCAGAGGTGAATGTCCACCAGATTGTATTTGAGAATCAAACACTGTTTTCAGTCTGGGGGTAGAGGGTGTGGGTGGGTAGGGGGACCGACTATGGTAGTGGTCAAAGCATCCAATTAGTAATTTGAAGTTTTCTAAAAGCGTTGGTAGTTTTGCCCTTCACCAATCTGGGGAGATAGTTTTTTCCAATTGATGTAACGTTGGTAACCAACGCTACAGACGGGATAGCTAAGTGGTCGGAGTACTCACTTTCCCCCAGCCAAGGGTTAAGCAGCATCGAGCGTGGTTACCACTTGGGTGGGTGACAGTTTGCGCGCCTTGGGTTCAGTACAGTTCCCCAGTTCACCCATCTGTAAATGGGTACCTGTCTCTTTAGGGTCAGGGAAGGTAAAGCAGCGAGGGAGAGGAGATGGGAGCCGCCCTCAATATGCTGGCCCCATAGGGAAGCGAGAGCTCTGACGCTCTAAGGTTTCCCTAACGACTTTATAGGTTATGGGAACACCTTTACCTTTACTTTTTTAACCAATGCTATTCTCTTGTTTGATTTATTTATGATGAGCTGCGAACCGAGGTCCCGTGTGTGAACACACACACACACACACACACACAGAACATCTTAGTGATCTTTTGAGTGGGTTGAAAGCCTGTCCATCTTTCAAAGATAAGTAAGCCGGCTGTGGCCAGTGGTATGGATGACCCGAATACAGCTAAAGGCATGGTTACAATAGGTATGACCTGTTTGGCAAACTTGAAGAGCCTTTCTGCCATGACTTCATAGACAATGAAGTGGAGAGGTCACATCAACTTTGCTCTTTGAAAATTCATGAGACACTTTGTTGGGGGAAAACTGAGACTTTTTTTCCTGTTTGATTATGCTTTTATACATATAATTCTGCCATTAGAGACGTTTCTGTATCACATCTGGCTGCTCTGTCTTTGTCTCTGACTCTCTCTCTCTCGCTGGCTCTCTATCTCTCTCTCTCTCTCTCTCTCTCGCTGGCTCGCTCTCTCTCTCTCTCTCTCTCTCTCTCTCTCTCTCTCTCTCTCTCTCTCTCTCTCTCTCTCTCTCTCTCTCTCTCTCTCTCTCTCTCTCTCTCTCTCTTTGCGCTAAGGGAATGCACGTTAACCACAGTACATGGCCACTCATGTTTCTGCTCCTTGATTCGGTTTTTTAAACTTGTTATTGGGTTGTTGTTGCTCTGCAATATTCACTGGATATGGTTCTCATATGAGGACGGGATAGCTCAGTGGTCGGAGCACTCGCTTTCCCCCCGCCAAGTTAAGCAGCGTCGAGCATGGTTACCAGTTGGATGGGTGACCGTTTGCGCGCCTTGGCTTCATTACAGTCCCCCAGTTCACCCAGCTGTAAATGGGTACCTGCCCTCTTTAGGGTCCGGGAGGTAAAGCAGCGAGGGAGAGGAGATGGGCGCCGCCCTCAATATGCTGGCCCTAGAGAAGTGAGGTCTCTGACGCCTCGCTCCCCTACGACCTTATAGGTTATGGGACTCCTTTACTTTTACTTTACTATGGTTCTCATTGTAGAATCAAGGAGCAGAAACATAAGTGGCCATGTACTATGGTTGACGTGAATTCCCTTAGCACAAAGAGACAGAGAGAGAGAAGAGAGAGAGAGAGAGAGAGAAGAGAGAGAGAGAAGAGAAGAGAGAGAGAGAGAGAAGAGAGAGAGAGAGTTATTTTCCGGGATTTAGATAGAAGATAAGGTTAGCTTTTCTTTTTTAAATGAGACGGATGCAAACATGGTATTAAAGATATATCAACACTGGTGAGGTAAATAACCGCATACCGTTATTTTTGTATCCCTTTAGCGGTGATAGTTACATACTATGAATTAATAATGAATGTCTGGCACAAAGATTTAGATGATGAATTTTTCAGTGTTGCCTCAAACAATCTTATCACCAGGCATTGTGTATTATAATAATAATAATAATAACAATAACAAACAACAATAATAATAATAATAATAATAATAAATGGAATTTATATAGCGCTATATCTTGCGAAAAAAATCAAAGCCTTATAAACATTAGAGTAAAAGTATTACCTTTATTTTCTTTCCTTTTTATCTCTTTTTTGAAAATGCTACGAGTCTGCAAAAATCCAGATATTTCCTTCGCACTCTCTAAGAACATTTTCGTAAGAAAATAGGGTTGTAAAAAGCTAAAAAGTAAGGTTGAATGCTTTATGATTATTAGCTAGATTGCCCCAGAATATAAAGGAACAGATGGATAAGTTGACTGGAAGCAAACATATATTTTTGGCATGCAAGCATGCAGGCTGGCAGGCTGGCAGGCAAGCAGGCAGGTATGCAGGTAGCCTAGCAGGCTGGCAGACAGGCAGGCAGGAAGGTAGGCAGGCAGATAGAAAGTAGGCATGAAGACAGACAGGTCGACAAATACTATATACAGATGCGCAAGTAGACAGCTAGACAGCTAGGCAGATAGACAGCTAGACAGGCAGGGGAAAATAAAAGCCCCCATGAAGAAGATTCTGTCATAGTTTCCAACAAGCGTCAATCACAGTCATTTCTACAGCCAGGTAGAATCTCACAATTCTTTCAGACAATGAAGGTAAGATAGCCACACATAAAGTGTGTGTAGAGGGGGGGGGGGGGCGGAGTGAGTTCTAAGCGCGAGCAATTGCATGCGCGCGCGCGCGCGTTTGCGTGCATGCGTGCGTATGTGTATGTGTAGTAGTAGTAGTAGTTCTTCAGTTTACGTCCTTCCACAAAAACAGTGATATCGGGAGGGGAAAGTTTTGTGTGTGTGTGTGTGTGTGTGGTGTGTTGTGTGTGGTGTGTGTAAGGGGATGCATATAGCTAATCATTGCAATAACAATATTAGTAATATAAAGCGAAAAAAAAGAACTTTGAAAAGATAAAAAATAACAGCTCGAACACTAACTTTGCAATTTCTACAACTAAATAAAATACAATGTACTATAGGTATCTGATAATAGGAAAATGAGTTAATGACAATACAATATCTTTCTTTAAAAGGGGGTGTCTTTAAGTATTTGCTCTAAGCAACGGACTGGGAAGACGGGTAAAAAAGGTTTTTAGTTTGGACATTGTAAGAGAACGTGACGTTGGTAATAGTTTCGCCACAGATACAAGTTGCGGATTTTGAAAATTTAGATCTAAAAGCATTGAGATAAGTAGAAAAGGATACAACGTTTCTATTTTCTTGTGAATTATGAACATTTGTATCATCATAAGAAAATAAATGAGTTATATCATCATTCCAGGAAAAAAACCCAAAATTTCTTGTAGTTTCTTTTTAAAGTGTTTCCGCATGCATTTTGCAATATGCTAAAGCCCTCATAGGCAGATAAGGAAATCTATGCTGTAAGAACCCCGGGTCATGCTTTGCTCCGCATTTGCCAATCTGTAAACTTTTGCGTTAAAGTGGATACCACAATGAAGAAGGAATCCAGCAGAAAGTTTATATTAGAACCCCGAAACATCAAAAATAAATCAGTTTGACATATCTCAGTTATAAGCTCTTGTCTCACTTTTGAGCTAAAATTTTTTTAATGCAAGTAACACTGACTTGGATCAACACAGAAAAGTATCTGAAAAAATGTCTTTGGGGAAAAGCAGAAGATAATACAAAGCCATCGAAATAGCAGACATTCAGCTGTAAATATAGATCGTTTTTTTCCAAATAGAAAATGTTTCTCTCTATCTTCAGAGATGGGAGGGACAAATGCTGCACCGCCTCATTGTCGCTCAAAGTAAAACCGTCAGTGTAGATTTTTAGATGTTCTGGATATGTAGTTTGCATATATTCTTTTACTGATGCACTAAGAATTTTTTTCATTTCCTTTTTGGTTAGAGAAGAATAATTGACAAAAAATTAGCTCTCTGAAGCTCCCATGGGGGACAAGGGAGACTTTAAAATCTTTGATTAAGTTAATTTTGTAGGACATAGTTCTCCCTTATCAAAAAATTTCCCTAAGTATGGGTTCAAAATAGTGGTAAGAGAACGAAAAAGACGTGCTCTTTTAGAAAGTTGACATCAGATCTAGTACATATCTCGGTGTCCACATTGGTTTCTTGCTTTGAACATCGTAAGAGGTATTTAGCCAAACCCAGTTGTCGATAGTTTCTAATGGCAAAATACCTATCTCTTTATAAGTACCCACTGATGAGCATGAAAAGGTACCCCTAGAGCTAATCGAAAAGCCTTACAGTCTAATTCTCATTTTTTGCAATAAATATTTAGGAGCACTGAAAAAACGCTTCCTGACCATAAATGAGTCTAAAACGTACTAAAGATAACGCCAGATTTTTTTTAAACACAACTACATCATGAGCCACACTTGTTTGCTAATAACTTTCAGGAAGTTTAGACTTCACCTAGCTTTAGTATTTAATATTCAATATGATAATCCAAGTTAATTTAGACGTAAAATTTATCCCCCTAAAAACTTCACTATGGTTTTATATTTTAAAAAATATTACCATCTATATGGAAAACAGGTAGATCTGGTGAGTTAGCACCATTACTAAAAAGTACGAGTTTTTGTCTTTTCAGGAGATAGTGACAGACCATTTTCAAATATATAGTCATTAAGTTTGTTCAGCTCAATCTGATACACGTTTTTCATATAATTCAGATGTCTCTTTGGAGTTCTCTTTTTCACTGAGAAAATTCATCCACATACAAATGTCATCAGCATACTGGGCGTGGGTTCATTACTTGGGGAGACACTTGGGAAAAGATCATAAAGAAGAACATTGAAAAGATGTGGAGCAATGACTGATCCCTGGGGAAAATCCCCATTGTTGGAAATCGTAAAGTAGAATGGGAATTTCCAATTTTGGGCTGTAGCGTCTTTCTGAGAGAAAGGCTTTAACATAATAATAGATTTGCCAGATAAAAATTTAGATTTTTAACTTAAACAATAATCGTTCATGCCAGACCTTGATCACATGCTTTCTTTATATCAAAAAATGTGGCAAGTAATTTTTCCTACGAGCAAACTGATTTTTAAATTTGTGTACGGGAGCTTAATCAATGATCTGCTGCGGACCTGCCTTTTCGAAAACCTGCTTGACTAAGAGGAATTATTTTGGTTTTTTATCACAATAATGTATTTTAGTCGGTTTAGAATGATTTTTTCCAAAAGCTTTCCTGTATGTGAGGTTAACGCGATAGGTCGTAGCTGTTTTTATCACTTTTAAGTTTACCCTGCTTTGGCACTGGCACAAGATGGAGTGTTTCCAAATGCGTGGAATTTCTCCCTGAGCCCAGCTGGTTTGGAACAATTCAAGGAATAATATAATCCAATTTTCTGGCAGCTGTTTCAATAATTCATTTGAAACAGCATCTATGCCAACGATGTTCTTTTTGTCCCCAAAAGATAGGAGGGCATCTTTTAGCTCCTCAGCGTTAGGGGAGCATTGACATAATGACTTTATCTTTTACAGGATCTTTTAAAACATATCCTTTTGTGGGTTCGTTTTCTCTATATACTTTACATTTATCTGATAGACTTTTATCACTCATTGTATCTGTGAAGATTTCTATGAATGTATCAGCTTTCTCTGAATTAGTTTGGAAGTTCATTATCTTGGATTTTTATAGGGCAGTTTTGGGAAACTTTTAAACCCAAATTTTTCATATCTTTAAAATTTTTTTCCATACCTTTTGCAGATCCTTATATGTGTAAACTTCTTGTAAGCAGAAGGGAGACCAAAATTGACGTTTTGCTTTGTTCAACAGTTTTATCAAAAAAGGAACTTTGCTTTTTTCATAAGACAATGATTTTCTGGCGTTTTGTTTCTTAAGTATGTTTTAGACGCAGCTTTTTTTCATTCACAGCTTTTTGACAAGCAAATTCCACCATATATTTCCCGAGTGCTTTTCAGACTTTACAGAGGAATACTTAGGAATAAGCTATTCAGTGCTTGTAATATATATTCTTTAAATTTTTCATAAAAAATATCATATCATTACTTTTGTACTTTCAGTATTAATTTGGGGTCAAAATGTCTTTAAACTTGTTCCAATCTGCATGACGTAGTTGTACTTTGGGATAACATCTTTTTCTTTGTCATTTCGTACAGAATATCATTAAGAGTGATAGCAATTTGGGGAAAATGATCACTTCCCATTGTATCACTTTCTATTTTCCCAGTCACATATGGTGACAAGAGATGGAGAAATGAAAGATAGATCTAAAGCACTAGGGCTCTGATTCAAAATATCTGGGATTTTTTGTAATGTTACCATCATTAAGTAAGAACAGACAAGAATCAATTACGTTTTCGATAAATCTTTTCTGGTTACTGATGTCCCGTTTCTATCCCAGAAGGGGGAGTGTGCATTAAAATCCCCAAATATTAACCATTTCTTATTGGAATCTGGAAATGTGCGCAACCATTCTGTGTTGCTGTCATTGGGGCCTTTTGGCAAATATACCGAAACAACATTTAGATTTTTAGATTTGCTGATTTTTTTGCTTGCAGCACACCAAATGCAGATTCGGTACATTTGTTGGGAAAGGCGAGGTACATTCATTATATTCTACTCCTTTATGCACATAGATGGCAGCCTGAATCTTTTCAGCATCGTTTGCAACAGATTCATAGATAGGTGGATAATAGTAAATTATTGAGATTGGGTAGTCGATTTCTGGTACTGTTTAAAGATTGTAAGACTAAAACCTCAGATCTAAACGACGCAAGATGTTGAATAAGATACGGCAAATTTGTGTCACAGATCTTTCAGTTCCACTGCAAAATTTTAAAGGGACAAGTTTTTACCATTTTTATAAGAGAAAAAGTCACAAGTTGTTGTTGTTGTTTTTACAAGGAAATTTTTATAGAAACACAGTTTAAAAATAATTAAACAAATAAAAAGTTTCAGGAAAACGAAAAAAGTAAGTCAGAAATAATTACATACAATGAAACCAGAAAAAAAAAACACCTGCGAGATATCTAACACAATTTCAGTCTTTTACAATAGGCAAGAGAACAATCAGTCACGATAGCTTTAAATTTATCACAGATCTACATACCCTCAGGTTTTCTGTCCTTTTCTTTAAAGTTAAAACCCTTAACACGTTGTATAATTTTTACCATGGGGTTTTGCTTCTAGTAAACGGTGGGTACACAGCATTTCTTTGATGAATTTCCCGGGGGGCGTTGTCTGTTGTACCCGAAGGGTCTTCTGGCTTTTTTCCCAAAAAAGTTGGCGGACGTGTCTGCCGATGTTGGCAGCCAGCACGCTGGACCCTCTCCTGGTGGGATGAAGGCCATCCCTTTAGAGTCCCCGGGTCCGTGTGCAGGTTGGAGTGAGCTAGACAGGAGGACAGAGCTTAACCCAAGTAGCTCACAACTCGAAAATGTTATAAAAATTTATCGTTTTGAATTAAGCTGTGGATCTTTTACTGGCGCTATTTTACTGACAACGATCCTTGCTTTGGGGTGTTCCCCTGGAGATGATTCTGATGTATTTTGCCAAGCTTTTACAGGCTACTTGTGGCTCAGAACTTTTAATGTCATTTATTCCCAAAAGTGGATAGCAATGCCATTTTACTGGCTTTTCACTGTCTGAGAGGGCTGACTGTACGGGCTGTCCCAGGTCCTTGATTGTGTGGGCCTTACGGATATGGGTGTAAAAAACCCTAAGAACGCCCAATCGGTGGGCCATTTTACTCCCTTTGTGATGGAATCGTGGAGAAGAACCATACAGGAAGATCGCTAATTGCTGCCAGATCTATTTTTCCACGGCCCTGGACTTCGTTGTTCTTTTGACCGAGAGCCAACATCACAAACATTAACGTCATCGGCCTGTTTTTCTGAGTACTTTTTGTTTTCTTTAAGCTTGACTGGCAAGCTGATGCCTAGGTTTATTTTGAGGTGGAGTTACAGGCTGTTTGGATGGGACAGCAGCTATTGGGGAGCACCTCAGGGCATCAGCGTATGTTTAATTGCGAGTCAGATCATCTGTCTGGTTTTCTTTGTGTTTCTGTGTAGATTGTGTCTTCCATTTGCAGGAAGGCCTAAACCCCCTATAATTTCATTTTGACTGGATACAATCTGCTCGAGAGATGTTATTCTTTGACAAGATTTTCAATGACAAACTTTTAAATCCCGAAAAACACTCACTGTGTCTGGAGAATCACGGGGCTGGTTGTTGTTTCTTGACTGGGGCCGCTCTTTTCCTCTGCCTGGCTGCCTTGCTGCACAGATCGTTCCAGCAGACTCTTTCTGAGATCTGTTGTTTCTGCTGGTTTTGCTTTGCTGCCAGCTGTTTCTTTGTGTGCAGCAGAATTCAGGCGACCACTCAGACTTCTGGATCTGGTCAGTCTTGTCATTTTGAGTAGAAAAGTGATAATTTCAGATGCGAGTCGGATTCTAGCTTCTGACCATTTCCGCCATCTTGGATCGTCTCCATGTGTAAGATGGCGGAAACGGTCAGAAGCTAGAATCCGACTCGCATGTGTATGTGTGTGCGTATGCGTGTGTCTGTGTGTGTGTGTGCGTGTGTGTACTCTCGCACGTGCGTACATGTGTCAGAATTTCTTTTTTTCTGTCACATTTTCCTTCTAATTCACTCCATCTTTTTATTCTCTTCTTCTTCTTGTTCTTCTTCTTGTTCTTCTTCTTCTTCTTCTTCTTCCCCCCAGCTCTACATGTTTGGTTGCTCTCTCCCCTTTTCTCTCTCTCCCCTCTCTCTCTCTCCTCTCTCTCTCGTCTCTCTCTCTCTCCTCTTTTCTCTCTCTCTCCTCTCTCTCTCTCTCTCTCTCTCTCTCTGGGGCAAGCTTTAAGGAAATATAAAGTGTTAAAACACCAGCTTTACAAGGCAGATGACAGCAGAAAATATTACACAGAAAAAAGGAAAGAATAAAAAATTTGCTTCTAGAGAAAAAGAACAAACACAAAACAAGTTCTTAATACACTACATTCAAGTTTCAAAGAACCCCAAGAAGTTTTGGAGAACTGTTAAAACATTGACTAGAAAGCAAACTGTACAAAGTGATATTACCTTGAATGTATGGTTTAACCATTTCAAAGATCTCTTTTCTCCAAGCTCATATGAGTACACCTGTATTGGTGGTAATGAAATAGAACTGGTATCTTATGACAGCAACACTGATATATGTAGTGATCTTGATGGCAGCATAACAGAAAATGAGGTATATGATGCTCTAAAAGTATTAAAAGATAACAAGGCACCTGGACCAGATGGCTTAATTAATGAGTTTTTATAGTATTCCAATTCATATATTGCTTCATTCCTTGTAAAATATTTCAATCAGCTCTTTGAACTAGGAACATATCCAGATGAATGGTCAGAGTCAGTAATACATACTCTACATAAGAAAGGAGATATTAACTGTCCTGATAATTACAGAGGAATATCTTTGTTGAATGTGTGTAGTAAAATATATAGCTATATCTTGAACAAACGTCTTACCACATGGGCAGAGGAAAATAAGATTATAAACGAATCTCAAGCAGGTTTTCGTCAGAACTACAGTACTGTTGATCACATATTTACTCTTTTTGCTTTAGTACAGAAGCAGCTTCTCATTCACTGTAAACTGTATGTAGCATTTATCGATTTTAGAAAAGCTTTCGATTTAGCAGATAGACACCATCTCTGGGCTGTTCTTAGAAAAAACGGTATCAAAGGTAGGATGTATAGAGCCATTAAAAGTATGTATAAGGTCGTTAAAGCAAGAGTAAGGGTTGGTAGAGATTTAACAGATATGTTTTTCTGCCCTCTTGGTGTAAAACAAGGAGAAGTATATGCAGCCCAATTTTGTTTTCTTTTCTAATAAATGAGTTGGCCATCGACATTCAAGCTTCAGGCAAACATGACATTCAGCTGTCCCCAGAGGATGTTTCTGAAATTTTTATCTTGTTATTTGCTGATGACGTTCTTCTACTATCTTATTCAGTAATAGGTCTTCAGCAACAATTGAACATTTTAAAAGGTACTGCTAACAGACTTGGCCTCAGTGTGAATTTTGACAAGTCGAAGGTCATAGTATTCAGGAAAGGTGGATACATTTCATCGAAAGAAAAATGGCTATACGGTAACACAAAATTGGAGATAGTCAATTGTTACAAATATCTAGGAGTTATATTTTCCACTGGCTTAACTTTTTCATATGCATTAGATGATATGGCTCTTAGAGCAAGAAAAGCAACTGTTTGTATTTTGAAACTGTTATGGACAGTTGGTGACCAGTCCCCATCATTATTTTTCAAATTGTTTGACTGCCAAATTCAGCCAATGTTAACATATGGCTCTGAAGTTTGGGCGTTAATGGCAGACCACAAGACTATTGAACGTGTTCATACATTTGCGTTGAAAAGATTACTCAATGTCAGTATCAGAACACCTAATGCTCTAATTTATGCAGAGACTGGAAGATATCCACTCTATGTAATTACTCACACTAGATGTATAAAATATTGGCTGAAGATGATGACAATGCCTGAACACAGATTTCCGCTAAAAGCTTACAAAATGTTGTACAACCTTCATTGCAACAATAAGAATAATTGGGTCTCCAAAATATGTTTCACATTGTATCGTTATGGGTTTGGTCATGTGTGGGAAAACCAAGGGTCACATGTATTAATGTCTTTTTGCGTGAATTCAGACAGAGACTTATAGATTGTTTTCATCAGGACTGGAATAGTGATGTCTCTGGAGAACGATTTTCATTTTATACATCCTTTAAATCTGTTCCTGGTCTACCACAAGCCGTGTTTGAAGTGAAGAATTATGCTGTAAGAAAACAGTTGTTACGTTTTAGATTAGGTGTCTCACCATTAAAAACTCATAGGTATCGACATGTTGCTCAATCAGTAGAAAGTTTATTTTGTCCATTTTGTAAAGATGCTCTTGAATCGGAAGTTCACTTTTTGTTGGTGTGTCCAGTATATTGTGAAATTAGGGGAAAATACTTACCTCGTAAATTTTTCTCAGGACCATCAGGGTTTGCAGCGACACTTCTGATGGCCAGTGAAAAACATTGTAAAGCACTTGCATGGTATATATTCGAAGCTTTTCAAAAGAGGCGAAATGAAACAGAAAAACCATGACAGACTTCTTAAATCAAGCAACATGTTTATTGTTTTGAAAACATGGAAGATCTTGAATATTTCAATTTTGGTATGCCATTTCTAAATTAATGAGAATGAGCTTATTTGCATTTGTAAGGACATGTGTGTATGGTTGTGTGTGCATGCATGCACATGTGTTTGTGTGTAATTATAGTGTGTGAGTATGTGTGGTGTGTTGTGTGTGTGTGTGTGTATGTGTGTGCGTGGAGGGAGGAGAGAG
>CM054143.1:28628788-28663314 GCA_028751875.1 Rapana venosa | reverse complement strand
ACAGAAAAAAGACGACATGAGAAAACACGGGAGGAGGAGAAATAAAAAGAGACAGAATGAATGAGACCTGAAGGAATAAAGAAGACTTGAAACCGTGCTATTAAATATCATGAATAATCTTCGTTTCATCCTGTTTGGGGGTGAAATTACTTGTTTCATGAAAGAGGGATGTGTTTTGCAGAGTGTGTTTCGTCTTCATTTGTT
This sequence comes from Rapana venosa, assembly GCA_028751875.1. NCBI lineage: Eukaryota > Metazoa > Mollusca > Gastropoda > Neogastropoda > Muricidae > Rapana > Rapana venosa. The sequence continues at coordinate 28,663,110 of CM054143.1, read as the reverse complement.
TTCCAGTTCCCGGGTTTATTTCAGAGTCCTTTCAGATTAACCAGACCCGGACATGAAATCTAAGAAGTTAACAGCTGTCTTTATCTCGAGTAGTAAAATAATCACTGTGGTACTTTTTTGAAATAGTTCAAAATTAGCCTCAAATAATTATAATCAGGAATAGTTTATTTCCCTGTTATACTTACTCAAACCAGAATGTCTTTCAGTTATTTTGAACCGGAAAACTAAGTAACGTGAACTTTTGTTTAGATTTGTTGAGGAGTTTGTGGGTTTAAAAACAAGAATTGTATGGCTTTTTTCTTGAAAGGAAAGAAGGAAAGGATGATGGGGAAACAGACCTGTCATATTTAGAGATGGTAAAAGAGTCACACTCCCTTTTAGCTCAGATATGTGCATGTTTTGTGACAAGACCAAAAATAGTAATAATAACCATCAACATCATACTCATCATCATCATCATCATCATGACGACGACGATGACGACGACGACGATGATGATGGTGATGATGATGATGATGATGATGATGATGATGATGATGATGATGATGATGATGATGATTGATGATGATGATGATTGATGATGGTGATCATGATACCGCATGGTATTTATACAACGCTGAATCTTGTTAAGCAAACGAACGGAACCACTCGCATTCTGATCATTTTTCATGCATACAATCTTCCACAAAAATATTAGAATTCAGTGCCATCACCCTGTCTTCATCAAAGAGGTAGGGAGTGTCTCAGCTTCTGGGTGGGTTTACTGCGGATAATAATCCCCCCCCCCCCCCCCTCTTCATTTCCTGTCCTTTCTGTTTAATGTCTGTAAATCTTCATTCAGGGACTAGCCCCGATGTGCCCTCTGTAGTCAGTCGGTGGGGCTTTAAACCAGAAGACTGAGCTGGTTTTCAGCGACAGAGGAGGGTTTTTATTTATTTATTTTATTATTATTTTTTTTTTATATCGAGGATAATGGAATTAGCACTTATGTGCTTTTTTTTTTACATCCAGTCTCCGTGTGTATGCGGTTTTGTAAATTTTGTCATCTGTTCCCACTGGCACACAATGGCCTACTCTTTCGAAAAGCGGAACAGGATTTAACGTGTGCGCAAGATGTTCTGCATGCGTTCGCACACGGGGCCTCGGTTTACAGTCTCATCCGAAGGACTTAACGAGAAGTAACGAGAGGGTTATAGTATCTGAATAGCATCTGAATAACGCAGGCTGAGTCCCCACTGAGATGTGTGTGGTAAAAGCGGCTTTGTACCGCAGAAGTCAGCCATTGATTTCAACTCCATCCCCCGGTGAAATGTCCTTTTAGATGATACTGTAAACCAGGATCGCGTGTCAGAAAAAGCCCTTACGACACCTCGAGCACATGTTAAGCCTCCTCTACTCCGAGAGGGCGTCTCATCTCAAGCTCACTCAGTCCGGCTCCGTGATTGAGCTATGACTGTCGTGAGTAGAGGGGCCTAGTAGGTGATGTTTTATGTTCTAAAAACATGCTACACTGCACACCACCACTGTGATTCAGCAGCAGTGCAGAGCCTTTCTGACTGGTATCCCCGCGGAGGCCTGACATTGATGGGCTTCCTGTGCACTTCCAACCCTGAGGATACCCCTTTCTCAAAATGGTATCTAGGTATCGCTGGGGTGAGGGGACAGGATAGCTCAGTGTTTGGAGTACTCGCTTTCCCCCCCCCAGCCAAGGTTAAGCCGCATCGAGTGTGGTTACTACTAGGATGGGTGACGACCGTTTGCGCGCCTTGGCTTCAGTACAGTCCTCTAGTTAATAATAATAATAATAATAATAATAATAATAATAATAATAATAATAATAATAAAAAAAATAAATGGAATTTATATAGCGCTATATCTTGCAGAGACAAATCAAAGCGCTTGCACTCAACTCATTCTTACACAGTCATACAACCAGTGACAAGCAATAGTTCCATCAAGTCCAAATGTGCACACACGCACACACACACACGCACACACACACACACACACACACACACACCACACACACACACACACACCACACACACACACACACACACACACACACACACACACACACACACACACACACAGAGGTCACACACCCTGGCAGGGCAATAGAATCTTGGCTGTTGAAGGCAGAGAAAAACTATGAGATGAGGCAGGAGAGGAAAATCTTAGGTTTGAAATAATTATGTCTTGAGACTGGATTTAAAAGTGTCATAAGAAGGCTTTTGGCGGAGAGAGAGAGAGGGTGATCATTCCACATCAATGGACCAGAAATAGAGAAAGAGCGACGGCCGATGGTGGATTGGTTAAATCTAGGTATTCGTAAGGACAAGGTATCTGCAGCAGAGCGGAGAGAACGAGAAGGAGTGTACAAGTGAAGGCATTCACAGAGGTAGGCGGGTGCTGTTTTGTGGAGACATTTTCACACAAATGTAAATGGGTACCTGCCTCTTTAGTGTCAGGGAAGGTAAAGCAGCGAGGGAGAGGAGATGGGCGCCGCCCTCAAAATGCTGGCCCCTAGAGAAGCGAAGTCTCTGACGCCTCGCTCCCCTACGACCACATAGTTATAGGACACCTTTACCTTTATCGCTGGGACATAGACATTTAAATGAGCCGCGTGGAGACAGCAGGACAGGGACATCACAGAAGATGAGGCAGCACAAAAGAACTCCACTCACTTTTACCCCCCAAAAGTAGACTAATTATGGCCGGTTGTGTGGATGACTCGATCACACCCAGCATGCATTCTGCGCTGTTAAGAGGAATGGGCTTCGCCAGGCTCATCTTATCTGTGATACCCTGTATAAAAGTCACAGTAAAATGTCTTATAATTTCGCAATGATTTGGGAAACACACACACACACACACACGCACACATAGAGGCAGACTGTTGAAGAGGCAAAGACAGGGACAGAGGCTCAAAGAAAAAAAAGGGGAGTGGCAGACAGAGGGAAAAACATAAGAGGGGGGGAGAGAGAGAAAAGAGAGGGGGGAGGGAGGGGGAAGAGGGGGGAGAGGGGGAGAGAGGGGGGAGGGATTCCCGACTTCAGATGTTACTGTACATGGGGCCCTTTAGCCCACAATACAAAAGATTATGGGCGAAAGGGAAAGTGGGCATATCCCTGAGTGTTATATAACCTTACTATAAACATATATATATTTTTAATTATAAATATAGAGAAAAGGAAAAGAGGGGAAGAGAGAGAAGAAAAGGAGAGAAGGGAGAGAGGGGAGAGAGAGAGAGGAGAGGGGAGAGAGAGAAAAGGGAAAAAAGGGAGAGAGAGAAAAGGAGAGAGAGGAGAGAAAAGAAAAGGAGAGAGAGAGAGGGGAGAGAGAGATGAAATAATGTAGCAGCAAAATAACAAAAGGGTCATTTCTTTTCCATGTTTTTAAAAAATTTTTATCACGAAAAAATTCACGGCATAATAACGAAAATTTGTTTTGAATTATTTTTCATCAATTTTAAGGTTCGATTTCAGAAAGTTATTTTAATTTCTTCTTTTGGGTTTGCGCGAAAATAAATGGGGGATGAATTATGACAAACAATAGATATTGTAGCTTTGAATGGGCCCTTTGAAAAAAAAAGCCTGTTCGAATCTTTTAAAAAAATATTTTTTTCAAATCTTCATAGACTGGACAATTGAATAAAAAGTTTTTCCTTCATTCCCCCTTTTTTGGGTTTCTTAAAAACAGGGCTTGCTTATCTTTTTTGAACTATATAGTGCGTTGTTTTTATTGTTTAGTTTTTAAACTTGAAATCGTACTTTTTGAAACGGAACACAAAAACAATTGTATCCTTTTCCCACTGTATATTTTGAGAGAGGGAGAGATGAGAGAGGGGAGAGAGAAGAGAGAGAAAAAGAGGGGAGGAGAGGGGAGAGAGGGGAAAAAGAGAGAGAGAGAGAGTGAGGAGAGAGAGAGAGTGAGAGAGACAGACAGCAGACAGACAGACAGAAAAGGGGACACAGAGAGGGGAAAAGGGAAGGGAAGGGATAGAGGCCCCCCCCCCCCCCTACTTTTTTCCCCTTCCCATCCGTTTTTTTGGTTTTTTTAACATACGGTTTAAAAACCTTTGCTGTTGACTAGCCCCCCTCGCTTCTACCTCGGCTACTTTTTTTATGCATGGTTTTATTTCGCATTATATTTTTTCTTTGTGAACCTCCCCGTAATATGAGCGGAAATGCTTTGCTCTCCCCATAAAAGCGTTTGGGACAAGTCGGGCCCCCTGCCCCACCACCTTACTTAAATTTCCCGCGGGGGAAGAAAATTGTTATTTTTTTAAAGTCTTTTTTGGGAAGGAAAAAAAGGTTAAAAAAAGGACCAAAAAAGGGGAAAAAAGGGAAAAAAGAAATATAAAAAAAGGAATGTGACAGGAAGAAAAAAAACAAAGCAGAAAAAATAGAGAGAGAGGGGCAAAAAAGTGGGAACCCCCCTTACAGGAACTAGTTTTTTCGGATGAGCCGAAAAAACCGAGGCCCCGGGGGTTACCCAAAATTTTATTTACCCGCACGTAAAAAAAACCCACGGCAAAAAAAAGAGTTGCCCCTGGAAAAAAATTCCCTGTAGAAAAAAAAGCCACTCGATAGGGAAAAAAAAAACATTTCCCCAGACAGAAAAAAAGAAAAAAAAAATGTGTGGGGGCTGCCTTGGGGGCGAGGGGCCCGCTTTTCCCCCAGGGAAAGGGAAAAGGACCCAAATTTTTCATGCAGAAAATCTCCCGTGTTTTTAAAGAGGAAATTTCCGTGGAGGGGTATTTATACTAAACAGGCCCCTGGGCATCGCAACGGGAAAAGGGATTATTTTTGGGCAAACCCCTAAATTTTTTTTTCAAGGCGTTTTTAAATTAAAATTTGTCGTGTCAAAATTTTATAATTTTTAAAGGGGTTAAAATATTCTAAAAAGGGGTATGGCAAAAAAATTTGGCCTGGGTGTTTTCTTTAAAATCCCGGGGGATCCCTTTAAGTTCTGAATCTGTAATACCGACCGAGAGGGCCCGGGGTCAATTGAACGGTAAGATGGGAAAGAAAAGGGGGGGTTATGCGAGCTGTTTTTGATTTTTGACATTTTAAAAACTTTGGGGGAAAACTTTGCGTTAGAAAAATTTTTTTAGAGCGTTTTTTTTTGTCTTGTTTCTTTCTTTGTTTTATTTTTAAACATTATTTTTTTATTTTTTTTCTTTTTCTTTTTCGAAGTTCTTCTTCTTCTTTTCTTTTCCCGAAATTTCTTTTCGTAATTCTTTTCTTCACGATTCTTTTTTTTTTCCTTTTCTTTAATTATTGAAATTCTTCTTCTTTTGTTCTTTTTTTCTTTTTCTACTTCTTCTTCTTCGAAATTTTCTTCTTCTTCTTCAAATTTTTTTCGAAATTCTTCTTTTCTTCTACTTCTTTTCGAAATTCTTCTTCTTCTACTAATTTCTTCGCAATTCTTTTTTTCTTATTTTCTTCTTCTTAATTTCCCCCCCTTCTTTTCTTCTTCTTCTTATCTTCTTTTTCTTTTCTTTTTTCCCCTTCTTCTTCTTCTTTTTCTTCTTTTTTCTTTTTCCCTTTGCAATTCTTCTTTGCAATTCTTTTTGCAATTTTCTTTGCAATTTTCCCTTCCTTCTTCGCATTCTTCTTCTTCTTCGAAATTTTCTTCTAGAAATTTTCTTTTCCCTTCTTTTTCTTCTTCTTTTTCCCTCGTCTTCTTCTTCTTTTCTTCTTCTTCTTTTTTCTTCTTTTCTTCTTTTCTTCTTCTTTTTCTTCTTTTTCTTTTTTCTTTTTTCTTCTTCTTCTTTTCTTCTTCTTGTCTTCTTCTCCTTTGAAATTTTCTTTTTCTTCTGAATTCTTCCCCAATTTTTCGCAATTCTTCTGAATTCTTTGAATTTTCACACTCTTTTTCTTTCTTTCTTTCTTTCTTCTTTTTTTTTTTTCTTCTTAAGATTTAAATCAATCATTTTTCCTGAAAACCTTTTTCAAGAAAATTATCGACAAAAATTACATTACTTTGACGAAAGAAACAAAAATTTTCCCCGAGCGTTAATGGGTTTTGAAGGGCTTCGTCTGCAACCGCCCCACGCGCGCGCGCGGGGGTGTTTTGTGTGTGGTTTTTTGGGGCGTGAGTGGTGTGTGGTGGTGGATTAGATAGTTTAGATAATAGATAATAGATAATAACAGACAGCAGTTTTGATAGATAAAAAAGATAGATAGATAATAGATGAAAATTTGATAGATAGATTTTGTGTCGGTGTTTTCGGGTTTGCCTTTTTTATGTCGGTGTCTGTTTTATGTCTCGGGTTCTGTGTCTATCTGTCTGTGTTTAAAATGAAAAGCAAAGGGACACAACCACACCCAACAGAGCCCCCTTTTAATTTTTCAACAGGGCAGGGAGGCATATCCCAGAAGGTCCCCCCATCCCCCCCCATCCCCCACCCCATCATCACCCCCGGGTGCCGGGCCCTCACCCCCGGGATCCCGAAATCACAGTGCCAGACAAAAAGGAAAATTTCCCGAAAATTTCCTCCCCTGTGGGGGCCAGATGAAACCCCCGGGGGGAAACTTTGCGTCCCCCTTTTTTTTGGCCCTCAGAAAAGTGGCGAAAAGAAAAACGGAAGAAGTTGCTTGATAGAAGACCTTTTCCCCCACAAACACAAAATTTTAAAAGTTTTGGGCACACAACATTCAGAGAAAAGGGGCAGAAAATAATGTATACACACACTTACCGTTTCATGCTTGCATACCCCACAAAATCTGCGCGCGAAACACATACACGCGCGTGCCCCGCGGGAAGCACACCCCATGAACGCACACACGCACGCCCCCACGCAGGGCGCGCGGTGGCACAAAGCAAAACAAAAACACAAACCACATACATAATACACGTTTTTTTTTTCACCCCGTACTTTACACGCACTTTCATGCACCCCACGCGTGGCCCCACACACACATTAATTTTTTTTAAAATATATATATATTTATATGTGAAAAATATATATTTAATATAAAATTTTTAATATATAAAATATTTTTAAAAAAAATATATAAAATATATTTTTATATATAAAATTTATATATATTGTGAAATCCCGGCAGCGTGCGCGTGTGTGTATGTGTGTGGGGCGTCCCATGCTTTGGCCGCCCCGCGCGCCGTGCTTCCCGTGCGTGCGGTGTGTGTGTGTGAGAGGGAAACCCTTGGAAATGCGGGGGTCATCCAAAAAGGTTTTTAAATTTTCGGGGCCATACAACAAAGAAAACCCTTTTCCCGTCGTTTTTTTTCCCTAAATAAAATAACACCCGGGGAAATGTCTCTGTTGTGATCCCCCAAATCATACATGCTTTCCTTTTTTAAATTATATTTTTCCCATTTAATATGTGTACCCCCCTTTGGGAGACACGCCCCAAATTTTCCCCTTTTTTTTTCCACTGCTTTCTTTCTTAAGCCCCCGTCATTTTTGCATTTTTTAAATGGGGCATTTTGAAGTTAAATGGGAAAAAACTTCGTAAACTCAAATTTTATTTTACGGGGAAAAAAAGGAAAGAAAATGGGGGGGCGGGCGGGGGATGGTGATTGGGGGCAGTCAGCGCATGTGCGTTATTGTGTAAAGTAGGGTTAAAAATAAGGAGGGGGATTGGAGGGGAAAAGAGGTGTTTAAAGATAGACTGAGAGGGCAAGAACGTAAATAAAAGGGGAAATTTGTGTAGGGGGTTTTTTATTTTGCCCTGCAGTGACAAGACAGAAAAGATTGTTTAAAAAAGGGAAAGTAAAAAAATTAATTTTACAAATAAAAAAAAACTGGGGTTAAAAAAAAAAAAGGGGAGGATGGAAGGGGAAAAAACAGACATGTAAAAAAAAAAGACTGAGATGCAAGAGAAAAATATAAAAACGAAATTGGGAGTTACTGACCTGCACTCCCAGAAAAACAATTGAATAAAGAAAAAGGAAAGAAAAAATCTTTTTAAAAAAAAAATGTAATTAAAAAACAAATTATAGGGCTAAAAATAAAGCAAAGGGGTTGGGAGAGAAAAAGATTAATAAAAAAAAAAAAAACTGAGATCCCAAGAACCCCAATAAAAAGGAAATTTTTTAAAGCTACAAACCTACACTGAAAAAAAAGAACAAAGAAAAAAGCAAGACAAAAGCATTTTTAAAAATAAAATAAAAATAAATAAAAATAAGATAGGGGCAAAAAAACAGGGGGGGGGAGAAAAGAGGGAAGGGGGGATGGGAGGGAACAGCTGTGATAAAAACTAGATAAAGATGAAAGGGAACCCCCACATATAAAACCAAAATGTGTGAGTTTTTGCCCCGCACTGCAAAAAAGAAAAATTAATAAAGAAAAAAGTAAAACAAAATTAATTTAAAAATAAAATAAAAACCCGGGGGAAAAAAAAAAAAAAGAGAGAGGAAAGGAAGGAAGAGATACGATAAAAAAATAGACCGAGATAGAAAAACCCCTCATATATAAAGGATGTGTGAGATAATAATAATAATAATAATAATAATAATAAAAATTTATAGGGTTTTTAAATAGCCCCTAAAAATTTTGTAAAAAAACAAAAAAATCAACCCACGGGACCTGCACTGCAAAAAAAAAAAATGAAAAAAAAAAGAAAGCAAGAAAAAATTTTCATTTAAAAAAAAAATTTAAAATTTTCAAAAAAAATTTTTGGGGGCCCAAAAAAATAAAGTGAGAAAAGGGGGGAAAAGGGAAAAAGGGATATTTTAAAAAATGACGGGGATGCAAAACCACATATAAAAAAAAAAAAATGTGTGAGCTACTGACCTACACGGGGCAGAAAAAAATTAAAAAAAAAAAAAAAGCAAGACAAAATAAATTTAAAAAAAAATTTTTTTTTTTAAAAGCACATGACTAAATAAAAGAAGAGAGAGAGAGAGGAGAGAGAGAAGAGAAGGAGAGGGGAGAGAGAGAGAGAGAGGGAGGGGAGAGAACGGGGGGAAACGTTTGTGATAGAAAAAATTTGGAAAAGACAAAAACCAAAATATTTTAATAAGGGAAATGTGTAATTGAGTTATTGACCTGCACTGCAAGACAAAAAAAAAACCAAAAAATTCGAATAAAGGCAAAAAGCAATACAAACGAAAAAAAAATACTTGAATAAAAATAGAGCGTTTAAAAGAAAAAAAGTGAGAAAAAAAAGAAGAAAAAACCAAAAAAAAATTTGATCCGGGTTAAAAGGGAAAACAACCGAAACAGAGGGGACAATTTGGGAATGAAAAGGTCACAGATCACATCCCAACTCCCCAAAAGAATGAACACACACGCACACAAACGCAAACCACACCCACACACCCACACCCACACTCACAGTTTTTTTAAAATTTTACAATATATAGAGAGAGAGAAAAAGAAAGAGATAGAAAAGATAGATAGATAGATAGTTTGATGAAAACCCAACAGATAAAAAGTAAAAAGGATAGATAGATGGTTGGAGGGGATGGTGGATAGTTAAAAGGATAGATAAAATAGTAAGTGGAAAAGAGGGAGGGATGGAGGTTGGATATTATAGATAGATAGTTAGATAGATAGATAGAAAAGAGTTAGTTTTGTTTAAAATTGAAGCAGCGCCCAGACAGATAGATAGATGGGATAGATAGATAGACAGCCCCAGACGACAGACAGTTTAGTAGATAATAGATAGATAATAGATAGATGATAGTTAGATAGATAGATAGATAGATAGATTATGTATGGAGAAAGGGGAGAGAGGGGAACACACACACACACATTTTAAAGCACCCCGTTAAACCCCTTTTCCGCTTTTTAAAAATTTGGGGCCATTGTGGCCCGGGGGAAACCGGGATAAAAAATTTACCAAAAAAAACCCCCCGCAACAAAAAGGGGACGGGATTTAAAAAAAACCCGCAGAGGCTTTTTCCCTTACCCTTTGGGATTTTAAAAGAATAAACACACACACACACACCCCAAAACACACACACACACAACAAAACCCCCACACACACACACACCCAACCAAAAACACACAAAAACATCCACAAACCCCCACACACACATTATCCTCGATATAAAAGAATACTTTGTTTAAATATAAAAAATAAATAAATAAATAACACACACAATTTGATGCCCAAACGTGAAAAACCCACAATAATAATAGTGGTAATAATTTTTAATTATTATAATAATAATAATAAAAATAATAAAAATAATAATAATAATAATAATAAAAATAAAAATAAAAAATTAAAAAAATACAATAAATAAGAAGAAGAAGAAGAAGAATGATGATGATGAAGATGAAGATGATGTAAATGAAAAATGACGACAACCATAATAATAATAATAATAATAATAACAAGAACAATAATAATAACTCTATCTCATCTATGCAGGAATGAGTTATGAATTTTTTCCTCCATACAGCAAATTTAAATTTGGCCCTCTGTACTCCCCCCCTGAAAGTCGCCCCTTTATTGTTGGTGTTCTTTGCTTTAAACATTCAGAAAGGAGTTATTTCGGGGAAACACACCCCTTTTGAAATATCGTTTTCCCAAATTGCTTTTTGTGTGTGTGTGTGGTGGTTTTTTTGTAACGCCCACGGGGTGGGTGTTGGGGAATGGTGAGGGGGGGGGAGGGAGAGTTTCTAAAAAGATTTTTTTTGTGGGGGTCTTTTTTTTTTAAGGGGATTGTGCTTTAAGTAAAGTATGTGCGTGGGGGAAAATATTAAGTTTTTTTTTTCTTCTCAAGGGTTTTTTTAATAACATTGTGTTCCCAATTGGTGTGTGTGAGGGGTGTGTGTGGGGTTTTTGTTTGTGTGTGGTGTGTTCTTTGTGTGTTTTTCTTTTGTGTGTACAAAAAAGGCAATTTCCACCCCCCAAGTAATCAATACATAAAAAAAATAAGGGAACCACAAAGCACCGTTATATAAATTATCCTATCTTTGGGCTTTTTCACTGAACTTCCCCTTTTTGGGAGCCTTAGGCAATATAACGATACTTCATTTTTTAAAGTAAATAAATCGAGGTTTTTTTATTTTTTAACCCATGAAAAGTAGCAAAAAATTTTTTATTTTTTTAAAAATCGTTTTCATAACCCTTATGACGTAATATTTCCATCAAAATGCTTAAAAATAAATTGGCCCTTTGGGGCCCTTTTTGATGGACGACAGTACGGGTTGAGAGAATCAAACAGGCTGCTTTTTTGGGGCCTTGCCCAAAATGACTTCGGGTTTCGTTTTTCCCATGTCTGTGATCAGCGACTTGTTTGAAGTTCATTCGTAAAACCACAGCACTGAAATAAGATCCCCCTCGTTTTTTTTTGGTTGTTTTTTTTTTTTTTAGATTAATTTTTTTTTTCCCGGGGCAGTTGATCCTTCAGACGTCTTTTTGTATTGTTTTTAATGTGCCCTTTTAGTACATAGAAAGCCCAAATGAAACAGCTCAGTGGTTGTTTTAATGAGGAAGGAAAAAAAAAGGTAGACTTTTCTCGGGCGAAAGAATTTTATGTGAAGTAAAAGGGCCGGGAAAATAAGAGAAGGATAGGGGAAAGGCAGTCCCAAATGGGGAAGGTTACCGTGGGTAGGCCTTACAAAAAAAAAATTATCAATTTTATTTTTTTGGTGTTGCTTGCCTTTTTTTTAATTAAAGGGAAAGGGTTTTTGAACCTGCTTCAACTCCCGGGAATGCTCTCCCTTTTGGAAGAGCGTGGGTCCCCAAAAGCCCCCCGGCCATTTAAAATTTATTGTGTTTTTCTGTCCTCTCTGCATAATACACTTTTCCTTAGAGAGTGGGTTTCTACAAAAGTTTCCCAAAGGGAAAACCCTTTTTTTTTGTGCTGCCATGGTTTTTTTAACATGCGACCTGGGTTTGGGACCATCTCATCTGAAAAAACATGTTCTAATGAATGGCCTTAAGTGGGGAACCCAAAAGGGAAACGGGAATGCGAAGAAAAGAAAAACCCAAAAAAGAACACACACACATACGGGATAGAGGGAAAAGAGAGAGATGGTCAAAAAAAAAAAAAGGTGGAAAGAAAGGGGAGAAAGAAAATTTAAATTAAAAAAAAAAACACCTCCCTTGAAAATAAGAAAAACCATTTATTGCAAGACCCAAACAAGCGAAACCCCAGAGAATTTTTTGTTTTTTTTTTTTTTTTAAATTACATAGTTTCATTTTCTTTTAGTTTGAACCACATTTCAAAATGCAAGCCCCCTAAAAAAAATTTTTCCCGTCAAAATAATGAAAAAGGACATTTTCATTTGATACCCCTTTTTGGAATGCTTAAAAGGTTATTTAATACATTGTTCCGTGTGTCTTTCTCTATTTTTTTCCCCAAATTTTGGGGTTGTGAGTCGGGTCATGTTGCCCCAATGCATTTGCTTTCCCAAAGGGGTGGTTAAGGGAGGCTTTTTCCTTATTTTCGATATAAAGAAAAAATAAAGAAAAAAAAATAATTAGCAAATTTAAATTTTAATTTACCTGATTGTCTGGAATATGAAGCAAATTTTAAACTGTATAAACCCTAAACTAAAGATAATACACACACCGAAAAGAAAAGCTTTTGAGAGATATTTAAAAACCCCTTTTTTCCCGACCTGAAAACCATAAGTTTGTTTTCTGAACAATGTTTTTTGATAAAACCCTGCAAGAAATTGATCACATTGAAATTAATCTTTCAGCATACAAAAAAAAGGAAAAGGGTTTTCCCCAATAACCTTTTGGGGTCGTAAGGGAGCGAGGCTTCAAAAACCTAAATTTTTCTAAAAGGGGCCAGCATAATATTTGGGGCCCATTTGGCCCCATTTTCCTCTCTCTCTCTCCCGCTGCTTTCCTTCCCTTACCCTAGGCAAAAACCGGGACCCACACAGAGACCCACCACAACCCCACACCACGAACGCCGAAACCACACACACGCCCAAACACAAAACACACACCTTTTTTTTTAAACATTAAGTGATATGTGGTGTGGGGGTTTGCTTTTGCGTGGTGCGGGTGTGTAGGTGTGTTGTGTGTGTCTGTGTGTTACTCTTTGTTTTTAACGTTTTTTTCACTTTAAAATGATTTTTAGTGTGTTTTTATGTTTTTGTGTGTTTCAAAAATTTTGCTTTGAAAAAAAGCAAATGCCTGCTTTTTCCCAATGTACCTCTGAAAATAAAAGTTTGACTTTGATTTGGGACTTTGACACACAATGTGCTAAATAAAGGGGGAAAACCCATTTACTTTCAATCAATGCTTTTCATTTATCCCTAGGGAGAAGGGTTTTTAAAAATTTTTTTTCTTGCAGAAAAGCCATGGCCCGGGTTTTAAGGTTCCCCTTACTTTTGTTCCCTTCAACTTGTTTGCTTGTTTCGCGATGCCATTGCATTCATATTTGGAAGTTATTCCCAAAGGTACAAAAAATTTTTTTGAAACATCGTTTTCCCCCAAGGGTGATTTTTTGTGCTTTTTTTTGTCGCCTCTGGCACGTTTTCTACATTTTCACAGAGAGGGGTGGGGTTTTTAGTGGGTAGTGTGTGTGGGGTGGGGGGGGGGGGGGGGTGGGGGGGGGGGGGGGGGGGTGCGTGAGTTTGTAGGGTGTGTGTTTTTCTTTTTTAAAATTAACGCCCTTTTCACTTTAAATGATATTAGTTTTTGTGTTTTTCTTTAAATTTAAGTTTTCCCCCTTTACGTATATTATGTGTGTGTGGTGTGGTGTGGTTTGGTGTGTGTGTGTGTTTTGTGTGTGTGTTTTGGTCTTTTTTTAATTTAACTTTTTCCCTAAAAATTCAGGCTATAAAAATTCCATAAATCATTATTAGAAAACACTTCTTCTTCTTCTTTTTTCTTATTATACTTTTTGTTACGCTGCAGTTTTTACTCGTGTGTCGTTTCGTCTTTTTTGGTTGTTTTGTTTTATACTTTTATGTTACGCGTAAATGGTTCTGGGTTTTTTTTGTTCGCTCTTATTGTTTACATTTTTCCCTTTGGGTTTTTTACGCGCTTTGTATTTTTCTTTTTTTATCTTGATTGCCCGCCCACTGGGTTTTACTGCAATGCATTGTGTAGCGTGATGTTTTGGGAAATTGTATTCACTTTCCCAAGAGGTGACTTTTGTGTGTTTTTTGTTGAGAACACCCCGTCCCTTGTTTTCACTGACGGGTTTGGGGCCCCTTTTTCACTTTCCCCTTTCAATTCCTTTCCCCCTCTCTTTGTCTCTTTTTGTCTCTCTCTAGGGTCCCCTCTCTGTCTCTCTCTCTGCCCTTCTGCGGTCGGTCTGTCTCTTTTTCCCCCTCTCTCTTTGTCTGTCTCTCTCTCTCTTTTCCTTTCTCTCCTCCCCTCCCCTCTCTCTCTGTATTTCTCTCTCTCTCCCCTTTTCTCTCTCTCTCTCTCCCCTTCTTTTCTCTCTCCTCTCTCTCTCTCTCTCTCTCTCTCTCTCTCTCTCTCGCTATCTCTTTTTAAAAATCATGTTGTTTTCTTGTTTGCCCCTTTAATCAGGGAAAGGGCCCGGAGGGAAAAAAAGGTAGCTAATGTTTTATTCTGTTACCCTTAAAAAAATAAAGTTTCATTTATTTCTTTCCCGGTTTCTTTCTCTCTATTCTCTTTCTCTCTCTCTCTTTTTCTTTCTCTCTCTCTCTCTTCTCCTCCCCCCCCCCCCTTCTCTCTCTCCCCTCTTTTTTCTCTCTCTCTCTCTCGCTCTCTCGCTTCCGCCCTCTCTTTCTCTCCTCTTTCTCTGCTCTCTGTCCTCTGCCCTCTGCTCTTCTCTCTCTCCCCTCTCTCCTCTGCTCTCTCTCTCTCTTTCTCCCCCTCCTCCCCCAAGTTTAGTTTTGTTTTTTTTTTCTTTTTTTTTTTTTTTTTTTTTTTTTTTTTTTTGGGGGGGGGGGGGGTTGTTGTTGTCTTTTTGTTTGTTTTTTGTTTTTTCTTTTTTTGGGTTTTTTTGTTTTTGTTTGGGGTTTTTTTTGGTTTGTTGTTTTTGGGGGGGGGTGTGTTTTTGGGGTTTTTCTTTTTTTTGTTGTTGTTGTTGTTTTCTTTTGTGGGTGTGGACGGGGGTTTTTTTGTGGGGTGTGTTTTGTGTGTGGTGTTGTGTGTGTGTGTGTTTGGGGTGTGTTTTTAAAGGGTTTTTTCCCCCTTGTTTCTACTGTTGAGGTATAGTTTTGGGTTATTTTTAAAAGATGTACCCCTACGGGGGGGGAATGGATGTGAAAAAGAAAATTTGATTTGCTTACCCATCATCCTTAAAATAAAAAAAATTTTGTCTTTAAATTTTTTGTAATCTCTCCCCTTCTCTCTCTCTCTTTTCCCCCTTTTTCCCCTCTCTCTCTTTTCCCCTCTCTTTTTTAAATCATTTTTGTCGTTGATGTAGTGGGGTTTTTTTCCCCTTTTTTTTGTTATACCCCTAATCAGGGAAAGGGGCCCGGGAAATGAACAAAAACGTATGCAAAAGTTATTCTGTTACCCTTAAAACAAAAAGATTCACCCCTTTTTCTTTCATTCATTCTCTTTCTCTCTTCTCTCTCTCTCTCTCTCTCTCCCTCTCTCTTCTCCTCTCTCTCTCTCCCCTCTCTCTCTCTTTTCCCCCAAAATGGGAAAATAGGTGGGGAAAAGAGAGAGAGGGGAAGAAAAGAGAGAACAATGAAAAATTTAAAAAACAATGAAAAAAATTTTATTATTCGGGCCCATCACCCCTTAAAAGGGGGGGGAAAAAAAACCAAAAAGCATATCAAAACCAAAAGCCAAAAAAAAAAACTTTAAAATATGGAAACTGCCAAAACATAACTAAGGGTAACAGGGGAACTATCCAAAAATGAGACCAAATTATCAAAATTTTAAGATTTTTGAAAACATTAAACAGTTACCAATATCCTTTTCTCCAAATTTCAACTTTTCCCGCCCCCCCGTACTATCAAAGCTTTGAAAGATAAAAGCTGAGATTTCGAAGGGAAAAAACGGGCCCAATTTTTTTTAGCAAACTCACCTATGGTTTTTTTACTAGGGCCCAAAAATACTTATGCCCAAAATCAGAATAAAAAAATGCAGTCTTAAGAAAATAAAATCCCCCATTTTCCAACACGTTCCACAAGAGAGAGAGAGAGAGGGGAGAGAGAGAGGGGAAAAGAGAGAGAGAGAGAGAAAAGAGAGAAAAGAGAGGAGAGAGAAGAGAGAGAGAAAAATTTTTGTTTTAAAGCAGAAAGGGTTTGGTTAGGGGTGGATTTTAAAAGGAAGTTTCAGGCATTTTCTCAAACGTGTGTTTTTGTGCGCGCGGGGCGCGGTGGTTTTGTGCTGTTTGCGCGCGTGGGGTGTTTATGTTGTGTCTTTTGTGTGGGGTTCTGAAAGGGGGGTTTATGGGGTCTGTGTGTGTCTTCTGTCTGTGTTTTGTTTTGTGTTTTGTGTGTTCTGTGTGTGTTTTTGTGTGGGGTAAATAGAAAAAAAATTGCAGCTAAATGAAATCATTAAAAAAAAAAGAAAAACAAGGGTGCCCTTTAAATTTTTTTTCCTTTCCCTAAAAAATTTCTTCTTTATACATTCTTTTTTCAAAAACGCCTATGGTGGGAGGACCATACGAAAAACAACGAAAGGGACCCTTTTTTTCATAAAAAAAATTTAACTTTCTCTTTCTTTTTTTTAAAAAAATCTAATTAAAAATGTGTTGGAGGGGTTTTAAATCAGTCCCCCCACTGAGGTGTGCTCGTTCTCCCTTATGTGACATGTCCACCCTTTTGCTAAAAATTATATTTTAATGTATTATTTTATATATATATATTTATATATATATATTTTTTTTTTTTTTTGGGGGGGGGGGGGGGGGGTTATTGCCTCATAAAAAAAATGCATTCTTTGCTTTTGTTCCCCATTTTCCCCTTATTTCTAATAATGGCCGGGGGTGTTTTTGGATGTGGTCTTTCCTTAAAATTCATATACACTGTTAATAAATTTTTCAAAATTTTTTTTACCCCCTTTTTTTTTCCCGTTTTGATGAATGTTTATGCTGACCCATCTTACCCTTTTTCTGGTGTCATTTAATTTTTTTATAATGTAGATTTTTTTTAAGGGAAAAAAAACGTCGTTGTCATATTTTTTCCCAATCCTTGTGTATTTTAAAAGTAGTGGAGAGTTTTATTTTTGAAATTAAAGTTCATTATTATTATTATTTTATAAATTATTATCTTTTATTATCATCATCACCCCATCATAAACATTTTTATTATTTTTTTATTATTTTATTATTTTTTTTTAAATTTTTTTTTTTATATAAATTTGATAATAAAAATAAGCACTCGCGTGCTTTTTTTTTTAACTCCATCCCCCGGGGAAATGCGCTTTATATATTTTCCCCAAATTTTTCCCACCGGCACCCAATGGCCTACTCTTTCAAAAAGCGAACGGGAAATTTTAAAACCGTGTACGCCAGATTTTAGTCGGGCTTGGCACACGGGCCCTGGGCTTATAGTTATCCGAAGGATTTTTGAGGGAAAGGGAATTTTGCATTTAAAAATATTAACTCCTGGGGGGGGGGGGGGGGGGGGGGGGAACCCCCTTGGGAACGGGAATTCAAACCCCGGGTTTCCTTTTAGATTGCGAGCGAAAATTTAAAAACCCACTAGGCTATCCCGTCCCCCCCCCCCCCCCCCCCCCACCTCCAAGAGAGTAAAGGGGGGAGGGGGGACATGCGCTGTTACATGATTTTGGGACCCTAGAAATAGGGGGGAACGGGCCCAAAGGGGTTTAACACTGGGCCCCAGAAAATGTTTGCCCCTGCACAAGCCACATGGGGGGAGAAAGGAAAAATTTGGGCAAAGTGGTTTGACCTTCAATCCCAAAAAGAAAAAAAGTTAGGGGGGAGAGAACACATTTAAAACAAAATAAAAAAAAATAGAATTCCAAAGAAGAAAGACAGAGAAAAAGAGAGGTGTGGAAGGGGGGGAAGGGGAAAAAAAAACAAAACCCGGGGGAAAAATTTACGTACGTTCATACGAAAATCTGCTTTTTCGTTTTCAGTTTAAATCTTTTAAATCCTACCCTAATTTGTATAGGAAAAGGTATCACTTTTTGTGGGGGCTAACGCCCGTTTTTATAACCAAAAATAAATCAACTTAAGATATTATCGATTTCTCGAAATAAACCAATTAATTTTAATGGGTTTTGCCATGTTGAATTTTTGTTCGGGCACCTATGCTCTTTGGGTTTGTTAAATTTAAAGAAAAAATCCATTTCTTTTTTTAAAAATTGTGGGTTTTTTTTTTCTGAAGAAAGAAAAAAAAGCTTTAAGTTTGGAATTAAAAATTCTGTTGTCTTAGCATCAGAGCAAAAAATTTCAAAGGTGTCTGGGTTTCCCTTTTTTGTTATGTCAAATTGGCTTGTGATCCCCTTTTAGATGCGTTTGGGGGTTTTTTTTTTTTCTTTGCCATAAAAATTTGTAAGGCCCCTTTCCACTTCTTCATTTTTGGGTTTAAAGTTTTGCTCACCATTCGTTCATTTTTGTCCCCTTTTAAAAGAATTAAATTTATTTCCCTAACATACATCATTTTTTTTGAAAAAAACGAAAAGAAAAAATTTTTTAGCTTTTGTTTTGTGTGGTAAAGGGGGGGGAAGAAAAAAAGGTGTGTTGGGGTGTGGTGTGTGTTGTGGTGTTTGGTGGGTGTGTTTTGCGGGTGTGTGGCCCTGCGTGCGGCGTGCCTGTGAGTGTGTGTTTTTGTGAAAGTGTGTGTGTGTGTTTGAGTGTGTGTGTTGTTGGGGTGTGTGTGTTGTGTGGTTTTTTTCGTGTGGTCGTGGTGTTTTTGTGTTTTTGTCGTTGTTATAAATTTTAAAAAAAAATGTAACGGCTTTAAAATTTTAAAAAGAGGGAAAAGGAAAACAATAAGTACGCAATAAACAAACCCCGCAAAGGGCCCCACGTAGAAAAATGAATTTTTCCCAACGTCGATCTCCCTGCCAAAACCCAGAGAACGGGGGAAAAAGAACAAGACAAGGCACAAACAAATCCAGAAATTTTAAAATGAGAAGAGAAGAACATGTTTAAAAAAAAAGGAAAAAGACACTTTTATGGTTTTTTTTTTTTTTTAAAAAGCACGTCCCGCTCAAGTGAAATAAAGGGAAGGAAGTATTTGGGTTTCAAACCCCAAACCCGTACACCAACTGAAAATTTTTTTCAAGTGTTTATAGTCTATCTCTTTTGCTTAAAAAAAACTCTTACATTGCAAGCACACGCCCCTGCTCCACGAAAAGTGCAATTAAAACTTTCTGATTTGAAAAATGTTTTGGAGTTCTGAAAACAATAGTAATAAAAAGCGCGCGCGGCGTGTTTTTGTGTGTTGTGTGTGTGGTTGTGTGGGTGCTTGTGTTGTTTTTTTTTCCCTGCGTGCCGTGTGTGTGGTGGTGGGGTGGTGTGTGTGTGTTGTTGTTGTTGGGTTGTTGTTGT
Source organism: Rapana venosa (assembly GCA_028751875.1). Classification (NCBI taxonomy): domain Eukaryota; kingdom Metazoa; phylum Mollusca; class Gastropoda; order Neogastropoda; family Muricidae; genus Rapana; species Rapana venosa. The sequence goes on along the minus strand of CM054143.1, from coordinate 28,643,756 downwards.
TGTCTTCAAATTTTTAAAGCTGTTCACTCTAAGGATATTAGACGAGGGGAAAAAGAAAAATGTAGGGAAGTTACAGAAAGGGGGGAAGAAAGGTGGAGGAGGGAAAAAATTCAGAAAAAGTAAACAGGGTTTGGTTTTTTTAAAAAAAACCCAGAAAAGTAATGAAAAAACTTTTGAACAGGAGCAAAATAAAAAACTCAACAATCTTTTAAACATGAAAAAATAAAATAATGAAAATACAATAAATAATCAAGTTGGGTATGCAATAAACATCTGGAATGGCAAAGGCTAGCTTTGGAAATTTTTAAATACAATTTTTCCCGAGACTGTTAAAAAAATGTAGGTAAAAAAGGTTTTACAATAGAGGGAATCAATTTTGAAATGGGTTTGGAAAAAAGTCCCCACATAGCCAAAAAAAATGTTTACAAAATTTTGTAAAAGGAAAATTTTGTGTTGTGTTGGTTTTTTTTCCGGGTTTTTGTGTGTTTGTGTGTGCATGTGTGTTCTCATTTTGGTTTTAAAAGTTTTTGGGTTTTCCCGTAAGAACTGTATTCTGCAACAGCCTTTTTCATGGGGTTAAAATTTTAGTATTAATTTTTCACTTGTCTTGAAATTTTTTCCAGGGGAATTAGGTTGGGAGCCAAAATTTTTGTCAAAATTTTGGGGGGGTGCACAATTCGTAAAAGAATTTTTTCTTCGGACTTGAAAACCGACAAAGCCAAGAATTTTTTCTTCGTTGTTAGACCAGAAGTGGTTTTTTTTGGGTGATTTACTAAGGCAAAACCCCAAGTCACCCTAGCAACAAGCAAATTTAAAAACAATGGGAAAAAACCCAACTCCCAAAAAGGGGTAGTAGAAAAAACGATGGGTCAATGCGCACACTGGTGGCTTTGGGATGTGGTTTATCTGAGAGCAAGGGGGCAAATAACCACTTAGTGTCCGGGAAGGTAAAGGGGTTTCCAGGGGGTTAAACTGGTCCTCACTCCTTTCCCCAGCAAATCTGCCAGATGATGGGTGTGAACCAAGGTCCGAGTTTTGAACGAATGCCCTCCTCTTGCACACGCCCTTTAAAAAAAAACTTTAACTTGAAAAGTTGCTGTCTGAGCGTTCGCGGAAGAAGAAGAATAAGTAAAAAAAACCCTCTTTTTTGGGGAAAGATTTGAAAATCTTTTTCTTGTTTGTAGGGTTTTTCCCCGTGGGAAAAGCCGGGGGTCGTCAGTTTAAATAGCTTTTCCCCCTTATGGAAAATCTGGGCTACTTTTTTCCCTTTTTTCTATCCCCTCTTTGTTTCTGTTTATGTTCCCCTTTTTTCTTGTCACCTCCTTCTTGGGTGTTTTATGCCTTCAGCCCCTTGTCCTTATTTTTGTTTTTAGAAAAAACATAAAATAACAATTCTCCCCTACGTGAAAATCGGATGCCCGGGGGGGATTTGCAGGCGTTAACGCATTTTTTTTTCGGGGGGTTGGGGAAAAAGACAACAGTAAATTTTGTTGAGCGTTCGACGACGAAGAAGAAAATAAGGGTACATGAACATTCCGAACAAGCTTAATTTTGACCTTCATAATATATTGCTGCGTTTCATTTTTGGGGCTTCTTCTTCATTGCTCCAAAAGTTTACACAGGGTTTTAGGGGGGGAAACCTGGCCCCTTTCAGGGAGAATGGGCCTTTGGGCCCTTTCTGGGGAAGAAACTGGGCATTTCAGGGGAAACCCGGGTCAATTTAAAAAAAGGGAGAAGCCTTGGGCAAATTTGATTAATGTTTTTATGTTCTCCCCCTGATTAGTGTTATAGCCTTGTGTGTTTTGTTTTTTTTTGTTTAATGGGATTTTTGAAAAAAAATTTTTGTTAAAAATGAGTCAGCCGTGTCCCAAAACTATCAAGCAGATAGATAAATCTGCCCAAAATTTTGTAGTAAAAGATAACATTTCAGGCAAATTTCTTTAAAAAGGAAATGGTCCTGGAGCCCTAAATGCCCGTGGTCACTTGCCCAAGGTTTAAAAAAACTGAAATATCACGTCAAATAAAAATGTTCTGCGACACTCCCACGAACATAATTATCATGTATTATGGATATGATAACACTAAAAAACAAAAGAAAAGGGGAAAAAAAAACGGGAAAAAATGACGTAATTTTACAAAAAAAAAGGGCATAAATAAGAAAAAAATTGAACCCTTTTTACAAAACAAAAACGGAGCGTGCGCTACGGCTTGCACACCAAAACGCACGCACGCACACACACACACACCCCCAACACACCACACACCACAGCACACAAACACACACACCCCACAAACACACACACCCACACAACGCGCGCGCGGGGCCGGCGCGCAAACACAAAAATTGATGACAATAAAAATAGGAAACCTTTGCATGTTTTTATTGGGATCCACTTAGAATCAATTGCTTTTTGGCAATTCCTGCAGTAGCCCATGGCCCCCGTACTGCTATCCTCTGCGGGTGGTGCGTCCGGTTGCATTGTCTTCCGACTGAAAGTTATTTAGGGGGAAGGAAAGAAAAATTTAAATATTTGCTTTTCCCTGTGGGGTTTGGGGGGTATTCCATGATTGCTTCTGGCGCCACCCCTTTTCATTCATATAGAGAAAAAATTGTTATTGATTTCTTCTGGGTTTTTTGTTTTAGAGTCATTATTTTTTAAAATTTTTCCCTTTTAAAATTCTGTTTTTGGGTTTGATTTTAAAAAAACCCAAAAATGGGCCTGGTTGCTTTGCTTGTTTCCCCCCGAGGTGTATTTCCCCTTTTTCTGTTTTTGCAAAAATGTTTTTGTATTGTAAACGTATTGGTGAAGGGGGTGGGGTTGGGATTAGGATTGTGCGATACTACACTTTTGGTATTTTGATTGTGTTTTTAAATTGCATTGCCGTCAAAAGGCAACCAAAAATTTTCTTGTTTTCATTGAAACCTCCCTTCCCCCGAGAGAGAGAAATTTATTGTACAAATCGGTACGATGTGCTGACATTGTTCTCTCTCTCTTTTTCTCTCTCTCTCTCTCCCCTCCTCTCCTTTTCTCTCTCTCTCCTCTCTCTCTCTCTCTCTTCTCTCTCTCCATATATGTTTTGGTTTCTTTTCGCGTGCGCACGGAAATTTAAAATGTGAATGCAATGTAGTTAACATCAGAAAAAAAAAGAGAGAAGTGTCTTCATGGGTTCATTATAATAATTATGGTTCCCCCCCATATTATTGTCATTAGCCAAACTCCCTAAAGGCCCGAAAACCATAACAATTTAAAAATTGGGGTTTAAAGTTTCATTTAAACAATGTCCCTTTCTTTAAAAAAAAATCCAGTTATAATGTGAAAGGTGGGTTTTTTCCGCAAAAATGTAATGCTTAAGGTGTCCCCCATTTTCCTGGTGTGGCCATAAAGAACCCCGTGCCAAAAATTTTATCCGTGCCTTCTAACCATAAGGGACTGTCTTCCTTTCCCTTGGGAAATGGCCCGCCAACCGGGCGCTTTTTACCCCGAACGAACACTTGAAACGCAACTCGGGCATCCTACGAGACTGACGGGGCCTAAGTTACAGGCGTGTAGCTGTTTCCCTTTTGAAGTGAAAATTTTAAAAAAGGGCCCCTTGTTTGGCCCTCAGATCAAGGAATTAGATGTAGTCTTTGTTTTCCCCTTTGGGGCTTTGGGAGTAATACCCCTATCTGTTTGGTGTGGGCATTAAATTTCCCCACTTTGTTTAAGGGAAATTTAAAAATTTTTAAAAAACTTTTTTGTCACTTATTCACTTGTTTTGTGTTTGTGCTTACGCCCCCTTTTATAAACCCCTTTTAAAATTTTTTTTATTCCCTGTTATAATTTTTTTTGATTTTTAAGGAAATAACAGGGTTTTTATCTCATAGCCCGGGAATTTTTGGGGGTTTTTGCAAGAACAGCGCTGTAAAAATTCCCCCTATTATTTTTAGTATTATTTTATTTTTAAATTTTTATTATTAAATTTTTATTAAATTTTTATTGCTATGTAGTATAGTAGTAGTATAGTAGCAGTAAGTTGTATATTTTAGTATTTAGTAGGGGAAGATTGATGCGATTTGTGAGTGTTTTTTGATCGTTTCCTTTTTAAAAACATAGTCCACGAGTCGTGTGTTCGAATCTCGACGGGGTCTGATGAATTAAGGGGGATTTTTTTTTATGAACTCCAAGCTCAACTTCAAGTTACAGACCTGCCGTGCCTTTTAAAACCCCCCGCAAAATTCCCCGGGGCAGAAGAACGAATACGCAATGTTAAAAATGCACAAATTTTCCCTTTTTCACGTCAGCATTTTGGTGGTTGGGGAAAAAACCAACAAACCCCCGTATAAATCTCTGAAGTTTTAAAAGCCCACTACCCTCGTGATGGGCCAAAACTATGGCATTTCGCGAATCTCACAATTGGGGAAACCCCAGATCTAGTGAGGAACGGGGCAAAAATTGGGGAAGGGGGGGGGGGAGGAAAAGGGAGGGGGGGGGGGGGGGGCTTTTTTTTTCAGTGTGGGTGTTTGGGGAAGTTAAGGGAAAGGAAAGAGCCCCAAAAAAGAAAAAAGGCGGGGAAAAAATGGGGTTCAAAAAACAAAAAGTGCCGCTCAGCCCGTATAGATGCCCCACCTAGTTTTAACCCCTTTAACCCTTTAAAGGAAAAATGCGAAGGATAGGAAAATACATTTTTATTTAAAAAAAAAGAACACAGCAAGGCCAAAAAAAAAGCATGCAAGAGAAGGCCCAAAAGATAATAGGGGCATAAGGGGTTGGGGCCGCTCTTTCCTATTTCGGGTCCATCGAAATGGAATGAGCTTCCTCTCTCTCTTCGCCAGAAACCTAAATTATGGGCACTTTTTAAAACCAGCCCCAAGAATTTTAAATTTTAAACCTAAAATTTTCCCCCCCCCTGTTTATTCAAAACTATACCACCTTCACTATCCCCGTCCTACCACCCCGTAAATTTTCGACCTTTTTTTTGTGAGTGGGTGGGTGTGCTTTTGAAAAAAAAATTTTAATAAATTAAATTTTTTTCATTGATTTTGTCTGCAGCGCAGCATGTTTGAAAAATCTGTGTGTTTAAAATGTTTATTTTTTTATTTATTGATTGCATGATTGGTGTTTAAAATTAGGTTTAAGGGTGCGCTTTTTACTGTCTTTGCAAGATGTAGCGCCCATAAAGTTTTCCCTTTTTATTGGGTTTTTATTAATTTAAAAATGACGCCTGATAACACATAAAAAACATCATTGATGCCCTATTCTTTAGTGACACACACACACACAATTCCCTCTCTCTTTTCTCTCTCTTCTCTCTTCTCTCCTCTCCTCTCTCCTCCCTCTCTCTCTCTCTCTCTCTCTCTCCCCTCTCTCTCTCTCTATCTATCTGTCTCCTTGTTTCGTCCAGGGGAAGGAGCCTGGGAAAGTTTATTCAAATAGTCCCCCCGGGGATTGGGGAAAAGGGTCTGTGAAGTTCATTTTACCCAAAAACCCTTTTTCTTTGGGCAGCATGTTATATTTTTGTTAAAAGAAACGACTAGCAGTAAAAGGGAAATTTTACACCTTTGGTTTGGGTCGGTGGGGCTTTGAAAGGGAACGCGCCGTCTAGAAAGCGAAAAGTCCCGGGTTTTGAAGTGTGCGGCGGTTCGTACCCCCTTTGGACCGGAAAAAATTTTTCCCCCCCCTCCATTTGACCATGGGGTGGGGGGTCTGGGCGCTTTTCTTTCGGATGAGAAAGATAAACCGAGGTCCCGTGTGTTACACTTTAAATTTTTAACGCCCCGTAAAAAAAAACCCAGGGAACAAGAGAGTTTTCCCTTTTTAACCCCTTCTTAGAAAAAAAACCACTTCTGATAGGGAAACAAATGAAACTGCAGAAAAAAAAGGGTTTAAAGGGGCGCAGCCTTTTGTGGCGACGGTTCTCCCCCTCTCCCCGGGGGGAGCAGCCCCAATTTCAAAATTAAAGTGGTATGAAATAAAATTTTGAGCGCTTTGTTTTTTTGCTTTTCAAAATTCACGCTATATAAAAACCCATAAAATTATTTTTATTTTTATTTTTATTATTAAAAATATTAAATTTTTATTTTTAAAAATATGCCAGAAAAAGTAACCCATCCCCACATTTTATAACCCAAAAACCAATTTTTTAAAAAAAAAAAACACACACCCCACACACACACACACACACACACACACACCACACACACAAAACCCCACACAACACACACAAAAACACACCCACACAAAACACCCATAACACTTTTGTTTTTGATTTTTTTTGACTTAAACCCTTGTTTTTTTGTTGCTTTTTTTTATTCCTTTTATGCATATTTTTATTACATTTTTGTTTTTTGTTCGATATGAGCGGAAAAAAACAATGCAATGCTTATTTTTAATTTTAACACTGATATAAAAGTTTGACTTTTGACTTTAATTTCACACCACATTAAAACACACCCTACACACACTTTCCACAATCACCCACCCCCCACCACCACACACTCACCCACACACTCACACACACACAAACACACACGCGCGCCCCGCGCGCGCGCGCGCGCGCGCGCAAAACGCCAAAACACAATAAACACACACCCCACAAATAGAAATTTTGTGTGCAAAAATAAATGGCAGGGAATGTTTTTTCCACGATTTTTATTTTTATCCCCTAGAGAAGGGGATGGATTTGCCCCGAAAAATTTCCCCAAAGGCCCCTGCCCGTGCCATATTCCTCCCACTCCTTTGGCCCCGGGGCCTTGGGCTTGCTGCGCATTCTATTTCAATGGGAAACTTTTTTTGGGGGTCAGAAAAAAGGGTTTTACATGAATTTTTCCCCCCGGGCTTTTTTTTTGTTCCCCGAGGGGTTGTGGTCGCTTTTTTGGGGTCGTTTTTTTCCCAAAGTCATGTGGATTATTTTTTTTTGATGGTTTTTTTTTTTCCCCTGGGTTTCTGACTATATTGTTTGTTCTTGAGTATTGTTTTATGATTATGTAAAAATATACTTTTAAAAAAGTTTTTTCGCGGGATGTATAGTTTAGCCCGTTTTGTTCGGTCTTGAATATTGGGCTTATAGTTAATTTTTTTTATTGTAAATAATATGTCATTTTTTTTTAAAATTTTTATATAAATTTTTCCTTGTTTTTTTGTTTAATTTGGTTTTTGAGGTGCTTTTAGAAAGGGGGGTTTTAAGTGGGTTTGGTGTATGTTGTATTCTAGTTTTTGTTATTTGTTTTATTAGGTTGTAGTATGGTTTTGTTTTAGCTTTTTCAAAGCAGTATTTTGTTGCGCTGGGTTTTTTGGGGGTTTTTTTTTTACTATGCTTTATTAATTTGTGAGTTGAAAACAGGGGAAAAAAAAAGGCCCGTCCTTTTGGGGTAGGTTTTTTGCAAAAAAAATTAAGGCGAAATTCTATTTCAGCTTTATTCTTGATTGAATTGTTTTTCCAACCCTTTTTAAGAGTACAAGCAGCCACGCTGGAAAATTTTTAGTAGCATTTTGTGTTTGAAAAGAATTTCAATTTTTTTAAAAAACTTTCGATGTTTCCCTTTTTTATTGTCTAAACTTCAAGATTTTTTTGCATGACAAAAATGTCAAGTGACGGGGCCCTTTATTGTATTAGGTGGGTTTGTCAAGTCAAATCAATCAGGGCAAAAACACTTTTTAAAGATCCCTAAGTAAGTTAAAATAAGTTTTATTGTTTTTGGTGGTTTTATTGCCAGGCTGGCTGCCAAATTTTCCCTTTTTCTTTTTGTTTTGTGTCCCGCTGGGTTTTGCCCCCTGTCTCTGTCTCTGTTCTGTTCCCGATCTGTCCCGCTGTTGTCTGTCTGCTGTCTGTCTGTCTGTCTGGGCTCTCTCTCTCTCTCTCTCTCTCTCTCCTCTCCCCTCCTCTCTCTCTCTTCGACTTTTTTTTTATACAAATTGCTTAAAGGTTTTTACCCCCGTAATTGTCCTTTTGGAACACACATATATGAAACTTTTTAAATGGCCATTTTTCCTACTTTGTGGTTTTTAAAAAAAGCTGCCTTGTTATTCGTTTGATAGAAAATTTTGATGCCTTTTTTTTAAAAGGGAGGATAGTCGGATTTTTCCCGAGATATCATTTATAAGCCCTTTTAAATTTTTGAAGGGTTTTTTTTTCCGGAAAATTCCCGAACGTTTTGAACGTGATATTAAAATTTTGCTGTTGAACAAGTATACATGGGAGCCTTTGTGTTTTCATATTGATTTTAAAAATAAAAACTTACCTGAAGTGTACTGAAAAAAAAGAAAGCATTGCTAAAGATATCTCCAAAAAAAATCAAAATTTCAAATCTGTTTTAAACGTTTATTAGATATTCCATGGGGTAAAAAAAAAAGAAAAGAAACGTTACCAATGTGGGAAAGTGAAAAAGAAATCTAACAGCCACTGCATTGGGAGGCAGGAAAAAGAAATTGGGGAAAAATCACGTTCTTTTTTGGTTTCCTTACAGCATAAAGCTCTTTAATGTGATAGCACGGGTTTTATCAAACTTTTTTTTTCAGCGCCCGCAAAGTTTATTTATTGTCAGTAAGTCATCTTGCAAAACCCTGCATTGCACTCCTCCCTGGTGTTTTATGCGTTATGTGTGAGGACAAAATCCGTGTGTTTTCTAAAAGAACCAGAAAAAGAAAGGTTTTTTGGCTTTATCGTTTTAAATTTTAGTTGGGTGGCCCTGTGGCCCTTTTATGCGTTTTATTCAACCCTAAGGCTTTTTTAATTAATTAATTAAGTCAATCTGTTACCCTTTTTTTTTTATGCCTGATGTTCGCGCTGAAACGTTTTTGGACCAAAAAGGGTTTGTTTTTCCCTTTTGGGTTTTTTTTTCAAGACTAATTTTCCCTTTGCTGACATTGTTTTAAATCTTTTTGAAAAAAAACCCCATTTCCCTCAATTTGAATCAAATTTTTTCATGAGGAAATGTTCCCAAAAGCAGACGGGCCGACAAACAGACAGACAATAGTTTATGATGATGATCATTATGATGATGATATGAGGGGGATGGTGAAAGGGGTGATGAAGGGAAAAAAGAAGAAGAAGAAGAAGAAAAAAAAGAAGAAGAATTTTAAAAATTTATAAAAAAGATAGCCCGGGCAGAGGCAGAGAGAGAGCTGAGAATGGGTCCTGAGGGGGAAAAATAACTACATGAAAAGAAAAAAACCTCAACTTTAAAATGGGTTATAAAGTCCCGAAAAATTTTCAAAAAAGTTAAATCATTTCTCGGTCCCTTAGTACCTTTAAAATAGATCAAAACTTTTTCACAACTTGGGAAAACTCTCTACGGAAAATTGCGGGTTTCAAAACTTTTAAAAACATTTCGTTGAAGGGAAAACATGTATTTATTTTTTACAAATGTATCTTTTGCTTTTAAAAATCCTTAAAGTTTTCAAACATGTACGGTGTAAACTTATTAGATTGAAGAGTTTATAAACAGACTTCTGCCCGTCTGAAATTAAACTCGATAGAATAATATCTCGATTTTAGTCACAGCATGCTTTTCTATTTTTTTTATTCTTTATGTTTGGTTTTAACTTAAATTTTTAAAAAAAACGTAACAGGCCTTCTGTCTTAGACAAGATGTAAAACAAACCCCCAAACAATGATTTTGTTTTTAAACTTGCTGGGTGTTGTTTTCGGTTTTTTTCTAAGGGGACTTTTTTAAAAAAAAGAGAAGGGGGAGAGGGATGAAGGTTACCCCTTTTTATGCTCCCCCTGTAGTAAACTACCATAAACCCGAAAAAAGACCGGTCGTATTCAAAGCCGAATCCCAAATTTCCACCTGACTGGGTATTGAAGGGCATATTATTCTGATGATCACAAAAAAACACAAAACACACACACACACACAAACACACACGGAGCGTTTAGTTCTTATTTTGTGTCTCGGATTTAAAATTTTACTAAAACAAAAGGAAAATGAAATTTTGTTTTGTGTGGTTTTTTGTTAAGGGGGGGGTTTTTTCTTTTTGATGTAACCCTTTACCACACAGCCCTCTTATATGTTTGGTATGTTTTTTTATTTATTTAATTTTTTTTTATTTATTTATTTTACTTTTTTCTTTTATTTCGATGATAATGGGGGGTAAAGGGACTCATGTGTGTTGTTGTTTTTTTTACATCTAGTCCCCCGTGTGTATGCAGTTTTTTCACCCGTTCCCCCCGGCACCCCAATGGCCTACCCCTTCCCAAAAAGTGGAACGGTTTTAAAGTGCGCGCAAGATGCGTGCGCGCGTTCGCACACTGGACTCAGTACGTGTTTAGTCTCTTTGGAAGGGCTTTTAGGGGGGAGGGGAACTAAATTTAACGAGATTTGAACCCGGGCCCGCAGATCACCGAGCGCCAGGCCCATCCCCTTCCCCCCCCTTTTTGAAACTATTTGATTTTTTTTTCCCCCAGCTGATGTCCATATTAGGGCAAAGTAGACAACGGGTGGTTTGGTTTTTTTTTTTTCTTTTTGTTGTATTACTTTTCTTTTCTGGAGAAATTTTTCCTGTCTTTTTGTAGAAAAATTTAGGGGTTTTTTTTTTTTTGTTCCTTTGGGTAGAGCCAGGGGTTTTCCCCTTTGGGGGAGATTTTTGGGGTTTTTGCGAAATTTTTTCCCCCCCTGAAGGTAGCCGCATTCCAACTTTTGGGGATGTGGGGCAAAAATAGTTTGTGCTTTTCCCTAACCCACCCAACGCTGAATGAACTACGGGATTTTTAACGTGGGTATTTGATCTTCTGCTTGTGTTAAAAAAGCGGGGACGGGGGTAGCTCAATTTGGGCGGCCCCCCGCCCTTTTCCCCCAAAACTAAGGTCAAGCACGTTTAGCGTGGTTACCAAAAATGGTGTCTTTTTTTAAAGCTTTTTGGGTTCAGTACAATCCCCCATTTTACACCCAGCTTTGGGGGAAATAGTTCCTGCCCTCTTTAGGGGCAGGGAAGGTAAAACAGGGGAAAAGAGAGAGAGAGAGAGAGAGAGAGAGAGGAGAAGGGGGAGAAGACAACAGAAGACAGACAGGGCAGACCGACAGCAGACAGACGAAGGGCAGACAGACAAACAGACAGACCCGACAACAGACAGACAGACAGAGAGGGGAAAGGGCGCCCCCCATATGCTTGGGCCCCCAGAGAAGCTTTAATCTGGAAAAAACCTTTATCTTTTTCCCCTTTTATGAATTTTAAAAACAAAGGGAATAAAGGGCCCGGCATGTTACAATTGAAATTTTACCTAGGAGGGTCGTAAATTCCCCCCCCCCTTAATTTTACCAAAAACGGGTTTAAAATTCAAACACACCCCTTCATGGACCTATGGGCCAAAGCGAACTGTTTTCCACTCGGTACAGCGTTTGACCTAGAAAACAATTAAAACTGCGTTGTTGTTTGGGATTGTTTGTTTTTTTAAGCGAGGGTGTTGGTGCCCCAGCTACTGTGAGCTTCAAAGGGTTTGTGATTTCTTCAGGAAAAAAAGGAGAACGATGTTGTTTGGCTTTGCTTTTATTTTTTCCCCTTTTTCAGTGAGGGCAGTAGGGGTGCCTTTGATGCGGTCGTTTGTCCCTATAAGGGTTTTTTGAAGCAACCAGTGAAAATTTAAAACCCAAAATGTAGGGTTTTTTTTTACCCGATTTTAAAGATCGTTTTTGCTTAGGACCGTTTTTTGGGTAGAGAATGTTGTTTTTCTTTGTTTTTTTTTTATTTTGTTCCCCTTTGCGTGAGGGGAATGTAGGGTGGGCCCTTTTATGCGGTCGTTTGTCGAAAAGGCTTTATGATTAGAATTTGGGGGGAGGGGGCTAAAATTTCCTTTTCTTTCAAAAATTTATTTCTTGTAGAGAATTTTTTCTTTTTGTTTCTTTTTTGTAAACAGTCGAATTTTTTTTCAGATATAAATTTTTTGTTTATCAAAGATTTTGTTCCCCCCGGATCTGAAGGGGAGATAGAGAAAACAGACAGAAGATAGACAGACAGAGAGAAAAGTTTAAATTTTTTTAAAAACTTTTTTTTAAATTATAAAAATAATAAAATTTTCTTCTGCCCCGGGGGGGTTTTTTTACGGGCCCTGGGGGGGACCCCAAAGATTTAACAACCCGTTCCCCCCTTCCTCTCTCCCTTCTGCCTTTCTCAGTGTTTTGTTTTAGTTTTAGGCCCTTTCCCTTCACTGATGTTATCCTCCCAGCTCTTCCTGGTCTGCCTCTTCTTTTTCCCCCCTGGGGCAGTTGGGCCCTTTTAAAATTGTCTTTTCAGGTCCCTTTTGGTTTTTGTGACATGCCCATACCATTTAATTTTTCGCTTTTCACGATCGTTAGAAGGTTTTCATAGGGTCCCAAAGGTTTGTGGTTCTGTTATGCACGGGTTTCGGTTTCTTATGTTTGGGCATGTGGAGGATGCCAATAATTTTAAAAAATGATAAAAGGAATTTTATTTTTTCATTTTTTTCGATAATAATGGGTGTGTGCGTATCTGTGTCTTTTGTGAGAGAAAGACAGACAAACAAAACGAAACCGAGACAGAGACAGAAGAGACAGGCAGACAAAAGCAAAAGGGAAATTCATTAAAATTTTTTTCTCTCTTCTCTGAGTTCCTTTACCCATGGGAAACTCCCACAGGAGGGCCCCCTGTTTTCCTCCCCCCACCCCCCCCCCCCGAAAAAAAAAAAAAAAAAAAATAAGGAAAAACCCCCCCCCCCCGAAACCATTGTTTTGTATCTAGGGGCCCTTCAATACCCCCTGTTTAATATATCGGGAAATTTATAACCCCTGTTGTAATATCTTATCATTCAAAACCCATGGTTTTTATTCAGTAAATTTAATACCCCCGTTGTAATTTTCTTGTCATTCGATACCCATGTTGTTTAAAACTAGTCTTTTAATACCAAGTTGTAATATCTTATATTCGATACCCATGTTTTTAATACTCCCGTCATTCAAAAAACCAAGTTGTAAAAAATCTTAGTATTCAAAACCATGTTTTAATATTCAGGGCATTCATACCCATTGTTTGTAAATTTTAAGTCCCTTCAATACCCATGTTGTTTAATTTTCTCGTTTTCAATACCCCGTTTAAAAAGTCATTAAAGTTTTAAAAATATCAATTTCAAAACCCTGTTGTAATATCTCAGTTCATTTAATACCCATGTTTTTTAAAATCTCGCAGTCACAATGTTAATTTTTTCAACCCTTCAAAACCCCGTTTAAAATCCAGTCATTTATACCCAGTTTGTTAAAAATCTCAGTCATTTGAACCCATGTTTTAATATATAGTCATTCGATGCCTGTTTAATTTTCTCGTCATTCGATACCCATGTTGTAAAATTTTTCATCATTCGTAACCCCTTTGATAAAATTTTCAGTCATTTAAAAACCATGTTGTAAAATCTCAGTCATTCGTTAACCCCTGTTGTAAAATATCAGTCATTCAAAAACCCTTTGCAAAAAATTTAGGCATTTAAAACCCCCTGTTGGGAATATTCAATCTTCGATACCCATGTTTGAATATATCAGCCCTTCAAAACCCATTTTTAAAATCTCAGTAAATTTGAAAACCCCTGTTGTAATTTTTCAATCATTTGATAACCCCTTTTTGGAATAACTCAGTTTTTTCGATACCCACGTTGTAATATCTCAGTCATTCGATACCCATGTTGTAATATCTCAGTCATTCGATACCCATGTTGTAATATCTCAGTCATTCGATACCCATGTTGTAATATCTCAGTCATTCGATACCCATGTTATAATATCTCAGTCATTCAATACCAATGTTGTAATATCTCAGTCATTCAATACTGTACAATAGTCATTCAATGTTGTAATATCTCAGTCATTCAATACCCATGTTCTAATATATCAGTCATTCGACACCCATGTTGTAATATCTCAGTCATTCGATACCCATGTTATGATAGTTATCTGGGGCATTCAATACCTATTTTGTAATACGTAAATCAGCCAATACCTGCATCGCAATGCGTAGATTATTCAAAGCCCATGTTGCAATGTGTGAATCAGTCAATACCCAGATCGTAATGTGTGAATCAGTCATTACCCGTGTTGCAATGTGTAAATACGCAAGCACACACACATACACACGCGCGCGCGCGCAACACTCACATATACGCACATACACATATATATAGATAGATAGATAGATAGATAGATAGACAGACAGACAGACAGACAGACAGACAGACAGATAGATAGATAGATAGATAGATAGATAAATAGATACATAGATAGATAGATAGATAGATGGATAGATGGATAGATAGATAGATAGATAGATAGATCTGACATCAATGACTGGTAGAGCTTTTGCCCTACAAACTGAAAGTCCTCTGGAACAACAACAACATCACCATCACCTTCAAGACCAGACTTAAAGTGTTCCCTGGTCATATCCATATTTTTTGTACGCATGTAAAACGTGGTCCATAACAGCAGACAATGGAGAGAGAAAAAGTATTCAGTAATACTACTACTACTACTACTACTAATAATAATAAATGAAACTTATATAGCGATGAGATAGAGATGAGAAGCTTTCACAAAGTTCTTGGTATCTCATACAAAGATCACACTACCAGAAAGCAAGTGAAAACCAGAATTACAAACGCCATTAGAGCCATATGAAGAGCTCCTGACTTCAAAACAAAAATCTCAAAACTAAGCGGTACGGGTACGTGACACGAACACCCTGGACTGTCCTACAGGGAACAGTTACAAGGAGGGAGACGAAGTAGGCAGGCAGAGAAAAGATAAGAAGTCAGCATCAGAGAGTGGGACTGGTTTGGAGTGAAGGAACGGTTTGCTACGGAAAGCTGAAAACCCGCAAGGAGTGGGAGGAAGCTGGTTACAAAAATCTTCAGTTGCGCTCTGATGGTCTACAAGATAGGTGAAGGTGAAGATGCAATCTGTGATTCCCCTTCTTTTTCTTCTTCTTCTTCTTCTTCTTCTTCTTCTTCTTCTTCTTCTTTCTTCTTCTTCTTCTTCTTCTTCTTCTCTTCT
>CM054143.1:28625037-28628288 GCA_028751875.1 Rapana venosa | reverse complement strand
AGGAAAAGCCTTAGCAGCTAGTGGATAGGACCGGTCATGGTTTTTTTTTAAATTTCGAGTTGGAAAGAAGCTGCCCATCATTGTGTCTACAGCCAAGTAATATCGGTTCTATCTGCCGCTGTGTCCACATGCTTTACCACACAGACCACCCAACCGACTGACGACCCTTCCCCTTTTTGCATGCTTCCCCTTTTTGCATGCTAACTGTTCGTACTGATCCTCATCTTTATACTGACTAACCCTGGCCCCTCATGTGGACACAAAGGCAGGTAGATTACATGTTACTGGCTGACACAATGGCAAAATTGTTTTCGTGAGGGTTGAGGGTGGTGGTAGAAGTTTAGGGAAAGAGGTGCTAGGAAGGCGGGGAAGGGATGAGAGGGGGGGGGGGGTTAGGGTGGTAGGACAGTTAGAGCTGTGGGATGGGGAGGAGGTAGTGCGTGCGTGTGTGTATGCATGTGAGGGTGCGTTTTGTGTGTGTGTGTGTGTGTGTGTGTGTGTGTGTGTGTGTGTGTGTGTGTGTGTGTGTGTGTGTGTGTGTTGTGTGCTTGTGTGTCTGTAATGCGATTGTGTGTGTGCGGTTGTTTTGTGTGCTTGTGTGTCTGTATGCGTTTGTGCGGTGTGTGTGTGTGTGCTTGTGTGTCTGCATGCGTTTGTGTGTGTGTGTGTGTGTGCGGTTGTGTGTTGCGTGCGTGTGTGTCTGTGCGTTTGTGTGGCTGTGTGCGCGTTCTTGAGTGTCTCTGTCTCTGTGTGTCTCTGTCAGTCTGTGTCTGTGTGTGCTTGTGTATGTCTGTACGTGTGTGCTTGTGTGTGTCTGTGCGAGCGCGCGTGTGGGTGGGGGGGATTTAAGTTTAGTATATTGCCTTGAACATTGGATGGATGTTATGTTTACCACTGGCCACTGGTGTTTTTTATGAATCTATGACAAGCTTTATTTTCTTTTGCTTGTTGTGATGAAATACCAGCAGAATTTGACATGGTTGTGTGGTAATCACAAGATTGGCCATATTTTAAAAAGTGACACAGCAGGAAAATTTTTACCATGTACTTTTGTAGATTTTATACTGTACGCTTATGTACTGAAAAGATGGACATCAATTTTGATTACACGCTTATTTATAGATTTGCAAAAGACTGAGAAAAATCAAAAGCTGTCATAGTAGTGGTGTTAAGGGGCACGAGTGTGTGCATGCATATGTGTAAGCACACGTGTGCACCAATCTCTGCACACCAGTAATGCATCGGTGAGAAAGTGGAGGAGAGTGCTCATGGAGAAAGTTTCTGTTCTGGTTTTTTTCATGGAGTTTTTGAATGCAAGAAATATTGTCCCATTTTTTAAGTCTTATCTAAGAGAACATTAATCTTATGATGGCCTTGTACATGTGCAAAATTCATCATTTGTAATATCGTGTGGGGAGAGGGGGTCTTTTTCCTTTTTTAATCACATCAAGTATAGGAGTGGATAAAATGTAACTGTGCATTTATGTGTTTTGGTTTGTTTGTTTTTTAATAATGAGATGAAATGGGTTAATTGACAAGCAAAATGCTGAATTAGCATTTTATATGATGGTGTAAAAAGTATGTCGGGAGATATTTTCTTTTTTTTAACTTCGTCAAATATGAAAACAACAAGAAAGCTGATACTGTGATTGCCATTAATATTGCATTGCATTAGATTAGATGATGTTTGTGGCAGATCTGTTTACTGATCTTCTAGCGAAGATAGATGCAGATTTTACACCAACACATCTTCATGCTGTATGTCTTCTGGTGTGTAAAGTGTCTGCAATGGGTTTTTTATGGTTTTATTTTTGGTTTTTTGCTTCTTCGTTTTTTTAAATCATATCAAATGCAAAGTGACTTTAAAAAATGTATTATGGTAAGGAAAGTGCGTGGGGAGAAGGGGCGTTTTAAAATTAGTTATAAAATGAGCAGCAAAGCTGACCATGTGATTGCTATTTTTATTTTTGAAAAATGACTTGTTGGTGGCAAATGTGTATCGATCTTCTGCAGGAAGATTGATGGCAAATTTTACACCAACATGTTTTACAAAAATGTGTATGAAAGATTAATGGTATATGATTAAAGTATAGTAGTGGATAGAATGTCTGTGTTTTTTTCTTTATTTTGAATAATGATATGAAATGTTAATTCACAAGGAAAAGGTAGCATGTTGTATAATATAGAAAGTGTGGCAGGAGATGTTTTCTTTCTTTTATCAAATCGCATCAAATTTGAAAACAAAAAGAAAGCTGGTGCTGTGATTGCCATTAATATTGTATTGTATTTGTTTAGAAGATGATGGTGGCAAATCGGTGTACTGATCTTCTGCTAGAAGATAGATGCAAATTTTACACCAACACATCTTCATGCTGTATGTCTTGTGGTGTGTAAAGTGTGCCTGCAATGTTTTGTTTTGCTTTGGGGGGTTGTTGTGTTGTTTTTTTATTGTATCAAATGCAGAGTGGTTTGTGTTCTTTTGTTTGTTTGTTTGTTTTTATAATGAAGTGATATGTAAATTGACAAGAAATATGCAGCATTTTATGTATAGGTGTAGAATGTATGTCGGGATCGATTTTATTTTTTTTGTTTACATCACATCAAATGTGAAGACATAAAGAAAGCTAGTGCTGTGATTGTCATTAATATTGCATTGCATTGCATTAGTTTAGATTGTTTGTGGCAAGTCTGTATACTGATCTTCTGCAATGAGGTTTTTTTGTTTTTGTTTATATATGATTTTAATTGTATCAAATACAGAGTGACTAGCAAACATGTAATGGTGTGTATAATGGTGTGGAAAGTGTGTGGGGAGAAGGGGTCTTTAGTCTTTTAAATCAGTTATGAAATGAACAGCAGAGCTGGTCGTGGGATTGCTATTTTTATTGAGAAAAATGACTTGATGTTGGTGGCACATTTGTGTATTGATCTTCTGCTGGAAGATTTATGGCAGATTTTACATCAACATAGTTTACAAAAAATGTGTGTGAAAGACTAATGGTATATGATTTAAAGTATAGTAATGGATAAAATATGTGTTTTTGATGTATGTGTGTGTTTATTTATTTTATTTTATTTTATATCGAGGATAATGTGTGTGTGTCTGTTTTACATTATTAAATGAGATGAAATGTAAATTGCCAAGGAAAAATGTAGCATGCAACAGAGAAATGTAGCATAGAGGAATGTGTGCGAAATATCATTGTTGTAAATGTGCCTGTGTGTTTTTGTGTTTTTGTTGTATTTCTTTT
>CM054143.1:28585037-28620037 GCA_028751875.1 Rapana venosa | reverse complement strand
AGCGCTTATGTGCTTTTTTTTAAAATCCAGTCCCCGTGTGTATGCGTTTTCGGTAATTCTGTCATCTGTTCCCACCGGCACACAGTAGCCTACTTAAGAAAAGCAGAACAGGATTTAACGTATGGCAAGATGTTCTGCGTGCGTTCGCACACGGGGCCTCGGTTTATAGTCTCATCCGAAAGACTTTTGGGGAGAGTAGAATCTGCACTGATGTTAACTCCAGAGGAAAAAATATCCCCTTGAACGGGAATCGAACCCGGGTCAGATTGCGAGCGCAGTGTTCTGACCACTAGGCTACCACCCCCCCCCCCCCCCCCCTCCCCCCTGACAGCAATGTGCAACAGAAGAAGAAAGAAAAAAGGAGAGAGAGAGAAAAGAGAGAGAGAGAGAGAGAGAGAGAGAGAGAGAGAGAGAGAGAGAGAGAGAGAGAGAGAGAGAGAACATGTTTGACATAAGGAGACAGGAAATGTAGATGGGGAAAAGCATACAGACAGACCGATAAGACAGACTGAGAGAGAGAGAGAGAGAGAGAGAGAGAGAGAAAAGAGAGAGAGAGAGAGAGAGAGAGAGAGAGAGAGAGACAGAGAGACAGAGAGAGAGAACTCAATTGGAATATTTAATGAGGGTAATTGGGTAAGCCAGAGCTTCTTTCCCCCAGGAAAGAATTGAAACAAATCAATAAACAAGATAATATCAAATACAGAGAGAGAGAGAGAGAAGAGAGAGAGAGAAGAGAGAGAGAGAGAGAGAGAGAGAGAGAGAGAGAGAGAGACACGGGCATGGCCCAAGAATAGACAAGTCTTTCACAACAAGAACAGATTTAAAGGAATCCTGTTTTATTTTATTTTATTTTATTGTTATAAATCCATGGACCAAGATCAAATTAAACAAGAAATTTGTCATGACATGCACAGATCAACACAATAATCAACAAAAAATACCATCAACTTGAATAAAGGTGGAAATAGTATAATAATAATAATAATAATAATAATAATAATATGTATCATTATAAGGTATTGTATACATGAAATAATTAATATCACAACATATCAAAGAAACAAAAAACATTCATCTTGACAACAATGCCACACAAATTGATCATTAAATTAGTTCTGCTGTTTGTATACACAATAATATTTTCAAATTTTAGATGATTAAGCCCATCAACAATCATAACCGTAATAACAGCAGATTTTGGTCTACTACATATAAAAACCATTCACACACACAAAGACAAGATTTCCATAATAACGTGAATCACAACAGTAAGACAAATAATAATAATAATAATAATAATAATAGATGATGATGATGATGATGAAGATAATAATAAAAGATTATTAAAAATAAAAATAATTATTGATACCCATGACAAGAATAATAATAACAATAATAGTTATAATCTTCTTCTCTAGTTCTCTTTACACCATCAAGTGTGTCTGGGAAAAATAATAATAATAATAATAATAATGTATGGAATTTATATAGCGCTGAATCTTGTAAAGCAACAAATCAAAGCGCTCAGATGACTTCTTTTTTTTAATGCGTGTGTATGCAGGTTTAAAAAAAAAAAAATTGTCATCTGTTACCACCGGCACACAATGGCCTACTCTTTCGAACAGCAGAACAGGATTTAATGTGTAGGCAAGATGTTCGGCATGCGTTCGCACACGGGGCCTGGGTTTATAGTCTCATCCGAAGGACTTTATAATAATAATGGCATGTCCTTTCCAGCTCCTCTCATGGGCCATACAGTTTGGTTCGCAGGGTTAATATCTCCCTAGGCCACACCATCTTCCTCAGGTCAATTATGATATCATTATAATGATGATATCATCATTATTATAAAAAATATGACCATTCTGCAATGTCTATTCAAGTGTGATGGTCTCTAGTAAAAAGTGTGAGTCGTCACATGGGATATTTTCTGTCATTTCATAAACAAAAAGAGTATGAACATAATTATTATCACAATGATAATAACATGATGGTGATAATGATAATAGCAATAATATTGATAATAATAATAATAATAACAATAATAACAATTTTCAACAGGACTTTCTTTTTTGCATGGCCAACATACAAAAAAAGTTAAGAAGGAAAAAAATCACATTGTGGTCTGGATATTTGGAAATGATTCTTAATCATTTACACACTGCTGTTTTTTGTATATAAAAAAAAAAATCAACAAGTGGAATTTTCTGTCTTGTTCTGAAGAAAACATAAGAACAGTCCTTTCCAAAAATTGACTGAACTTTTATAACATTCCTCATCAATTTTGACATCAACTTTCTGGAATGCTTGAAACAGTCAACACTCAAAACAATGTCTTGACTTATTTAATAAAAAAAAAAAATTAAAAAGTGATATGAATTTCCCTCGTTTTGTGTAATGTTATTTCCAACACAGCCAATTAGTTCATTGCCAAACTGATTCAAATGAAAATTGCTGAAAACGTTTCACTGAATCTTACTAGAAAAGGAACCCAAAAATATTAATAAAAATAAATACATAGGGGGTGGGTAGGGAAGAAAAACATAAAATAAATATATAAAAGAGGACAGAGAACAACAACAGTAACAAAAATCAGTCAGTTTCAAACCTCCTGCTACTCACAAAATCAAACCAAAAAAAAAAAGTATGAAAATTAGTATAACAACCTGATTAATTTCTGCGCACGCAAAGTTACACAAGATATAAAAACAGCTGTGAACATTATTTTTGTGGCAGTGGCTATTAACAGCAAAAATCGCATCATCGTTTTCAGTCATACACTTATCCTGAAACAGTACACAACTCAGAAGCTCTAAAATACAAGAATGATGGACATGATGGTACCATTTTCATAGCACATTACGAAAATATGTATTGCTGGATCATTTTATTCAGATCTTGGAGTGAATACATCCAAAAATATATTAAAGGGAGCACAAACCAAAAACGGAGAAAACAGACTTGGGTTAGAAAATACTGCAAAGAAGCTACTAACATTAAATCACGCATAAAAGTGTCATACAAGAGTATTCGAATAGTCTTTTAAAGCCCTTTGTTTGTATTGTTTATCATTTTATTTACGGTAGAACTAACTGGGTGACATTCAGGTTGCTCTTCTCAGGGAAGAGTTTGTCACTGTGGTCATGCAATATCTGTTGAGTTTGAAGGTTATCTCCAAAGTACAGACCTTCTTTTTTTTCTTTTTTTTTTTTATCAAAGACAGTCAAATGGCATTCCTGGGAAAAGTATATAAGGTTTGTTGATATTTATCACTTACTACTGTTACGGCAGAAATAGTGAACACTCTACACATGGAAGACCATATATATATATATATATATATATATGTGTGTATATATATATCTCCCCACTAGTGCATTACCATCTACTTTGAGAAAATCCCCAGTGCTTTAAACATCAGCAATCAATTTCATGTTTTTTGCCTGCATAACGACCTATTTTGTTAAATGATCACACCCACCCATTCAGGTTTGACATTTCAAGGTATCAAACTAACACTATTTCTCCTTAGTGATTCACATCTAAAAAGCAGCTAAAATCAACCTAACTAGCACACCTTTGATTACTTCTGAATGGCTTTCACACACATAAAAGTGTCAAACCAACAAAGACTGCCTTTAGATTTTTTTTTTTGTAAATAATATCATACTTGTAATCAATATCATATAGGAATGTCTGTAACCTCATAAAACTTCACTGAAAAACATGAGGGGAGGTGGGGTTTGTTAGTTTGGGCTTTTTTTTTCACATAATGATTTAGTCCACTTTAAAAAAGAGATGTGCCTGTCTTAAAGTCTATATCATTTTCGTCTCGAGACTCCTTTAAATATTAGTTGAACATACACATACACCGCCATGCACATGGGAACACAAACCACATACAAATACACATATACATACAGGCAGTGGTTTAGACCATTCTCAGTCAAGTTTCTACATTAAAAAAAACAAACTAACATAGTCACTTCTTCTCCATTAATTCAATAATGCTGGTTCCCTCTTTAATTCTTAATCTACATGAAAGCAATCCAGGCACACCCTCTGCTCAATGAAAGTGTTGGATGTAACACAAGTAATGTTTGTGACAGAAACGATTGATTGTGACTGATACTGCCATATACAGAACTGACTAGAACAAGTAGGATCTGAGTGACTTCACGTTGCTCATTTGAGGCACACGTCATTCCAGCAGTAGAGCAGGGACTTTTCTAGGCGGTGGCCATATGGCAGCTTAACACTCATAAACATGTGATACCCTGAGGCTTCATCTAGTTTATCCTAGTCCTCCGTTTAAACCGATCAAAAAGATGCAAACAAGTAAAAAATGATTTTTGAAAGTTACAGGTTCACGACAACTCTATGAAAATTTGAACTAATAATTTTAAATGAAATAGAAATGTATTCACTTTTATCTTACAGGCTTTGAGTCACATGCTAAGTGACATTTAATCATACCCTAAAACAACAAGCAACAGTCAAAAAAATGTCAGAATGAACTGCTGAATTTAGCTCCTTCCTGGATTTGGAAAGAACATAACCATGCCCAAAGGCAGTTTGAGCTGAAAACTTTAAAGCACCCACTAGTCAAATCATGAACACTAAACACACTTCAGGACTTTTCCTTTTTGTATAAGCACCTGCAGGCTAAATCACAGATAGCATATTCATAAAACAAACACAGCTTCAGAAAATGGACGATAATGTGTGGTTGTCATAAGATAGAAAAAAACCCAAAGATTTTAGATTGGTTACTACACTAGGATCAACGCAACATGCTTTGGTGGTTGTATTAATGAAATTGGTAGGGGAAAAACAATTAAGAAAGCTGGTTTGATTTCTCAGGTTAATATCACCCATTCAGAGAGGCACACACTTGAAAAAAATATACTGTTTTTTTTTTAAAGAATACACAGAGAGAGGGAGAAAGATATTATGTCCGCCTTTGGTTACAGTCGGGTTGCGCTCACGTTTTGACTTTCCAAAAGTAATCATGGTGATTCATTTTGCAATATCACAACAATCACTGGATACATTTAATATATACACATCCTGCATCAAAAACTCAAAGCAAACAAGACACACACACAAAAAAAAACCTTAAAAATAATGAAAACATAATTCAAGCTAAGGTTAACAAAAGAATCGTAAAACAATTTCACAACTGCATGACTAATGGGTAATCGACAGCATAACAAAATGGGTAATATCAAAAAACAGACCTGGAAGGGGAAAAAAGACAATTAACCATAAAACAACTGGGACAGTAGTTCTGTTACCAACCAACAAATACATAACAAAATGATGAAAATATTTGCTTTGAAAATACTTTTTAAAATATTAACAAATTGCCAAAAATTAGTCCATATTTGCTTTGAAAATATTCTACCATTCAAAAGATTTCCCAAATACAACCAAGTGAACTCCAACAAAACTTCACCAACTACAACTTTTGCACACACAAAAAATCCACACAAAAAAGAAAATGAAAACCCTAAGAAAAAACCCCAAACAGTCACTTCACCTAAACAACAAAACATGGCTCTTGCACAAAAGAGTCCACAAGATGTTTTTAAAAAAAGTGACATAGTCCTTTCACACAGAAAATAACTGCACACAAAAATGGATATACACTGGCCATAGCTTGCAGCAGAAACAGCAGCAGTAGCGATAGATTCAAAGCTGTCAGGCAGAGGACACTTAAAACCATACAAGACATTTACAAGCTGTGCAGGAAAAGTGAATGAAAGAGAATGATAGAAAAGAGGAAAAGGAGCAGTTTGCAGAATGAAGAAAACCAAGTGTGGCATTCAGGCACAGTGACAAGTTTGATCTAGCTTCTGTATGTACTACATATGTGTGTGTGCACATGCATGCGAGTGTGTGTGTGTGCATGCATGCATACATGTGTGTGTTTGTTTTCTTCAATTTAACATCTTTTCACACTCAGTGATATTAACTCTGGGCATGCATGCACGCATGCGCGTACCTGAGCATATTAAACAAAAACAACGAACATAAAGATTTACAACAGATCATATTCCTCCAGCCTACATTGGTTTTTTCCATCTCCCCTCTCTGCACTGTGTAAAAGAGACCAGCGATTCAGATGGGGGGTAAAAACCAAAATTATTGAAAAAGAAAAGACTAAAAAAAAAATGCAACAAGAGATCAGAGAACTGCATAAATCAGAGAGAAAAAAAGACAAAAAGTCTGAGGGAGACAGTTTTCAGAATACACAATTTACACACAAAGAAAGCCTCTACAGACAACAACAAAAAACAACCCACAAAACCATGATGACAGAAAGAAAATGGCTAACATCCATGCATAATATGAATTCAAGAAACATCTGAAAGAAATCGAAAAAGAAAAGAAAAATAACACAAGTTGACTCTACAAGCAAACTTCAAAGTGCATCCATCATCTATCATCACCATCATCTATCATCTATCATCATCATCTATCAGCAGCAGCAGCAGCAGCAGCATCTATCCAAAGAGTTTTCCATTCACACCTTTTAAGAAGATTGTCTTCCCCTCCCCCCCCCCCCCCCCCCCCCCTTAACCCCCCCCCCCCCCCCACCCCCTCCCCATCCCCACTCCCCAAAATGAGAAAGACAAAATGACATAAATATTATGTACACCAGATAAATCCAAAACCTTTACATAGAAATGTGCACCAAAACAAAATTCCTTTTCCCTAGATGTCCATGGCAAAACCAGTATATGAATGGATACAGGGCACATTTATACCGCACCTAACGAAGGCATGAAAAGATCAACCATCAAACAGAAACAAAACTCCTGAAACTCTTGTTAAGAAGTAACATGATGGACTTAGTAATATATAATGGTGTTCTCCTCAGCTAAATGTTCTAGAGATTCAAATTTTTACACAATCAAATGTTCATGTTTTGTGAGAATTCCAAAACACAACATGCAACATTTGAAGTTCCAAGAAAACGCAAAGACAGATCATGCAAGAGACTTTTCACTACTTCCAAACAACAAATACAGAGCAAAAATCATCAAAGGGGTTTTTTGGGGGGTTTTTTTTACTTCTGTTTCAGCAACCAAACAGAGCATAAACTTACTCAAGTTACTGATAATGGATTTTAGACTTGTTTCAATTTCTGAATGAAAACGATGAAGTCATCAATCAATAAAGAGCAATAGCTGTTTATTTCACTTAGTGTCTTCCTACAGTAATATAAAAACCCTCCCCCTCAGTGAATGTTATCTTATTTTTTGCTCTTTCTTTCACAGAGGCCAAAAGTTTACTATTTTCGAGCAAAAGAAAATGTGTTTTATATAAAAAAATTTAAAAAGAAAGACAGCACACAAGAAAACAATTCAGTAAAACTGAGCTCTAACACAAAACACTCAATCTATGCCCAAAGATCCTTGCCTTGTTACAAAAACATTGAAAAAAACTGACTGTTGCAGAATAAAAATGACCTTAGAAAAACAGATATCGGAGTAGTCTTCTTGAGTTTAAGAGCAGAAGCAGCAGAAATTCAAACCCGCACTCTCAATAACTGTCAGATCATAAGATAAGACACTATACTCCACCCACCCCCACTCCCCTACAAAGGAAAAGCACGCACAACAGTATCGAAGCAATATTTCATGTGATGCAATACACCAGAGCGTGCAAGAAAGAATTTCCAGGCGCGAATGAAAAGTACATTAATTCAAAGCAGGTACACACTCCATATCTCCCTTCCTCTCAACTCACAAACCTAAATACAAGTATACATACATGCATCTTCATGTGCACACACACACACCACACACACACACATACTCGTGTGTCCTGAGATTTCTGTATACACAAAAAGCACATAACAAATGTTCCACCTTTGCAAACAAATGCAACACACTCACGCACACACGGGTATGCACACACACACACATACGCAAGTGCCCGCACGCATGCATGTACACACACTTGACACATACACATCACTATATCCTGAGATTCTATATAATATATACACAAACGCTGTAATGAAGTTACGCCACACAGCACCTTTAACAACTCATATTTCTCAACGAAATTTATAACATACCTGTACAACTATGTATATAGCTAGCAATAAATTCCATCCATTACATTAAGCTTCTTGTAGTATCACAACATGACAGTTACTAACTGAACAGACAAGCTTGAAAAACCAACAACAATGAAACCACAATAACAAAAAATCATGCAAAACTTACCTTCACTCTAAACAAATGTTTAGAGAACTGAAACAAATTTAGTCTCCTGTAAAAATGTCTACTGCAGTCACTCTCTTCTCTTGATGTGATCTCTCTCTTAAATCTACAACTATTGAAATTATGGATAGGATCACCTACAGCAAGCATTGGCATGGTTTATCTTAGTGAACAAAAGCTGCTTATCAATTATGTGATCTCAGCTGCGCCTCTGCTTATTCACTTCCAATCTTATTTTCTTGTAAATGATATTACAACCCAGCCTTGGTGTTATGTGAGATGATATCTACATTCTTACAGTACCCCCACAATGCAGGTGTAATCGGTCACAGATTAGTTTCTGGAGGGTGTCTGCCACAAAAACAGTATGAAGCAGTCAGATACTGACTGCTCAAAGGGACGCAACCATACTTCCATGTTTCTTATGGTTCTCTTGTTGTCTCCCTTTCACTAACACCTGAGTTTTGATGACCAAAATAGTTCAAACATTGACAGTTCATTTACAGACTAGCAGGCTTCAGAAAGAAAAAAAATCTTAGAGGTTGTTCAAACAAGGTCGGAGCTATAAACAACAAAACTGGATTGGACTGGATTGGATTGGACTGGATTGGATTGCACTTGCAAAGATGGGGTTACCATTTGGTGTACCTAACTGCTACAGATTCTGCTTGATGTTACGGGGTTTTATTTTCAATTCACACTTATCATTTAAATTATCATTTATGTATACACCAGTTCACCAAAGAGCAATAAAATACAAGAAAGCATACTAAGATGAATTTTTAAAAAAAATTTAAGTTGAGTCCCATTTATTTTGATCATTTCGTGGTCTGAATATTTTTTATTTGCGTTTCAGATAAGGTATATAATATACATGAGTGCATGACAAAAATAATATGATACACAAAAATGATAATATGAGCATCCACTCACGTATCAAATAGCTCTGCTCTCACTCACACACACACACACACACACACACACACACACACACGAGCGCACTCACACACAGAGCACAGCACAGCACAGCACAGCATAGCATAATAAGCCCTGGCTTATTGACACATAAACAGACAGGTCCATAGACACATAAGCAGACAGGTCCATAAGACACACATAAACAGACAGGTCCATAAGTTATTAAGTTAAATATAGCTATAATAATTATTACACATATGCAGACAGCATGTGACATGCATGAATGCAGAACTTTGCTAGTCACATAAAATGTACAACAGACTGAACTACACACACACCCCCAAAACAAAACAAAAAGAAGAAAAAGCAATCTCAACCCACAGACATACTAATCTGCGGTCAGCATATGAAACACTAGAAAATTCTCAATACTGCTCTAGTGTTGGGTTGGTCAAACTATCATAATTACACTTACAGATCGGCAGCAAATTTACAACAGACAGACAGACCTACAGACAGACAGACCTACAGACCTACAGTCAGCCACACAGTGCGAACGAATCATGCAATTCTATCCTGGACTGAAAAACTGATGAAAGAACTTGCTGAGTACCTTATCATTAAAAAATAATCTCTGTGACAACATTTTTTTCTTTCTGACAGACACCACACTGAAGTATACAAATGATGAACAGAAATACAGACATGCATCACCATCTAGCTCCATGAATATTTGTAAATGGAAAAAAAAGAAGAAAATTACCAATAATAATAATACATTTTTCAAATCAGACTGTCATAAACCCGGCAACAAATCCATGCCCACCTGAAATGTATTCAGATCTCTGACAGCTTTTTGCCTTAAGTAAAAAAAAAAATTGTTTCACATAAAAATTAGTATTACCCAAATCACCGTTTCTTTAAAAAAAAAAATTATTTAGAAGAAGAGGAACAACAACAACAACAAGAAATTGTTTAAAGGACCAAATAAAGAGAAAAACAAACAAAAAAGTTTGGATACTGAAAAAAAAAGGGTTTTGCCCAACAACGAACAAAAAAGCAAAACCAAAAACAAATAATAGCAGCTATCTCAGTAATTTTACACAATATAAGTATTACAGGACTATATATATATCTCAACAACAAAAACCATACAACCTACCATGCGTAGACTATGTGCATTACCAATATCATTATTTTGTTGCAAACAAAAATGTGTTCATTATCACACAGCTTGCCCATAACCATGCAGCGTATACACGCGCAAGAGAGGGAGGATTCTGACAGAGTCCTTAGAATGCGAGCCCATGACAATGGTTCATAATACCACTACTTAGAATAATATTACATCATGTATCCTTTCCTCATCAAATGGAGAAGAAGCATGTCATGCTCCTCATGGTGTCCCCATTCAAGTAAAACATCTTCTAAAGTGCATAGCCTTACCTAAAACAATGTTCACTTTCTTAAATCAAACGGAACACGATACAGAACACATTTCTCCTTATTCAGGAAGCCCTTTTTGGGGAAGAGTACCCCCACCACTATTTCTCTTTCCTGAAGTGGAATTTATGTTAAACACCCGACGTCTTATTATTTCATGAAAGGCATGTCTAAGTCCCAGGCCTACCATAGAGCGGAGGCAACTTTTGGGAGCAGTGTTGTTTGGGATTTTTTTTTTTTTTTTAGGACGGACACTTACAGCTGAATGGATAGAGATTTGACTTCTCTCCCGTGGACATACGAAGTTGTTGGTTCAAATCTCGAGTAGTAGTGGTATGTCTGGTGAAATAAGGGTTGAGGCTTTTGTGATCTCCCAGATCAACTGGAAAATGTATGACCTGAATGTGCCTCAACTCCCTTCCAATCTATGGACATGCAGATCATATAATTATATCAAAGATCCCATATGAGGGTTATGAAAACGCAAGCATGCCCAGCATGCATCCTGTAGAGGGATGAGCTCTGTAAGGTTCGACATGCCCAAAGAGAAGCGACCTGAAAAATCCAGTGTGCATTGCTCTTATGCTCCTCACAAAATGTTAAGGAAGAGAAGAGAAAAGTCTTTTTCAGCACAAGTAGATGAAGGACCTTGAAAGATGCCACCGACACAGGCCGACTGTTAGGTTTTGCTGTTTCATCAGCACACTTTGCTGCCTTTAAGAACGGTGATCAGAGATGGCAGGAATCGTGCATAAGGAGATCCATCTATAAAGGACATGTATGGGGATTTCAGCAGCATTACATGTGATCTTCTTGTGCTTGTTTGTAAGCATGAAGGGTACATAAGACACTCTGCACTCTGGGTGCTCCATGCTCTTTGTGATGGGTACAACAAATTTTGAAATCAAATACAGCAAAAATTGTTCTCAAATCTGCAACAACTACAGAATAGTAAATCTAGCTGGGATGGAGGGGGGAGCACCACCTTTCACCTGTTCATTTGTTCATTAATTCCTCTATAGTTGTACCACAATTCAGTCATGTCAGATTTTTCTGCCTAAAATGTATGAGCCGCTCTCTTGAGAGGAAAACAAACCTTAAGTAAGCACAATTATCCTGAAGACATACAGAAAACATGTTTCTATAATCAGAATATATAAAAGAAAATATTGCTCATCATAACAACCATGATGTACCAGAATGTAAAATGCTTTCCAGCATTTGTGCACACACAACTTAGAAAACTTCAAACAAGCAAGTGGAGGACAGACATTTGCTGGGCAAAAGAAAAAATAAAACCAAACCAAAGAATTATTTTTCTCGACAATATCAAAAAGGAACACTTTTATTTTGAGTTTTCTTTCCTCTGGCACATTACCACTGAAAAATACAAGACATGTTCACTATCTCCAAGATCAGATCCTGTTCAGACCTGAGCATGCCTTAACGTCTTTGATGTACACATACACATTCAAAAGATACATTAACCCTTTCACCACCAGCCAGTCTATTTTGCCAACAATCCACAGCCCTTAAAACTTTATAACCAAACTCCTCAGGTGGCTTTTTTGTGTGTGCAAAATACGGAAAACAGATTGTAGTTTAATAACATTTTGTTTGACGTTAACTACAATTTCACAGTTTTAGTGAATTGTAAGAAAGTAAAGTGAAAGTATTATGAAGTCATCACCCAAGAAGGTCACACTTCTGACTGGGGGTGAGCCATTCATGTTGTAGAAAAGCAAGTGCAGCACTGAAAGGGTGAAGGATCCCATGATATATTTCAGTGTTTAAGGTAAAGGTAAAGGAGTCCCATAACCTATAAGGTCGTAGGGGAGCTAGGCGTCAGAGACCTCACTTCTCTAGGGCCAGCATATTGAGGGCGGCGCCCATCTCCTCTCCCTCGCTGCTTTACCTTCCCTTTAGAGATCGCAAAAACAAGAAAATATTAAGCATAGCCATATGTCTGATACTGCACCAGTGCTCTGGGCTAAGCACTTATCCATGCACATACTGTACGTAGATTTCTAGGCAAATGTGGTACAGCCCATTTCACATACTGCACATGCCTTAACTGTTACACTATGGAAGTTATTTTATATTAGTGGACATCCAAAATTCAAATTTTAAGAATACTTCTATCAGTCCCACTTTAAAGCTTTACATTAACTAACATCCCCACCCCACAACTTGAAAAAAAAAGAAAACAACAACAAAAACACCACCTAATCACACTCAACACATATTGCTTTTCTGATCAGTATAATCTACAAAAAACTTTACAACAAAGGCAGTGATAAGAGAGATCATACTGTGTATGATTCACATATAATATGGCTTTTAATAGTACACTGAAACCAAGTACAGAACTCAAAAAACATAAGGATTTAAATCAAGGTTTTAAAAAAAATTACAGATATTATTTACTGACATTCTAGGCATGCGCGCGCGCACACACACACACACACACACATGCAGACCCACCCTCTCCACTTACAAATAAAACAACAAAAAACCGACAAAAGTAACAACAAAAATAAACCACTCCTCATCCCAAAGGGAAAAAAATTAAAAGAATAAACAACAGAACATAAAACAAAAAAGAAAGAACAAACATATACACATAAAAATCAAACAAGACCCACCAGAGGTAATACTGGCAAAATCTTCATTTTGTTTAGAACTACGAGAGAAAGTCCATTCTTGCCACAGTTTCTGTATAATGTAATCAAATGTATATAGTTTGTGCACACATACTTTTACTGCACACCCGCTTAAACTGACAAAGGCATGCAGAGAGACACGTAAACTGATTAATAATACACAGAAATATCATCATTACACGCATCTTCATAAGTTACGATAATACTCAGAATCATCACTGGATATTTTTTTATATCATTGTTTAATAATTTATTTCTAGTAATTACAGCACTACTTCATGGACTACTACGCTACTAACAAAAAGCCAGATGATAAAAGCAATTTACAAAAATATGCCGCTACATATACAAATTTCTTTGTTCCCCCCCCCCCCCCCCCCCCAAGAAAAAAAATGCACAGATCTTCAATAATGTTTTAATAAAAATAAAACTTCAGAAACTTTAACATACAAAAAAAAACATGTTCAAACTGAGATGAAATGTGTGCAAGACCATCTGTATAACAATTGTAATAACTCAATATGAGTTTGTGCAGCTGTCTGTGTAAATTATGCAAAATATGTGAGATTCTGATTACTGTTATTTTCAATATATCGAAAAAAACATATCTTCCCTTTTTCTTTTTGGCTCAAAAGTCTAACCACTTTATTTCTAATATTGTATTGTAATGTCACTTACACATGTGTATATATAAAACACATTGCACAATCAGTTACAATGACCGCTAAGGCTCTGCTTACAGGCATACAAGTCTGAATCTAATGATGCAGCTTTAATCAACACAAAATTATTTTGTTGTTGTTGTTGTTGTCGTTCTTTGGCCAGAGCTCTGCCGTTCACCAAAGGTATGATTTTTTGCGTATGTAACCATTTTTAACTCACATTAAGGTAGCCACACTTTGACTTCAGGGATACACACTGGCAGGCTGAATCATGATCTATCATCCACTATCATACAGTATACATAACAACAGTCCATGATTAATGATGACAGAAGCTATGCTATCATAAGTATGTCACAGTCTGGGTTCTGTATATCATGTAATCAGAAATCAAAACTGTTCAGGAAACTTGACATTTACATACAAAACAATACCTGCAGTCAAAGCGTTGGGGCTTCTTTTTTTTTTAAACAAGGAAAGTGACAATTAATGACAAAAGGGTTTTCATAGATTGGTTTACTGCTCATTTGTCTCTCAAGATGTCTCTAAGATGTTTGTTCTTCCCATACAACTGGCTTTCCTATGACGTTTGAATCAATTTGATTTTTGTGTGATCTCGAGTATTAGTTTTCATAGATTGGTTTCCTGTTCATTTGTTTCTTAAGCTGTCTTAGATTTTTGTTGTTCTTGTACCACTGGCTATCCTCTGATGTTTGAATCAATTTGATTTTGGGGTGATCTAGAGTATTAGTTTTCACAGATTCGTTTACAGCTCATTTATTTTGTTAAGTATCTCTCAGACTTCTGTTCTTTTTATGCAACTGGCTGTCTTCTGATGTTTGAATCAGTTTGATTTTGGTGATCTTGAGTATTCAACCAAAAAATACAAGGAACTAATCATGATTAAGTGAAAAATACCACAAACGATGTTGAGTTTACAGGTAAAACATCCCTCAGACTCACACCTTGAGCAGTCAACGCAAAGCAAGGGCAGAAAAATGGATGATTGCATGACCAGCCATTCCCTACTTTCAATCAGTCATGTCTGGTATCGAAATAAATATCTTACGGCATAAGAATATCGAATGATATGGTTTTCAATATCAATCTGTTTTTCAGCTGAAAAAAAGGACAGGTCTGAGCATGCCATAAATTAATGCACACTGCGAATGTTGCGCCACAAGAAAAATAGATCTGCACATCTTTTTGATTTTTTGCTCCAGTTTCCTTTTAAAGCCTTCAACACAATGAATAAAACCTTCAAAAAGAAATTACCATACAATTGAAAACAAGATGCACATGTGCACGTACAAGTGTGCAAACAAGTACGCATACAAGCATACAAACATGCACATGCACACACACACACGTCAATAAATAAAAATAATGTTGTTCATTCAAGAACTTAAGTGGTGCTAAAGTTATACTACCAAAAATTCCCCTACTTATACACACACACACACAATTTTTTGTTTAAGTCATTCATTCAAGTAATGCTAAAGTCTGATCCAAGTGATCTATAAATAAAGTGAGAGGAAAAACTAAACCATCTGCAGTGATTCAATGAACAAAGCTAATGTAAGTGATCTTAGAAAAATCATGCATCTGTGATAAGAATACAATTTACAATTGCACTGCAACTAACTTTGCACAAAGAAAAAAAAATCATTGGTCAAAAAAGCGGATTTATACAAACTGTTCGGATTCTGCACAAAGACAGTTATGAGATTCTACTCTTTTGGCTACAATTGATCCATACTGTGCTTTATCACATTACATCACACGTTAAGTTTACTCAGTAGTGTGTAAAAAAAAAAATGTTCATCCTAAATAATCTACACCTGAGTTAAAACTAACTGGGCATGCTATCAGCCACACTGAGCTGAAAGCTCCAGCTCTTGCCTATTCACTGAAATTCAGCAGTGTTGCATCCTGATAATACTTGGCAGGGTAACCACCCAGGAACACAGAGCACTCTTAAAACCTTTGGAGCCTAACTGCCAAGTGGTATTCGTGATCTGCCAGAAACAAAATTCAGTACAGTACTTCAACGACTCCCCATGAAGTTACAGGAAAAAGTCAGGCCGAATTCCAAAATAACTGAATTTATACAAGCTCTATGAAAAGCCTGTCCAAGGTAAAACAAAATGGGAAAAAAAAAGCAAAAAAATACACAACAGGAAAAAAATACAACCAATGCTCGCTTCTTAAGGTCCTGGCACCAACCTTTTTCAGGAAGGATCTAAAATGGAGCCAAAACACACAAGATACGTTATGCCTGTGTTCACACACAGGCTCTTGGTTCATAGCCGGATTTGAAGGACTTGCAGTTTGAGTATACATAAAGTCTGAACTGAAGTATTAAACCTAATGCTACAAGTTAAACAACCACTTCTCTACACTCCCCTTCACTGGAAAACAAAAACCCAATATTACTTCACTGCTTATCAAGGGGACGGGATAGCTCAGTGGTCGGAGCACTCGCTTTCCCCCAGCCAAGTTAAGCAGCGTCGAGCGTGGTTACCAGTTGGATGGGTGACCGTTTGCGCGCCTTGGCTTCAGTACAGTTCCCCCAGTTCACCCAGCTGTAAATGGGTACCTGCCCTCTTTAGGGTCAGGGAAGGTAAAGCAGCGAGGGAGAGGAGATGGGCGCCGCCCTCAATATGCTGGCCCTAGAGAAGTGAGGTCTCTGACGCCTCGCTCCCCTACGACCTTATGGGTTATGGGACTCCCCCCTCCCTATCAAGCAAGAACTGTGGCAGCGAATGGTTCAAGGCTCTTTGCTATTTTTTGTTCACCGTATTTTCTTTCTCACACAAATACATGAAAAATAAACAGTGTTGTTCCTTCAGACATTCAGGTCAATGGTGATGTTTCACACAGGAGAAAAATCTGCACTCACTACCATGCTTGCCTGCTTGTTCTGAACTGCTGTTGGTCAATATCAAAACCTAAACTTTCAGCTTGTTCTTGGCTTCCCCCCCCCCCCCCCCCCCCCCAATACATAAAAGAAAAGTATCTGCTTCTTTGTTACGCATTCCACTTCAATTGCCCCCAACCACCTCCCACCCTTTGAGTAGTTTTTAACTGGTTACAATACATACACATTTAACTCATAAATAGTACCACACTGATACACTCCAGCAAACAGCGCATCAACACACAACTCACAATGACACGACTATGTCAATACTGCACATAGCTTTCCCACTCCATATATACACCTTTTCCAGCATTCAGACAGACACTGCATCATCCCATAGAAAAAAAAGTTAGTGAGATAGAGCCCTTTCATCCTGAACATGTCTGAGATTAACTCCTGCAAACGCCAAACACCAGTCATCTTGTAGGTCAGCTGCAGCCACCCTCACACTTAAGTCTTTTAGTCAGGACTACAGAAGCTGAGGACTCTATTGTTATACTTCACTTCCCAAATTACACTAGAAAACACACACCTTTACCAAAACACTTCACTTTCCAAAGTATGCAAGAATTCACACACATTTTTCGAATCTCATTCACAAAAGAAACACTCACATTTTCTTCTTCACTCAGAATATGTGCCAAATCATTAGATCACGGTCTCAACTTCCGATTCAACCCACTTGAAAAAAGCTAGACATGCGAACCAAAATACACTACAATACACACACTTTTACCAGCCACTTCACTCCCCCAACCTACACTAGAATACATACACACTTTTACCACTACCCTTTCTAAACACCGCTCAAAAATTCCAAACCTCATTCACACACACAAAAAAAACAACCACACTCATTATTTTCTTCACTCACCTTATGCCAGATCATCCCATCACGGTCTAAACCTCGCTTCAACCCACACGAAAAGTTCTTCTTCAGTTTAACGTCCTTCCACTAAATAGTGATACAGATGGAACCCACATGGGAAAAAAAAAGAGTCCAGACGTGCCGTGCCCGACCGCGCCTTGTCGTCACTGGAGAGAGAAGGTGCTGCGTCGCATGGCAGCCGACAGGAAAGGGTTGGGCTCCGTCTCCTCGTCCTTCAGCACCACGCTCACCCACTCCTTGCACTTGCTGGACAGACGGATGGCGTCCACCACAGCCTGCACGTAGAAGGAATCCTCAAAGGTGGCAGCGCCGTTCAGAGGCTCCGCCACCCAGCCCTGCCTCTCCTCCACGCGATCGAAGGCGTCCCTCACGCACTCCATCATGCGGATCATCCCTTTCATGTAAGGCGTGGGGATTTCCCGCCGCACCGACTCCGAGATCCCGAAGCTCTCCACGTCTTTGTAGTTGACGGGGTCGAAGTGCAGCAGGTCTTCTTTCACGCGCTCTCGTTTCTGACCGTACAGGTCGCTGCCCCGCACCGTCAGCCGGCCCCGGTCCCCGAGCAGGATGATCTCGTGCGTGAACTGCCCCGGGAGCAGCCCGTTGAGCGTGACGGTCACGCTGGCCCCTTTGTCCAGCTCCAGCTGGAAGGTGCAGAAATCGTCGCTGGTGATTTCGCGGATGCCCTTGATGGTGCTGGTCTGTTTGGTGTAGGTCTTGAGCATGCCGTGCACCTTCACCGCCTTCTGCCTCGTCAGGAAGGAGACCAGGTCGATGATGTTGGAGCCGTACAGGTTCAGGGCACCGCCGCCCATCATTTCGTCACACATCCAGTCAAAGCGGTCCGAATAGTTGGTGGAAAAGTGAACCTGCAAAAAAAAGAAGCTGACTTTAATCTCTCCGCACTTTGCAGAAGCTGGATTCAATGACTGTTATCAGTGCGCACACACAAAAAAAAAGGCAGCTTAAAATTTGATGATGATACTGGCAATGAAGATTGTTAGCGTTTTTAATTTTAATTAGCTGCGACGAAGTGTGTGAAGAAAATGTCTTACTTCATACAGATTAAACAGTATCATTTTATTTATTCTACGTACCTCAGTTTTATTTGTCTTACCAAAAAGAAGAAAATAACAGTGAACAAAAAAGTACCTTAACAACACAATACCAATAAATCTGTAATAAAAATTGTTTAGAACAGACTGCATTCATCCTATAACTGAATGCGATATGATTGTGTGTGAACAGTCAACACTGATGCAAATATTTTAGAAGCTACTACTTGTGATGTACAGGTTTTTCATAAAGAAAATTTTAACCATGTTTAACAATATTGCCTATTTTAAGCAATATTTATTTTAAATCAAAGCTCAAAACTTTGCTTTCTTTTTCATAAGTCTTCAAATGCCTTCTTCAGGAGAACTTTGCAAATGACAGCATACAGTTATAAACTATGACAACCGCCCTTTCTGAAAAACTAACAGTACCCCTATGCTAACAATGAATTTTTGGCTAACAATAAAGTCATAACATTTTTAACAAATAAAAATACAAACAAGTATTGGTTCTCCAATAACCTATAAGGTCACTGGGGAGCAAGGTAAAAAAGACTTCAGCTTCTTTAAGAGCCACCATTTTCAGGGCAACGTCCATCTCCTCTACCTCTCAGCTTTACCTTCCCTGTCCCTAAAGAGGGCAGGTACCCATTTACAGCTGGGTGAACTAGGGGACTGTGATGAAGCCAAGGTGCACGATCAGTCACCCACCCATCCAAGAGGCAACCACAATTAGAACTAACCTTAGCTTGAGAAGAGCAAGTGCTCTGACCATTAAGCTATCCCCTCCATGAATATATATATATCAATGTCGTGATGCTTTAATCATATCACACCAAAAAACTAATGCGTGGAGAAAAATTTTTTAAAAACTAAATCAAATAAAGCATCACAACACACCAATTTATTAACAGTCACTCTTTTAACACAGCACACAAACCCAACAACATTGATTAGTTATGTGCATACCCCTCCCCCCTACACACACACAAGCACGTGCGCGCGCGCACACACACACACACGCACGCACGCACACACTCACGCACACACACATACACACACTTTCCCGTCTGATATCACTATTTAGTGGAAGGACGTTAAACTGAAGAACCACTACTACTCAGTCAAGAGCGCTAAATCTAGCCCACCCCTTCCTTTTACCAAGTCCAAGTGCGGTCAGTTCCTCCTGCTATATAATCAGCACCAGCTGGGCTGGGATGGGATGGAATGGATAACAGCTGAGAGCAGCTGAAAATGGGGGAGAAACTGACAGCCGCATCAAACTCCACCCCCTCCCCCCCACCTCCCACCCAAATCAAGACATACCTTCACTTCACAGACGTGGATGCTGCCGACGAAACCGTCCTCTATCATCGAGCGCATGCGGGTCACGGCCGGAAGGAAGCGCAGGCCATGGCACATGACGGACATCAGCCGCGGGTAGTAGCGCGAGGCGTGCACCATGCGCAGGGCGTCGCGCTCACGGGGGCCGGCCGGGTACCCGCACAGAACATGCTTGCCAATGCCCAGGGCTTTGGCGGCGATGGGGGCCTGCATGTGAGGCGAGCAGCTGATGAGGACCACGTCCACGTCTTTGTGCAGCAGGACCTGTCACCGCGGAACGTTTTTCTCACTGTTACAAACAGATTCTGAGTTTCTATTGAAAAGATTTCTAGGAGTGTTATGAATGGCATTCTTTGCTTCATGACGCAAGCATTGACAATGAGATAATAGTTTTTGTTAAGAAATGTCATTTACCTTTAGCTTGCATGTGTTTGTTTGCTCGTGTAGTTTCCAGAATATTCTACAGCATTCTATGAAATTCTAGGCTTTTCCGGAATGGTGTAGCCTACAGGAAAATAAGAAGTTTTAGACGCTACCAGAGTGCCTTACTGTAACCAGAGATGCTTGTGTAGTTTGGTAATGGTCAGGAGAATTCCTTAAGTTTCCGGAACCTTCCAGTGGCTAGTAGAAGGGGTCCTGGTACTGTATATATACAAGGGGCTGTTATCGCACTGGCAGAGGAGAGAGAGGCTGAGAGAGAGACGGAGAGAGGGAGGAAAAGAGAGATGAAGGGGAGGACAGTCAGTCAAGGAATAATGAGAAGGTAGGAGAGTAGGAAAGGCCGAGAGCCAAGGGGAGGCAAGCAGCGATTGCCTGAAGAAGGGGAGAGAATTGAAGGAATAGAAGGAGAGCTATGAGGACTGTGAAAGTCATTAACTGATTGAGCTCTTATGTAGTGAGTGTAGTCACAGAAATTTGGCTGTTGATCCACAGTGTTCATGGAAAGGATTTTTCCTTTTTTTGTTTTGGTACTTTTGTATTGGAAATCAATATTATTTTGAATTGATTTAGTAGAATAAAAGAAATCCAACTTGATTCCTGAGTCAACTTGTGCTCTGTTTGAATGTGATTCACGAGAGAGAGGAACCAACTCTTGGCATTTCAGTCAGCGTTCTACGTCCACTGGAGTGTTTTCAAAACAAAGAGTTAGTTCTTCAAAGAACCACGTGACACACATAATTACTTTCTTCCTGATGACGGCATCTTTTTGATCAACTGGTTCGGTGGTCTAGAGGTAACGCG
This sequence comes from Rapana venosa, assembly GCA_028751875.1. Lineage (NCBI taxonomy): Eukaryota > Metazoa > Mollusca > Gastropoda > Neogastropoda > Muricidae > Rapana > Rapana venosa. Next base: position 28,598,658 of record CM054143.1, on the reverse strand, counting down.
CCTGTCTAGAAAGCGAAAAGTCTGGGTCGGAAGTGTGCATGGTTCGTATCCCGTCTGGGCCCGAAACTTTTCCCCCATCCATTAGACCATGAGTGGTGGTCTGGGCGCTAGTCTTTCGGATGAGACGATAAACCGAGGTCCTGTGTGTTACAGAAAATTATGCAGCGCACGTAAAAGAACCCACGGCAACAAGAGAGTTGTCCCTGGCAAAATTCTTAGAAAAAAGCCACTCTGATAGGGAAAGAAATACAGTTGCAGACCAAAAAAAAAACAAAAAACAAAAAAACAAAAACAAAAAAAAAAGGTGGCGCTGCTCTTGTGGCGACGTGCTTTCCCCAGGGAGAGCAGCCTGAATTTCACGCAGAGAAATCTCGTGACTTAAAGTGGTATAAATGAAAATAAATTATTTTATTTATTTATTCTTTTATATCGAGGATAATGGAATAAGCGCTCATGTGCATTTTTTTTTACATCCGGTCCCCGTGTGTATGCGGTTTTGTCAATTTTGTCATCTGTTTCCACCGGCACACGATGGCCTACTCTTCCGAAAAGCAGACCAGGATTTAACGTGTGCGCAAGATGTTCTGCATGCGTTCGAACACAGGGCCTCGGTTTATAGTCTCATCCTATCTGGTGAACCTGTGCATAAGAGTGAAAAAGGAATCTCCATGAGGAAAAAAACCCACCAAAAAAGCTGTTATAGAGAACTGAAATATTTGGATAGTTTATGTATGATCTATGATATCACAATGCGCTCTCTTTTTTTTCTTTTTTTTCAGGAAAAAATGCATCAGATCAATAAACTTAACACAAAACAAAACTCTTCAGTGACAATAATGACTGATGTCATATCAATGATATTGCACCAATTACTTTAAATTGCCAGCTTAATAATTAATTCGAAGTCCTACCAATAAGGCAAATATGTCTGAAAGCATAATAATACCAACTTTATTGACTTCCCAAAAAACTTGTAGCCCATAATCCCCAACCTATGTATGCTGTTTTCAACCTACTGTGTTTTCTTAATTGATAAAGCATAAATAAGTTCTGGATTTACTATTACTCAAATGAATGAATGAGATTTCTAGTTTAGTCACCTTGCAATAACTCTTTATTTAACATATTTCAAATATTATACTTAAATTATCAGTTTTCATCCAGGTAAAATAATGATTTTTATAAAATGACAGATTAATAATAATGATAATAATAATGTATGGAATTTATATAGCGCTGAATCTTGTAATGCAACAAATCAAAGCGCTCAGATTTTAAGATTTAACATTAAGTCTATTCTTGATTTTTTGTTACATGCCACACTGTTTAAGACAACTGCACAACAACAACAACAACAAAAATCAACTACTGTTGACTACTACAAGACAAATCTCCCCCCCCTACCCTTCACCTCATCTATTTTATTGGTGTGAAAATCAATGTCCAGTTCGGCAGCCAGCTGTTTCGCCTCCTCTGCAGTCCGACCCCAGGCAGCCACAACCTTGAAGCCGCACGTTTTGAAAATGGGCACCAGGCATCGAATAGCGGCTGTCGTTCCAAACACTCCAACGCCAGGCAGCATTTTGCGCATCTTTTCTTCCCTACCACTGGCCTGGGCTCGCTAGTACACCTGCAACAGACCCCACACATGTATGAGCACAACATACAATGATACATGTATATTTCATTTTCATGAACACAGATTTTGTGTGTGTGTGTGTGTGTGGACCTAGCAAAACCTGGGCTGCATGTATTGCAGATGATCTTAGAGAAAGGGGCATAAATAAGGAGGAAGCTCAAAACAAAGAGAGAGATGGAGAAGGCTCATCAATGTCAAACCTCCCCTGGGAGAAACATGACAAAAAAGGAAGAAGAAGAAGAAGAAGAAGAAGAAGAAGAAGAAGAAGAAGAAGAAGAAGACAGATTTTTGTGCAGGAACTCTCTGGAGGCAAATATTGAAATAAATATAAAGTTAACAATCATACTTATAATAATATTAATTATTACCTGATGATATACATTATACAAAGAACTCTAAGCCAGCAGTTCTATACTTAGTTTGGACAGACACAATGGTCAAATGAATTTACTGCATTTGATTTCTAACACTGAAACAGAGACAGTTAAGACATTGTTTTATATGTCAAGCCTTCATCATGGATTATGGATTGGAATATTTGTGATATTGCTCTAACTGCTGGTAAAACTTATGAGCTGACCTGCCACTGGTGCCAGCGTCTTGATTCTCTTTATCAGTTTAGGAGCATGATTTATAGAAAAAGTTACATATATATTAATTATTATTATTTTAAGCATATATATAAGCATAAAATAAAGACAAGGTACACATGTATGTATACACATGTATAATCTATACATATGTATAAATAATATGCAACTTCAGGGTTTCACTGATTATCATTGTCACATGTCAGCCTTGGGAGAACCGCAATAAGCCAATATCAAATACATACAGCTCGAACCCACAACTTCACCATCAGATTTAATTACACTTGGATTAAGCATTTAATCTCTATCATTCTTAGTATATAGATCTAGTAAAACTAAAAGACTATCTCAGGATGAATTCTAAACAAATTGTGTTTCAGCATAAAATGATTAAGTTACATAATTTTTGTATACACTATACACATAATACATACAGTACTCATACTTCACATGAAACCTGATATATATACTATAGCTCTTCTGTGTTCATGAGAATTATATGATATGTACATGACAACATGTACATTCTTTTGTCTACTCTTTTCAGTTTTTGTGGAAGAACAAGATCTTTTTTGACAAAATCATTCACTTCAGTGATTCACACCAAATAGAAAGCTATTTGTTCATTGTGTAAAAAATAATAAAAAATCACAGGACTTGACAAGCAAAAATGAAAAATGTAAAGTAAATCTACATAGTCTTGCTTTGTTTTCCCATGAGCAGATGAAATATGATCCATACATTCATAATATAACATGACCCTTCCTACCCCATGGTAGTTTTAAGGATCTAATGCAAGCAATGTATACATCACTACATGTGGTTCTGGGCTCTAACATTAACCCTGAGCTCTTAATTTCTTAATATTTAAGTTTAACATCTTAAGACTGTAAGAACAGATACAGCTTTTGAGCAGCTTTTTACATTTGATGATATAAACTGAACAGCTCTTTAGTAATTTATACTTGATGATATATAAACTAAGTCTAAGGATAACATTTAATACAGTTACATGCACACAGGAAAAATATGGAATATGGGTAGCACTGTGCTGCAATGACAGACAACACTCTTTTCCTTGGGAAGGCATATTCCAGTTTGATCTTGTTTTTAGCTTTTAAACTTTAAGTCCACATGAATGTAAATCACTAAATCAGTAAATTATATATGCCAAAATTGTTGCAATTCTTTCTCAAACATGCCATTATTTGTGGCAAATCAGCTCATTTCTCATACGATTACATCTGACTGATGTTTGCTTATTCACATTGCCAATACTGGTGCTTTAGTTTAAAAGAATTCAATTTCCTCATAACATGACATGTTCAAAATTTTTAATTTGATCTGATTGCAATGACTGAATGAAATGTGTGCATCATTGCATGTGTTGATCATTAATGTGATTTCATAGATTGTGTATTTTGTTCTGTTTGTAACATGCTGTGGTTCGTGCTATAATTAAAGAAGACACTACTTTTTTTTTTTAATTCAAGCATATCTATGTTTAAATCAAATTATACTGAACACTGAATAAATGCTTGAACCCATCAGGCAAGCAGAAACAATAAATCATAGTTTAAACATTGAACAAACCAAGCTACCAAGTACTAGTACCACTGTACCAGCTATATATAATTATCATGTACACATACAAAAATTATACATGTATTATACAAATAAATATTTACTTATGAAGGAATGGTTTGTGTCAACTGTCATGTCACAAGTAACACTAATTGTGTGACTAATTCATCATCTGTCTTTAATTTGTTTACATGTGATTTCTTCAAAAAGTAACAGAAATATTATCTTTTCTGTTATAATATATGAAGACTGGGCGTCTAAACTTAGTATAAATCTGTTTCACATGAAAGTCTGCTGTAATTTATTTTAATTTTCAGCAGTTGATGAGGCACCTTTTCATGTACTCTCGTGAAGACTTCAGTTTAACTAAGCAAACTAAGATATCAAACCATGAGAACAAACATGACCATGGATGTCATACGAGAGATTGATGGTTTCAGCAGCATAATCCCGGAAACCGCTTGGATTAAGAATTATACTCATTTGTTTCTAATGATGAACTAGGCTACACTTATCACAAAATTCATCATACATAATATTCATATCGTTTTAAAATTCCCACCTGTTCAGTCCATAAAAATAGACACGAAATGTCATCAACGTGAAGTGACATTACAAAATGACATCTTCTCCTTAGTGCCAAGACCATGCACGCGTATGCGAACGAGAAAAATGCAAAACGTGCAAGGAATTTTAATTTGTTGACTATTAAGAAGACATCTTGATTCAGAATGCTTTATGCTAGGTCGTTGAAGAAAATAATCAGTGAAATTTTCGTATGGAACACTCAACTTTTATAGAATTTTAATAAAATATTCCGTTTCCTTATATTTTATGCTAAACTGTTTTCATTTTCGATTCAAATGTCATTATAATTTTGTGATTTGTTGAGCTATCTGTGCACGACGAATGTTGTCTGCAAGAAGAGTACATCGGGTACACTTGTACCTGTCCATGACGTCATGATAATTATCAGCAAAAACTGTGACGTCATGCCTATTAGCTGGAGATGGCACAAACCACATAGATGAGGAGTTTAGATTTCCAATTTATTCAGTTTATTCACTGTATCAAATTAATCATTCATCATTTTTAATTATTCCTGTGTATCGTTACGATGACCAATCGAATGAGGCTATGGAGCCAAAAGTTTTCTTTCTCTTTGCTTTAGGCTTCCAACCCAGTCATCAATTGTTTCCTTTACCAATTTCCTTTTTAATAGCTATGTTTGCTTTGCCAAAGCTGCCTAACTCCATTTCCCTTTATGTATTTTGTTTTGTTTATTGTTTGGGGGAATTTTTTGTCGTTGCTTTGGAGGGGAATCTAATATTTCTGCCAGACTACAAAGCATATTGTTTGCAAAATACAAAACTTTTATAAGTCGCCACGGGGGCGATGGTTTGCAAAATCTTCAGCGGTGCCTCAACGATCTATTAGACTACTTTTATTTATTTATTTATTTTATTCTTTTATATCGAGGATAATGGAATAAGCACACATGTGCTTTTTTACATCCAGTCCCCGTGTGTATGCAGTTTTGTAAATTATGTCATCTGTTCCCACCGGCACACAATGGCCTACTCTTCCGAAAAGCGGAACAGGATTTAACGTGTGCGTAAGATGTTCTGCGTGCGTTCGCACACGGGGCCTCGGTTTATAGTCTCATCCGAAGGTCTACGGGGCAGGTAGACTAAGTGGTGAATGGGATGGAGTGGGATAGACATGCAGGACTTTCAGCAAACACTTTTTGTCTCTAGTCTAGGGAAAACGTCGGGCAGAACCAGATGGGAAGGATCCAACCTCTCGAAACTTTGGAGAATAATAATAATAATAATAATTATTATTATTATTATTATTATATTATAGGAATTTATATAGCGCTATATCTTGCAGAGACAAATCAAAGCCTTGCACACAACTCATTCTTACACAGTCATACAACCAGTGACAAGTAATAGTTCCATCAAGTCAAAATGTGCACACACGCACACACACACACACGCACAACACACACACAGGTCACACTCCCAGGCAGGGCAATAGAATCTTGGCTGTTGAAGGCAGGGAAAAACTGAGATGAGGCAGGAGAGGAAAATCTTATGTCTTGAGACTGGATTTAAAAGTGTCATAAGAAGGCTTTTGGCGGAGAGAGAGAGGGAGATCGTTCCACATCAATGGACCAGAAATTGAGAAAGAGCGACGGAGGATGGTGGATTGGTTGAATCTAGGTATTCGTAAGGACAAGGTATCTGCAGCAGAGCGGAGAGAACGAGAAGGACTGTTCAAGTGAAGACATTCTCTGAGGTAGGCGGGTGCTGTTTTGTGGAGACATTTGTAACAGAGGATACTGATCTTATAGTTTACTCTCTGTGGCACAGGCAGCCAGTGGAGAGATTGCAAGAGAGGGGTAATATGCTCAGATTTTTTTTCTTTCTGAGGATTAGACGAGCTGCAGAGTTTTGTATACGTTGAAGGGATTGGATAGATGATGCTGGCAGACCAGCCAACAGAGAATTGCAATAGTCCAGACGTGAAAGAATGAGAGACGCAACAAGTTTGGATGTTGCATCTGTGGACAGGTACTTTCGAATTGCACTAATACGCCGTAATTGATAGTAGCAGGACTGGCAGGTCTGGGTGATGAATTTTTGCATAGAGAGTGTGTTGTCAATAATGACCCCCTAGATACTTCACAGCAGTGGATAAAGGGACTGATGCATTGCCAAGTTGTATTGAAGCTGTTGTGATGGAAGAGAGTTTGTGTTTGGTCCCTACAAGCATGGTTTCCATGCTTCCAAGAATGTGGGCTGAAACCTGGTCACTGTCTTTAGCTACTCTGCAGGAGCATCAGTCTTGCTGCAACAGCAGCCAGGAACGTTGCCAGCAAGATTTTCTTCCCTGTGCAGCCGTCTCATGCCCTGCTATGACTGATGATACGTAGCCACGGTGAACTTTTTTTTTCCCCCTCCTGCAGTCTCATTTAGAATTCATAGTAAAACGAATAAAGGATGGTGCCGAAATCCCCCCAACCCCCCCTTTTTGTATCAGAAAAAAAAAAATGTAGGCCTAGCCTCTAATAGGCCTACACGAAATAAGAAGTACAGCGGGTCATCACGCATACGTCATTATTGAAAACTTAGTCATTGGCAACAAAACGTAACTAGGAGATTGCTTGTACATTAGCCTTAGTCTTTCTGTGGAAGTTTGCCATTTTCAAGGCAGCGAGCAAGACATGTTCAGGACTGACATTAATTAACACTCCAGCTGTTTGTCATGGTTGTGCACTTTGTTAGGCAAAGTTGGCCATTTCTGAACGGTGCTTAAGGCGACGATGGAGGCCTGTATTTCTGTGTAACTTTATTACAGACCCATGATTTTGGAGAGCCAGAAATAAGATCTGATGTAAATCTATTATATGTCTTATATGAACAAGAGTCCACGCGTTTATTGTGTTCTTTAGTGGAGTCTCAACGTGGTGTCAAAACATCAAAAAACAAGAGATTATTATTGAGATCAATATTGGTGTTACCTTGCACAGCTGTGCCTTTTACTCATGGAGGGCAACCACAATATCCGTTCAGACCCACATTCCGACTTTGTGATGGATTTTATATACGCCGGAAGAAAGTTCAAGGTGCTGTGCGGGGGGGGGGGGGGGGGGGGGGGGGGGGGGGGGTTATGCTGCATCAAGTTGTTTTACATCAGACACTAAGCTACCTTCCATTATCAGTTGATTGTTTTATACAAAATACTAGATTAAAGAGCATTGATCATGGTTTCACGCAATCATAGACATTCAACATTGTATAACAAAAGATCTCAAGATCTTTGAAGCACATATCCATTTATCAGCAATCATTCCTTAGGCCTAACAGAAAAATAATTTTTAAAAAGGGAGGGAGTGGGGGGGGGGGGGGTGTACTCCTCATCTTTAAGCAAACGTTTTTAGAGTTGAGCACAGATTTAATCATGAGGTTTATATGTTGTGTATCAACTGAATTATCAAATGCTAGATTTTTAATATAACAAGGTGTGTGCAAAGCCTCATTGGAGTTTCAGTTGTCTGTAAAGATTTTGTTTGCTTTTTTAAAGTGTTCATTTTTGGTAGAGTGCTAAGAAAGCGTTATAAACCAGCAAATTAGAGGCTCATTGCAAAAAGTAGCTTCTATAAACTGAAATAAAACGAAATATCTTGTTTTCCATTTATACCAGCTTCTAAAGACGAATTTTTAAAAAATCTCGGTTTCCTTTTTGAGGTTGCTTTATATACTGAAATTTTAAAAAGGAAAAGAACAGAAAGAAAGAGATAAAAAGAAAAGAATTCTTCCAGTTTTCCTTTCATACCAGCGTCACCATTTTATCCATAATGATTAACAGAAGAACGTTCCTGTCTCAGATTCTTGTGGCCGCTCTAAGCCTGGGCATCTTCGACGACATCGAGACTGTGGGGCAAGGTGGCTGGGTGACGGACAGTGCTCTGGCCAGTTTCCGTGGTTACAACCTGGACATCACTCGTCGTTTCCTGAATACAGTGGCCTCCCTGAAACTGCTGGACAGGGGAACCACCATCCACGTCCCAGGTCAGTTCGCTTGATGGGAGACTGCTGTCTAACAACTGCTTCGTATACCTTGCCAAGACAAAAAGGTCTTTAAAGCATCATCAAACTATGGCATGAATAAGAGGGTTGGGTTTTATTTTGTTTGACTGGACAGGCAAAATGTTATAATAGACTTTTATGTTTAAGATAATACTACAAGCCAAAATTTCGGTGAAAATTGATGAGCTCATAGTGTGCAAAATGTGTGTGTGTGTGTGTTAGTCTATCTGTATGTCAGTCTGTGTATCTTGGAGGGGAGGGGGGAATGTGTGTGTGTGTGCATGCACGCGTGTCCATTACCCACCACCCCCTTCCCCAAAAAGGGATTCTGGTACAACAACAATTTATGAAAGAATGAAAAATGAATTACGAAACTTTTCTAAAATACTACTACTACTACCAATAATAATAACAAGAAGAAGAATCAGAATAATAATAAACAGAATATTATCGATATATAGATAAATCATCCACGTCATTGCTGATGCAGGGGACGAACGCCAGTACCGCAACATCATAGCAGTGAAGAGATATCTGCTGAAGGACAGCGCCAACTCTTTGGTGCCTCTGGTCTGCCTGGAGGAAACTCTGATACCTCTCTTCCTCAAGAACCTGCCCTACGTCTTCAAAAATGGTCACGTTTGGTTTTAGTTAGGTTGTTTTTTTTCTTGTTTTGGTGGTGGTGGTTGGGGTGTGTGTGGGAGGATGGAGTGATTATGTCTGGTTCATTGGTGGAGGAGTTGGTTGGCTGGCTGATTGGACCAGGTTTGGTAGGTTGGTTGGTTGGTTTTATAGGTTGGTTGGATGGTAGAGGAGTTGGGTGGGTGGTTGGTGGAGGATTTGGTTTGATCGGTGGGTGACTGGGTTGGTTGGTTGATTTGGTTGGTGGATGGTTTGGTTTTGGTGGGTGGATTGATTGGTTGGTTGGTTGGTGGGTGGGTGGATGGGTTGGTTGATTTGGTTGGTGGATGGTTTGGTTTGGTGAGTGGATTAGTTGATTGGTGGAGGATTTGGGTGGATAGGTGGTTGGCTGGTTGGTGGATGGGTGGGTTGGTTGATTGGTTGGCTGGCTGGTTAGTTTTCTAGTTTGGTTGGGGATTGGTTAAGTGGGGGAATGGGTGGTTGGTTGGTTGGTTTGGGTGCTGATTTGGTAGGTTGGTTAGTTGGTTGGTTGGGGGCTGGTTTAATGAAAGAATGAGTGGTTGGTTGGTCGGTCCGTTCACCGATTCGTTCTTTCTTTTGTTTGTTCGTTGGTGACTGACTTCGTTGGCTGCCCAATCAATACATAATAGAATAGAATAGGATACAATAGAGCGCGATGTATGGTATGGTATGGTATGGTATGGTACGCTATTGTATGGTATGGTACGCTATTGTATGCTATGGTACACTATGGTACACTATGGTATAGGACATAATAATAGAACAGAGTGAGATACAACACAACAACGCACAAAAATCCCGACACAACACAACACAACACAACACACTACTGTGTTCCCAAAACAAACAGGGTCAGTGGAACAGTTTCCCAGGCTGCTGTGGAAAGGAGGTTACCCACAGGACGATGCTTTCCTGACCTTGCCGGACTTTGCCATCAGCGCTCGCCTGGACTACATCAACAGGTGACTGACTGACTGACTGACTGACTGACTGACTGACTGGCTGTGACTGACTGACTGGCTGTGACTGACTGACTGACTGTGACTGACTGACTGTGACTGACTGACTGACTGACTGTGACTGACTGACTGACTGACTGACTGACTGACTGTGACTGACTGACTGACTGTGACTGACTCACTGTGACTGACTGACTGTGACTGACTGACTAACTGACTGTGACTGACTGACTGACTGTGACTGTCTGACTGACCGACTGACTGTGACTGACTCTGACTGACTCTGACTGACTGACTGACTGTGACTGACTGACTGACTGTGACTGACTGGCTGTGACTGACTGACTCTGACTGTGACTGACTGGCTGTGACTGACTCACTGACTGACTGACTGACTGACTGTGACTGACTGACTGACTGTGACTGACTGACTGACTGTGACTGACTGTGCCTGACTGACTGACTGTGACTGACTGACTGACTGTGGCTGACTGACTGACTGTGACTGACTGACTGTGGCTGACTGACTGTGACTGACTGACTGTAACTGACTGACTGACTGACTGACTGTAACTGACTGACTGACTGTGACTCTGACTGACTGTGACTCTGACTGACTGTGACTGACTGACTGTGACTGACTGACTGACTGACTGTGACTGACTGACTGACTGACTGTGACTGACTGACTGTGACTGACTGACTGTGACTGACTGACTGACTGTGACTGACTGACTGACTGTGACTGACTGACTGACTGACTGTGACTGACTGTGACTGACTGACTGACTGTGACTGACTGACTGTGACTGACTGACTTTGACTGTGACTGACTGACTGACTGTGACTGACTGACTGGCTGGCTGACTGACTGACTCTGACTGACTGACTGACTGATTGACTGACCACCAGCAGCGAGGAGGAGACCATCGTGGTTTGTCTCTGCCTGCCTGCTTTTCATTTTTTCATTTCATTTAATTCTTTTATATCGAGGATCATGGAATAAGCACTTATGTGCTTTTTTTACATCCAGTCCCCGTGTGTATGCGGATTTGTAAAGTCTGTCATCTGTTCCCACCGGCACACAATGGCCTACTCTTACGAAAAGCGGAACAGGATTTAACGTATGTGCAAGATGTTGTGCGTGCGTTCCCCCCACAGGACTTCGGTTTATAGTCTCATCCGAAGGACTTAGGGTATTGGTGTTGTGAATGTGCACACTCGCTAATTCAACACGGAAGAGTTTTCATTTTCATTTTTCTTTTTTCTTTTTTTAAAGTGTCATTCCATTCTCAAGCACGATGGTTTTACTGATGATGTTGATGCTGCATTTTTGCGAAGTGCTATATTTTGAGCAGATTGATGGTCTAGAGATTCCGTACATACCTATACTTTCCATTAACGAAGAAAGAAAAAAAAACATCCACAGTCGGAGTGTAGCTGCCTATGATTTTAGATACTCGAAAAGTCATACACGCAAACCTCTTATCCAGTATGTAATGACGGTCTCACAGTGATTTCCAGTTATGTTTAAGTGAGACAGAGTGCATATTCAGGATGGGGGACTGGATAGCCTGGTGATTAGAGCGTTCTGTATTGCACTCGTGATCTGCTGGCTTGGGTTCGAATCCCGTTCAAGAGGATTTTCTCCCTTGGAGTTAACATCAGTGCCAACTCTACTCCTCCCAAAAGTCCTTCGGATCGGACTATAAACCGAGATCCCGTGTGCGAACGCACGCAGAGTATCTTGCACACTCGTTAAACCTGCTCGGGTGAGTAGGCCATTGTGCGCCAGTAGGAATAGATGACAAAATGTACACAACAGCATACACACGGGGACTGGATGTGTTGTTTTTTTTAAAAAGCACATGAGTGATTATTCCTTTATCCTCAAAATAAAAAGAATAATATAGACAATAAATAAATAATCCCCGGAATGTTAAGTAAGGGAATGTAAGAGAGAATGTAACAGAATGAAAGAGAATGTATGTTTGTCCGTCGTGTCCGACGATGACCTCCAAAACAGCAGACGAGGCAGCTGCTGTTTTGGAAACTGGGCAGAAATTTGATTATAGTGGAGATGCCTTGCCCACAGTACATCCCCACTCTCTCGGCCAAGTGGGCATAAGGACAGTCAGCGTTGGAGATGTTCTTCAAAGGCCAACCAGCCCCCAGGGCTGCAGCACATAAGGACTGTGCGAGTCAAGCCTCCTAGTCAGAGAGTCATAGTCGAGCACTAAAGACTAAGCTGTAAAGTGGAATTCCATGAGTGGGAAAGCCAGTGATCATACAGCCTCTCATTTTGCTGTTGCCCCCAGCGTCAATGGTTTAATCAAGAACTGTGATAAAGCCCAGGTGCTGACGGCTGGGGGCAAATGTAACACCCAGCAAAACACCAACATGCTTTATTATTCACACGTGTCACAGTCCCAGTTGCCGCCATTCAGCCCTACAGCCAGAGATTCCGGGTCGGGTAGCGGCGATCAGGCGAGAGCAGGACGAGCAGGGGGACAAGCCGCCAGGGGCCATGTGCCTGTGCCCACGAGAGCGGCCCGGCAAGATGCAGATGGTCCGAGACCTCTTCCTGTGGGCCTGGGATGGCCTTCAGGGCCAGTGCCTGGAGTCACTCATCCACGCCTGCAACCTCAGGGGCTTCAACACCATCGTGGATCTAGGAGGTAGGTGAGGGGGGGGGGGGGGGGGGGGGGATGAGTTTTTAAATTAAAAAAAAAAATTCTTTTCTTTTATATCGAGGATATTATTTTTGTCTTTGCAAGATATAGTGCTATATTTTTATAAGTTCCATTTATTATTATTATTATTATTATTATTATTATAGTGGAATAAGCACTTATGTGCTTTTTTTACATCCAGACCCCGTGTGTATGCGGTTTTGTCAGTTCTGTCATCCGTTCCCACCGGCACACAATGGCCTACTTTTACGAAAAGCGGAACAGGATTTAACGTGTGCGCGAGATGTTCTGCGTGCGTACGCACACGGGCCTCGGTTTTATAGTCCCATCCGTAGGACTTTTGGGAAGAGTGGAGTCTGCACTGATGTTAACTCCAAGGGAAAATATCCCCGTGAACGGGAATCGAACCCGGTTGTCAGATTGAGAACACAATGTTCTGACCACTAGGCTATCCCGTCCCACTATCAGTGGTCTAGAGGTCACGCACCCTTCCATATTTATAATGGAAGGCTGCTAGTTCGATTTCCGTCTTCTTTTTCGACTTCTTCTTCAGCGAACGCTCAGACAGCAATTGTTGTTGTCTGTCGTAATTATAAGCGAAAATGCGTTGCGCTGCCGTTCCATCCACAGTGGATGGGTGGTCTAGAGGTAACGCACGCCTACCTAACACGCAAAAAAGTCCGGGTTCAAAGTGTGTGGTGGTTCGATCCCTGTTTGGACTCAAAAATCTTCACCCATCCACTAGACCGCGAGTGATGGTCTGGGTGCTAGTCTTTTGGATAAGACAATAAACAGAGGTCCCGTGTGTTACATATATTTAGCGCACGTAAAAGAGCCCACGGCAAAAAGTGAGTTGTTTCTTGAAACACTATGTAGTGAAAAGTCACTCTGATAG
>CM054143.1:28577537-28580037 GCA_028751875.1 Rapana venosa | reverse complement strand
TACATTCACAGCTGGGGGGGACTGTACTGAAAGCCAAGGTGCGCAAACGGTCACCCATCTACTTGGTAACCTCGCTCAATGCTGCTTAACCTTTGCTTGGGGAGAGCGAGTGCTCTGACCACTCGGCTATCCTGTACCCCGTTACCAAGTGGATGGGTGAAGCCTTGGCTTCAGTACCGTCCTCCAGTTCACCCAGCTGTGAATGGGTACCTGCCCTCTTTAGGGAGACAGGGAAGATCAAGCAGCGAGGGAGAGGGAGATGGGTGCCACCCTCAATGCGCTGACCCCTGGAGAAGCTAAGGTTTCTGACACCTCGCTCCCCAACGACCCCATAGGTAGGTTATGGGAATACCTTTACCTTACTGCCTCCACTCTCCAAAGACCTTCGGATGAGGATGTAAATCAAGGTCTAGCGTGTCAACATACCTAGAGCATTTTGCACACACGTTGATACAATCTCCATCCACTTTTTTGTGGAAGAGCCGGGTAGCTTAGGCCCTTTGGGTGGATGACGCGAACATAGGCCTACCCAGGATGTATCTTGCTTATGGACAAGAACTGTTTCTATACCAGGTTTACCTCGCCTACCACACACTGCCTGAAACATTCACTGCAGTGCCTCAACGACCCCTCAAGGAGTTAAGTAATGCCAGATGACCCTAAAATAGGACAACAACAATAAGTTATAGTGGTTTAAGCTGTTAAGCCCATTCACAAGGGGACAGTGGGAAGGGGACTGGGCTCAAAACTTATTGAACAATAACAATAACAACAGCAACACACAAAAAATGGTTGTAGCCCAAATGGTCTTCATGGCATAACCCTAAAATAGGGGAGAAAGTGTATGTATGTATGTATGTATGTGAGTGTGTTTGTCCTGAGTAGCGTGTATAGCCCCTTCGTGTTCATGATGCACGCAAGCACACTCACTCACTCATTAACCGTATAATTAATGTTGGTTTCTACCCATCGGGGACGGGATAGCTCAGTGGTCGGAGCACTCGCTTTCCCCCAGCCAAGTTAAGCAGCGTCGAGCGTGATTACCAGTTGGATGGGTGACCGTTTGCGCGCCTTGGCTTCAGTACAGTTCCCCCCAGTTCACGCAGCTGTAAATGGGTACCTGCCCTCTTTAGGGTCAGGGAAGGTAAAGCAGCGAGGGAGAGGAGATGGGCGCCGCCCTCAATGTGCTGGCCCTAGAGAAGTGAGGTCTCTGACGCCTCGCTCCCCTACGACCTTATAGGTTATGGGACTCCTTTACCTTTACCTTTACCTTCTACCCATCCACCCACCCAAAAAACCAAACCAAAATCTCTTCCCTTCCTTCCTTCCTTCCTTCTTCCTTCCTTTTTTTTTTTTTTTTTTTTTTTTTGCAGGAGGGACGTTGCTCATCTTGGAGAAGGTTCTGCAAGACGACAAGCGGGCTCCCAACACCTGTCTGATGGATGACCTCCTGATGGCCACTATGTCCCGGGGTCGTCAGAGGAGCGAGTCCGAGTACCAGAGTCTGCTGGAAGGCAATGGGCTCCTGTACATGCAGCTCAGGAGGATCCTGGGGCTCAACTCCTTCGACGTCCTCATCGCTAAAAAGCCCAGTTAAAGTTCTGGATGGATGGAGGGATGGACGGGGGGAGGATGGGATACTGTACTGGCGTAGCGGAGGGGGAGACTTTAATCATTGTGTCCTTATCCAACTCCCACCCCCCAGAAAAAAAAAAGGTTTCATGTACGAACTCTTTACGTTTTTTCGTTGCTGGGGTTGAGACTATAATTATTGTGTCCTTATCCACTCCCACCCCCCATCCAAAAAAAAAAGGTTTTATGTATGAACTCTTTACTGTTTTTTCGTAGGGGTGGGGTTTTTTTTAGGGGTGGGGTGGGTGGGGGTGGGGTGGGGTATTGGTGGTGGTGGTGGTGTGTGTGTGTGTGTGTGTTTTCAAATTCATTTTTTAGTCTTTTTTGAAGCTGTGATATTAGACAGGGTCTGGTGTGTCAGTGTGTGTGTCTGTGATAACTTCAGTTTAACGTCTATTCACATTTAGTGATTTTAGACGGTTGTGTGTGTCTGTGTTTATGCGTGTGTTTGTGCGTGTGTGTACGTGCGTGCATGCGTGCGCGCGAGCGTGTGTGTGTGTGCTGTTTTAGATGTCAGTTGGGAATTTTTTCGTGCACAGGGAGGAAAAATTGCAAGTATTGAAGACAACGTCACAGTGACTGGCTTGGAAGATAACAGGCTGGGGGATGGGGTGTTTAAAAAAAGGCCGTTTAAAAAATCAGATTTTTTTTTAAACAGGGGAGGTAACTGAGGGCTTTCTTAATGTTTTGATAGAAAGCTGCATGAAATTAAGTTTTCTTTGGGTAAGGGGGAGAACTGAGAAAAACGGGGTGCGAGTCATTTTGGTGTCATTTTGTTTAAATAAAGTTTATTTTAAGACAATTACAGAACAGCTTCAGACACTGAGACACAGGACAAACTTTTATTACAGATGTCCTGTCTCAAAAT
>CM054143.1:28570037-28572537 GCA_028751875.1 Rapana venosa | reverse complement strand
ACGGGGCCTCGGTTTATAGTCTCATCCGAAGGATTTCGAGGATAATGGAATAAGCACTCCTTGCTTTTGTTTTACATCTAGTCCCCGTGTGTATGCAGTTTGTAGATTTTTGTCATCCCTTCCCACCTGTCCTAGGCAGAAGCCAACCAGCCCATGTGTATAAGTCACGGTTCCCTTTCAGCACATGCCAGGATCTCTGAGTATATATAGTGTGGTGTGCTCGGACGATGCTTTTCTTATTTTCTCATTCTTTTTCTTCATCCAACCCTCAGACAGCAACTGTTATTGACTGTCATATGAGCGAAACGAAAGGCTGCACACCGGTATTAAAAAATCACTCTTTTCCTTCTGTTTTTCTATGTGACTCTTATATTCATACCGCACGTACTAAGGCATCCACAGAAATGAAAACCACTATTTATGAAAGACTAGCCTCTGACTCAAAACTCATGTGATTTTGAACAAATTTGGTAGGTTTGAATTTTTTTTGAAATTCAGCAAACACAGTCCTTTGTCGTCTGCTAGCTTCCTTACTGCAAATATGCATGCGCGGGGTCAACGCTGTAGGAATACAGGCAATCCTCATTTGATGATTATTTCCAACTTTCTCATGATTACCTGGTATTACTCTATGTCCTCAGTCCCAAAAACAAGTGCACAGTCCATTTTTTCATGCTTAAAAAAATATGTGAAAATCACCAACATTTTCTTCCATTCCCACTCTATAATTAATACCGGTGTGCAGCCAAAATGTGTTGCGCTTTACCGTTTAAGCGTCTGACATGTCAAGCCTAATGTATCCGACTTCGGTGTGAGAGAGACTTGTTATGGTTTAAGTCTTTCTGGGGGAAAAAAAGGCAGGAGGATGGGACAAAAAGGCAAAAAATAGACAAGAAATGGGTGACAAGAAGAAAAGGAATGAGGCAGAAACAACGAAAAGGGTAGAAAAGAGGGAACTCTTAACACAGAACTTCCAGAAAGTGGGGATGGTACTTACACCCACAGGCTCCCGGCATCCTCGTGTGGGGGAGGGGGTTAGAGCACACTGCTGAGAATCATCAACCACTGTATGAACGCCGCTTCCGAAGCTTTGGTTCAAAATAATGACTTAACCCAGCATCATGTGAGATAGCTGTTTGTCTCGGGCCCAGCTGTTAACATAATCATGAGTGTGTGTTATTTTTCAATAAGAGCATGGACGTACAGCATGGTCACACACACACACACACATGACACTACACTACACACACACACACACTACACACACACTACATACACACAGTATGACACTACACGCACACACTCACACACACACACCAACGCACGCACGCACACATACACACACACTACACTTTAACACACACACACACACACACACACATCTTGCGCACACGTTAAATCTTGTTCCGCTTTTCGTAAGAGTAGGCCATTGTGTGCCGGTGGGAACAGATGTAAGGTAACAGGTAAAGGAGTCCCATAACCTATAAGGTTGTAGGGGAGCGAGGCGTCAGAGACCTCACTTCTCTAGGGCCAGCATATTGAGGGCGGCGCCCATCTCCTCTCCCTCGCTGCTTTACCTTCCCTGACCCTAAAGAGGGCAGGTATCCATTTACAGCTGGGGGAACTGTACTGAAGCCAAGGCCCGCAAACGGTCACCCATCCAACTGGTAACCACGCTCGACGCTGCTTAACTTGGCTGGGGGAAGCGAGTGCTCCGACCACTGAGCTATCCCGTCCCCAGGGAACAGATGACAATTGACAAAACCGCATACACACGGGGACTGGATGTAAAAAAGCACATGAGTGCTTATTCCATTATCCTCGATATAAAAGAATAAAATAAATAAAAATAAATAACACACACAACACTACATACACACACACTACACTGCCACATAACACACCACACACACACACACACACACACACACACACACACACACACCACACACTACACTTTACCACACACACACAAACTACACACACACACACACACACACAACATGACACACACACTACACACACACACACTACATACACACACACACTACACTACACTACACTACGCTACACTACACTACACAAAAACGTATAGGGCTTTTCACAATCAGTCATTCTTATCACAATCTTTCGGAATGACATACGTTCCTGTCAACTTTCCCATCCCCACTTCCCCATTTCCCCTCCCGCCTTTCAGCCCCCCCCCCCCCCCCCCCCCCCCCCCCCCCCCCCCCCCCCCCCCCCCCCCCCCCCCCCCCCCAACCCCCCCCCCCCCAACCCCTCAACCCCTCCTCTATCTGCCAGCCAACCTCCCCTCAACTCATCCCCCCCCCCCCCTCTCTCTCTCTCTCTCTCTCTTACCCTTGGTCAACACCTTCCAGTGGACAGCTAAAACTATGGGGCTAGCTGTATGTTTCTCTCATTATACATGCATACCAGGAATAAACATGAATTCGTAAACTTGTATGAATTAAAATAATAATGAATAACATAGAGCCAA
>CM054143.1:28555037-28562537 GCA_028751875.1 Rapana venosa | reverse complement strand
CCGGTGGGAACGGATGACAAAATTGACAAAACTGCATACACACGGGGACTGGATGTGAAAAAAAGCACACGAGTGCTTATTCCATTATCCTCGAAATAAAAACTGGTTTTTTTAAATAAAATAAACACAACACACACACACAATCACATACACGCGCGTGCAAACACGCACACATACAAATACGCGTGCGCGTGCGCGCGCGCACACACACACACACACACACACACACACACACACACACACACACACACACACACACACACCTGCATCAAACGTATGGAGGGGGGCAGAGAGAGAGTCAGACAGACAGAGGGATAAACAAACAGACAGGAGGACAGACCGATGACAGATCAAATCATATCAAAATCAAGACAGACCACCAGACACTGACTCCTTGGACAGACAGACAGGCATACATACAGACAGACCGATAAATAGATAGACAGACAGACGGACGGACAGGGAGACAGGCTGGCAGACAGAACGAAACACAGATCAAATCATTATTGAAATCAAGATAGAAAAATCAAACACATGCTCTTCGAACGGTCATACACACACACACACACACACACACACACACACACACACACACACACACACACACACACACACACACACACACACACACACACACACACACCGTCTAATATCACTTATAGTGAACAGACGTTATAATATACAAGAACGGAAAAAAACACGAAACACCACACACACACACACACACACACACCGTCTAATATCACTTACAGTGAACAGACGTTACAAACAAGAACGAAACACACACACACACACACACACACACACACACACACACACACACACCGTCTGATATCACTTATAGTGAACAGACGTTATATACAAGAACGAAACACACACACACACACACACACACACACACATACACACACACTCACACACACACACACACACACACACACACACACACACACACACACACACACACACACACACACACACACACACACACACACACACACACACACCTCTAATATCACTTATAGTGAACAGACTTTACAAACAAGAACGAAACACACACACACACACACACACACACACACACACACACACACCACACACACACACACACACACACACACACACACACACACACACACACACGCCGTCTGATATCACTTATAGTGAACAGACGTTATATACAAGAACGAAACAAAACGAAACACACACACACACACACACACACTAATATCACTTTTTGGTGGAAGGACGTTAAACTGAAGAACTAACTAACACACACACACAGACGCACACACACACACACACACCTCTCTCTCTCTCTCTCTCTCTCTCTCTCTCTCTCTCTCTCTCTCTCTCTCTCTCTCTCTCTCTCTCTCACGCACACACACACACACACACACGCACACACACATTCGTCTAATATCACTGAGTGTGAACAGACGTTAAATTGAAGACAACAACAACAACAACGCACACACACACACACACACACACACACACACACACACACACACACACACACACACACACACACACACACTCACAGGGCTGCCCGCCTGCGCACAGACAGTACAGACAGACAAAAAATCAAACAAACGAACGAAGAAACAGAGAAAGCGACGACCAGACAGAGAGGAAATGAGGCAACATGAGAAGTCATCTGAAATGTTATTGCCACCTCCACACACGGACATTAACAATTGACTTGGCGTCCTGTTCATCACCGCTTTTGCTTATTGTGCTCTGTATTGTGTGTTCCGCCGGGCATTTCACACACTCATGACGTGCGGTCATGCACGTACGCGCATACATACCTACACACGCAGGCACGTACTCACGCGTGCGCGCACACACATATACATATGCGGCATGTGGATATTCTTTCTGTCTCTGTCTCTGTCTCTGTCTCTCTCTCTCTCTCTCTCTCTCTCTCTCTCTCTCTCCTCCCATCACAGTTCTAGGAGACTCCTCCTGGGAATATGTTGTAGTGGCCTCGGGTTTAGCTACTTCATCTACCTTACCGTTGTTATTCCTTAAATTTACAGTTTTCTCCTGTCTTGCAATCCTCCCATCGCAGACAGTTCTTGGAGACTCCTCCTGGTAGTATTTCTGTAGTAGGCCTATTCCACTGTGGCCAGCTGCTAGCCTAGCCTATACTAGCCCTCCTCTCATTTCTGCCTCACAATGTTTTCTATCTGCTTCGTCTGTTGAAGGGAAGGTCACTGACCGGAGTGTCGCAGCCCTCTTTTGTTGCCAGTTAAGTGGATGCCCCCCAATCCCCAACCCCCATGTACTCTCAACCCCCCCCCCCCCCCCCCCACCTCCCTTTCAATCTCCGGTTCCTCCTCGTGTGTCTGAGAACAGCATTAAGGAGAGGATTATTAGGAGCTTAGAAGGAAGAGCAAGGCGTGACTAATTATCTAAGTAAGGCTGTGACTAATTATTATCTGGTGACTATTATGTTGTCCTTAAGTAAGCAAGGCTTGTTAGGGGCTGTCATAAGGACAAAAAGATAATATGTCAGGGCTAATTATTTCGCTTTTATGTTTGACTTCGTTGTCGTGTGGTTGTGTAGAGACAATGTATAGTGCTTTACATAAGGACAAACTCTTTGTCGGTGCTAATTTTTACAAATCTCTCTCTCTCTCTCTCTCTCTCTCTCTCTTCTCTCTCTCTCTCTCTCTCTCTCTCTCTCTCTCTCTCTCTCTCTCTCCTTCTATAGTTGTTGTGTCTTCTAATAAAGGGCTTTTTCATACGTTCTATTTTCAATATTATTTTGGGCTTGTTGACTGTACTTGAGCTCCAGTAAGTGTCCTATTTCAATATCTTATTATTACGTGTAACAACTATGTGTACTATTCTGCAATATGAAGGTGTTCAATTTTATGATCTATAAGTTTGGCTTACTCTCTCTCTCTCTCTCTCTCTCTCTCTCTCTCTCTCTCTCTCTCTCTCTCTCTCTCTCTCTCTCTCTCTCTCTCTCTCTCTCTCTCTCTCTCTCTTGCTGTAGTTGTTACTTTGTTCTTGTTGGTAATTTGTTTGGGTTTTTCGCTTGTTTGTTTTTTGTTTTGGTGTGTGTGTGTGTGTGTGTGTGTGTGTGTGTGTGTGTGTGTGTGTGTGTGTGTGTGTGTGTATGTGAAGGGGGGAACGGTGCTTTTTTTTTGTTGTTGTTGTTTTGTTTTGTTTGTTTTTGGGGGGGGTTTTATGGGTTTTTTTTCGTTTGTTTGTTGTTGTTGTTTTCTGTTGTTTGTTTGTTTGTTTGTATGTTTGTTTGTTTTTTCTTCTTCTCTCTTTTTCTTTAAAAAAAAAGTTTGTTTTTTTTCCTTTGCTTCTTCTGCTTGAAAGTATGAGTACTGAGTGCATTTTTAAATGTGACCCCATGGGCGGGGACTGGATGTAAAAAAGCACATGAATACTTATTCATTATCCTGGAAAAAGATTTTGTTTCTATTACTTACAATGTGTAGATGTTCTTTTTATGACTTTATTGGCTTTTTCCCCCTCTTTATTATGTGAGTGTATGGGTATTGCACTTATTTTATTACCATGACATTCAATTTGCATGAACATAATTAAAAAGTGTTTGTGTTGATCGTGTGCTATGTGAGTATTACATATTTAGTATTATCCCTGAAACACCCCCCCCACACACACACGCTCAAACAAACACAAACACACACATACACACACACACACAACACACACACACACACACACACACCTCTCACTCACTCACTCACTCACCCACTCATATTCTCTCCCTCAACGACTGTATAGTTTTAAATTTCTTCTTGGTTTGTTTCTTGTTTTTATTGTGTGGATGTATGGGTATTAATTTATTTCATTATCATGACATATAATTTGAAACGAGTATAATCTAAAATGAGTGTTGATGGGATCGCATACTGTTTTGGGAATTATATATTGGATATTATCTCTGAAATACACACACACACACTCTCTGTCTCTCTGTCTCTGTCTCTCACCTTTTATCGTCCTGCTTATAGTCATAGTATATCCATGAAGGATTCATATTTTTATATTTTCAATACTTTATTGGACTTGCCTCTGTACTTAAGTTTTAATGAGTGCCCTATTTCAATATCTTATAATTATGTGTAACAAGTATGTGTACCATTTGACAATGTGTAGATGTTTATCTTTATGACTTATTAAGTTTGGTTGTGTTATTTTTCTTGGCTTTGTTGTTGTTCTTGTTGTTGTTGTGTTTGTCTGTTTTTCTCTTTTTTATCATCTTTTGTTGGTTTGGTTTTTTCTTCTCTTTTGTTTGTTTGTTTTGGTTAGGGTTTTTTGGGGGGTGGGGGTAGGGGTGGGGTATTTTTAGGATTTTCTTTTAATTACTTGCTTTGGGGGGGGGGGGGGGTTGTTGGGGGGGAGCTGTTTTGAAAAGGGTTATTTCCCCTTGTTTTTATTGTGAGTCTGTATAAGTATTGGGTTATTATTATTAAGATGTATCCCTAACGGGCGGGGACTGGATGTAAAAAAGCACATGTGTGCTTATTCATTATCCTCGAAATAAAAGAATTTGTCATTGTCATTGTCTCTCTCTCTGTCTGTCTCTGTCTGTCTGTCTCTCTCACACATACGCGCACGCACACATGCACACACACGTGTGTGTGTGTGTGTGTGTGTGTGTGTGTGTGTGTGTGCGTATGTGTGTGTGCGTGCGATAAAAGATAAGAGCTAAACTAAATCATTTTTTGTTAAGTTAAAAAGAAACTTTCTTTGCTCAGGATGAAACAGTAAACAAGGAAAAGCAAATCCAAGCAAAACAAAACAAAACCATCCCAAACCAGACCAGACAAGACCAGACCACACCAGACAACACAAAAATAACACAAGACGTCTCATGGACTATCATATTTCAGTCTGCTCATTCTCGTAGGTTCCTTTACGTTTGCTGACCTGGCCAAAACAAAGTTACGGCATTTTACACCTTTTCTCATTATTAATAATTATTTTTAGTACGCTTGGATGATGACCTGTCTTCAATTCACTTCTCCCTTTTTTTTTTTTGTCTACTTCTTTTCTTTCTTTCTTCTGGCTTTTATTCTTTTATCTCGAGGATAGTAGAATAACCACTCAGATTATTTCTTTTCTTTTTTCTTTAATTTATTTTATAACATTCTGGCCAGTCCACATGTGCATACGGTTTTGTAAATTTTGTCATTCGTTCCCACCAGCACACAATGGCCTAAAAAGGTCAAAGGTGTTTTTAATGTGTCCTATAACCTATGGTCGTAGGAGAGCGAGGCGTTACATACTTCAGCTTCTTCAGGGGCCAGCATACTGAGGGCGGCTCCAACTATCTCCTCTCCCTCGCTGCGTTACCTTCCCTGATCCCAAAGAGGGCAGGAATCCATTTACAGCTGGGTGAACTGGGGAACTATACTGAAGCCAATGGCCTACTCTTCCAAACAGCAGAACAGTTTTTTAAAGTGTTTTTTTAAACGTGTTATTCTGCGTGTGTTTGCACACGTGACCTAGGTTTATAGTCTCATCCGAAGGCTGTTTGGAGGGAGTGGAAGTTGGCACTGATGTTAGCTCCATGGGAAAATATCCCCTTGAACGGGATTCGAACCCGGGTCAGCAGATCGCGAGGGTAATGCCTAAACTCTTTCAGCGGTCACTGGGGGTACATAAGTGAATTTTTCAGGGTGTGTGTGTATTGTATTGTATTGTATTGTATTGTCAAATGTGTTTGTTTTCATATGAGGGTGAGTTATTTTCTACAGAATGTTCACAGGGAAAACTCTCTTGTCCTGGATTCTCTTACGTGAGCAATAACTCGGGACCCCAGTTTATCGTTTCATCCGCAAGAGTACACCCAGACCACCATTCAAGGTGTAATGGAGGAAGGGAGGGGTGGGGGGCATTCGGGGATCGAACCCATGACGTTTCGCTTTCTATACAAACGCCTTTTAGATTATTCTACCCTGGAGTTAACATCAGTACTGACTCCACTCCCCAAAAGTCCTTTAGATGAGTCCGTAAACTGAAATCCCGCGTGCGAACGCTCGCAGAACATCTTGCTCACACGTTAAAACCCGTTCCACCTTTCGGAAGATGAGACCATCCATTTTCGTGCCGGTTGGAAAGGATAACAATTTTTAAAAGCAAAACAAACCAAAAAAAGCAAGAAAACAAAACAAAACAAAAACCGCATGCACACAGGTGTCGTGTCTAGACTCTATCCCCGAAGTCGGAATGCGCGTACCTTAAAAAATAGTGGGGTTAAAATGGTCGCATACGCAAAATCTGACTATTGGTGAGTCTCGGAGCTCTAACCAAGGAACGAAAAACCCCCACATCATAGCAAAAACAAGAAAATATCACTCACACACACACACACACACACACACACACACACACACACACACACACACACAACACATAACACACACACACACATAACACACACACACACACAAACGCACGCACGCACGCACACACACACACACACACACACACACGCACGCACACACAGAGAGAGAGAGAGAGAGAGAGAGAGAGAGAGAGAGAGAGTATGTAGATCTAAACAACTGACAAAAACATTCCTAAACTCTTATTCAATTTCTTCTGACCGACAAAAATCTCTAGATATTAACATCGGGTTGAACCCGGATATAAACATACAGTCTGGCCAGGGCAAGTCCTCTTATGTCCTTCAATCTTCATCGAGCAAGGCAAACACAGCAAAACACACATTTTATATATAGCGAACTCGTGTTCGACCCGCAAGTTTGTTTTCTCTCTGTCCACAGGTAGATCAAAATAATGTTTTAGGATCAGCCGCCTTGGCTTAGTCCTAATGGTTAGCGCCCTGGACTACGGACTGGAAGGTCGCGAGTTCGAATCCACAGGTACATCAAAATAAAGCTTCAGAAACAGCCGCCTTGACATAAGGTAAGCATCTTAGATTACAGACTGGAAGCTTGCGAGTTCGAATCCTGTAAGAGCCATAGGAATTTTAAGGACTCCGGCCGGCTCCTACCCAGAGTGAGTTTGCTGTGTGCTCAGTTGGGAAGACTGGGACCACACAGTCGAGCTTCATCCGCTTTACGGATGCGAGTTTTATAGCGCTGCTCAAATTACCTGACCAACATTGCAGGTGTCTGTATCTGTCGGTACCTGGTTGTCGCTGGGATTATTGTGATAGGAATCGTAGAGTGCAGCCCTGTCAAGTAGTCTCAAAGCACATGCACTTCCATAGCAGCATTATTACATCATCTTCATCGCCATTGATCATCATGCAATAAAAGAAAATTGACTCTGATTTGGTATCCCCATTTTGTGCTGGTCTCATGGTGGTCTTGGGTTTTTTCCCCATACACTTCTGTGCCTGCGGTGAGTTTGTGTCAAAGCCTTCAGGGTCGTAGGTTCAGGTAGATGGTTGTTGGAGGGATGTTGCGGTGGTTGCCACCCGGATGAACGTCTCACTCAGTCTGGCTCCGCCACTGAGCTGTTGCTGTTGTCAGT
>CM054143.1:28542537-28550037 GCA_028751875.1 Rapana venosa | reverse complement strand
AAGTTTTTAGAACGAACACAAAATAAGATCTCTCCAGTTTGCATTATGTGCGATGTTTTGGAGTCTGGTCTTCAGGACAAGTTCCAGACTCCCAGCAGCCGGAATGGAAAGTGTCTGTAGACTTTACAGCAGTGCTGCACATTCAGTATGCAGCTTGTAACTTAGAATTGAAATCTTCGTTATTTCATAGTCAAGATTGCAGTAGTTGCAGCTAGACTGTTTCTCTATGTGCGAACACACATACGAGTGTGTGTGTGTTTGTGTTTCTGCATGTGTGTGTTTGTGTGCCTGCATGTGTGTGTGTGTGTGTGTTGTGTTTGTGTGCGGCATGTGTGGGTGTGTGCATGTGTGTGTCACTGTGTGCATGTGTGTGTGTGTTTGCCTGCATGCAGGAATGCATGTGTATTGTGTGCATGGGCATGTGTGTGTGTTGTTACTGTATAGCCTATAGCCAGTATACTGAGTATAGGGATGTTTATGTGTGATATATGTATGAGAAGAAAATTCTTCAAGATAAAGGGTGAATTCTTCCAAACAATCATACAGACTGTGGCTTGGACTAGATAGTAGATAGGGGTCACAAAGTGTCAGCTTAAATGATGCATGGTATTATATATCATGATATGCCATTTTGGGACACTGTATAGTGACAGAGGGAAACTGGAAAGCTTGACAAATTAATGGACACCACATAGTATGAACCCAACTGGGCCTTGACAGTTGTGACTTGACATGCCTAGTGTGACACTGTTGCCATGGCAGATTTGGGAATAAAATATTTCACAGTGTGGAATTTTGGAATTTATTAACTGTTAAACTTAAGTTACACATTTATGGGTGTTTTGATATTTGCTGTGAATTCTACCTGGCATGAGTGTTGTTTCAAGATTTTGTAAAATGGTAAAATGCATAAGTTCGGCTGATCTGTCTGATATTGTTTTTGTGTGTGTACACAGTATGCATGCATGTGTGTGACACTGTGTGTGTGTGTGTGTGTGTGTGTGTGTGTGTGTGTGTGTGCAATGCATACATCACATGTGGGGATGAAGGTGTGCTTGTTGGGTTTTACTCTAAAAACATTTTATTATAAGTTTATAGCCTATATAGGTTTAAACTTTAATATTATTATCTTATAAGGTAGGCTAGCACCCATAGTTTTACTGGGGATGAAGAAGTCCATCTTTTGGTAGATCTTTTATTGACATTAAAAAAAAAAGATGAGATACTGACAGTCATCATAGTCATTGTCTGTAGCACTAGTGGTATGTGTAGTAATTATTTAAAATAATATTTCAGTTCCACAGAGTGTGTAGTCACACCAGCTGATTGCTGACAGATTGGCAGCCCTGTATTATGCACATGTATGTATACATTAGCAGATGTTCTTTGTCTCCTCTTCGTCAGTCTGTTACTTGATGCTGCTGCAATTTCCCCATACTTCTAGCTTGTTTGCCTTTGTGTGAGGGAGTATAGGTCTTTAGCCTGTGGTCTGGTGAAGCTTTAGTAGAATAAAGTAAATGTTGATCATAATCCTGCCAGTGTTCTTCTGACAATAATGAGTTATGTCAACAGCAAACAACAGTAGTACAACAAAGTCCAATTTTATGCCTACCAGGAGGGTTTAAGAAATTTGTTTTCATGGATCTTAACATTTTTGACACAAAGGCATATCTTTAAAATATAAATATCAAGACTTATTATCATTTTGTGGATTTTTTTTTATTCATGCATGCTTAAAAAAAAGAAGAAAATATCAAGCCAACCCAGCAAACAAAACATTCAAAAAGTGTAAGAAAGAGAAATTATCTCAGTTCTTAAAAAAGCATTGAAATCTACAATTGCAGTAAGAACTCGCTTGGGACTGGCAGTTATTTCCCTCTACCTCCCCCTTGACTAGCCACTTGTAAGGTATGAAGTGTGTGTACACAAATGCATTTGCGTGCACACTCACACCTACACACAACTCTCTCACATACACACACACACAGAATTTACACACCTGTAACAGAGACACATGCCTAATTAAAGAGATTTATCTGTGGAATGATAACATTAATTGATAATCAAGGAATTCGCAGAAAAAGTGTTGTGATTTGGGCCAGGAACTTAGAAAAAAGACAATTTTCTCATCATGAGATAACCTAGTTGTTAGAGCTTTGTACTTTGGATCTGATGGTAGTAGAGGGGAAGGGTCTGAGTCTGGTCACCTAGATTCTGTTTGGTTTGAATTTTTCTCCTGAAGCTAAAACTCAGTTATGACTCCACCCCTCAGAAAGTCCCTTAGATGTGAGTAAACTGAGATCCAGTTTCAGAATGTGTGCAAAATGAACTGTGCACATGATAAAACCTCGTCCACTTTTCGTAAAAAAGAAAAGAAAAAAAAAGTAGACCAGCTGTGGCCAGTAGCATGGATGATAAAACCATACTATGATACTATGCATGCATCCTGAAGGATAGACTCTGTTAGTGTTAGACCTGTTCAGCTTGCTTCAAAGGCACTGTCAGGGAAATGTCAGTATTTAAACTTAAGTGCTTAGACTCCTCAGTGAGTTTGGAGAGAAGTCAAGTGTGATGATGGCACCAAGTATTCTGTTAATGCTGTCTCACAATCCTGCTGGCAGACTGGAATCATTCATTGAGTGTGATGATGGCACCAAGTATTCTATTAAATTAATACTGTCTCACAATCCTGTTGGCAGGCTTGAATCACCCATTGAGTGTGATGATGGCACTAAGACTTAACTTTAGAAGTTAGTATTCTATTAATTCTGTCTCACAGTCTATTCGGCGGATTTGAATCACTCATTGAGTGTGATGATGGCACTAAGGATTTGAATCACTCATTGAGTGTGATGATGGCACTAAGACTTAACTTTAGAAGTTAGTTAGTATTCTGTTAATGCTGTCTCACAGTGTATTTGGCGGACTTGAATCACTCATTGAGTGTGATGATGGCACTTAAGACTTAACTTTAGAAGTTAGTTAGTTAGTATTCTATTAATGCTGTCTCACAGTGTATTCGGCGGACTTGAATCACTCATTGAGTGTGATGATGGCACTGATTCTGTTAATGCTGGCTCACAATCCTGTCAGCTGACTTGAATCATTCATTGAGTGTGAATGTGATGATATGATGGCACTAAATATTCTTTTTTTTTTTTTCAATTGAAATTTTATTTATAAAATCTAATTTTCTTTCTAAGTATTCTGTTAATGTCATTTCACAATCCTGCTGGCAGACTTGAATCGCTCCAGTGGGAGTGGGGTTGATGTAGCAAAGAATCATCATTATGAACATTCAAGCGAGACAGGTTTATTCACGATCATGTCAATTAGCAACATCTACTAGACAGGTTTATTCACGATCATGTCAATTAGCAACATCTACTAGACAGGTTTATTCACGATCATGTCAATTAGCAACATCTACTAGACAGGTTTATTCACGATCATGTCAATTAGCATAATCTACTAGACAGGTTTATTCATGATCATGTCAATTAGTATCATCTACTAGACAGGTTTATTCATGATCATGTCAATTAGCATCATCTACTAGACAGGTTTATTCATGATCATGTCAATTAGCATCATCTACTAGACAGGTTTATTCATGATCATGTCATTAGCATCATCTACTAGACAGGTCTATTCATGATCATGTCAATTAGCATCATCTACTCACTGATTGTGTAGGAGTAATGCGTGTGTGTAATGTGGTGTGGTATTACTGCTTGGCAGTATTTTGTGTGTGTGTGTGTGTGTGTGTGTGTGTGTGTGTGTGTGTGTGTGTATGTGCACATGCACATGTGTATGAGTGAGCAGGAATGTTTGAGTGCATGCAGGTGTGTGTGCATATATATATAATATATGTTTAAAATGCATGCATACATTCAGAAAACACACAGTGTATGTGCTCACAAAGGCTCTGTGTGTGTGTGAGTGTGTGTGAGCACGCACACCATCTGTGAGGGCATTAAATTTTGTGTGTTTGTGCATCACTTGTGCTGCGTGTATCTGTATACTTGTGCATGCATGCATGCATATGTGGGTTTCTGCATTGTTCCTTTATATATCTATTTATTATTTTATTTTGAGGATAATGGAATAAGCACTAATGTGCTTTGTTTACATCTTGTCCCCATGTGTATGCGGTTTTGTAAATTTTGTCATCTGTTCCCACTGGCACACAATGTCCTACTCTTCCGAAAGGTGGAACAGGTTTTTAACGTGTGCGCAAGATTTCTGCATGCATTCCATAGGGGGCCTTGGTTTATACTTACAGTCTCATCCGAAGGACTTCCACGTCCAGTTTGATTTTTTTGTCAAACTGGGAAGAAAGGGCAAGGCTGGGAATAGAACCCACAACCTCATGGCTTACTTGTTGGCAGGCGAACGTCTTAACTGCCCTGCCACCTTCCTTTTGGGTGCATGCTTTGATTTGTTGCTTTACAAGATTCAGCGCTATATAAATTCCATACATTATTATTATTATTATGTTTGTGTGTGTGTGTGTATATATAGATATATATCTCTCTATACAACATGTATACATACTATACATTACAACGATCAATCAATCTATCAATCTATCTATCTATCTATCTATCTATCTATCTATCTATCTATCTATCTATCTATCTATCTATCTATCTATCTATCTCAGTGTGTGTATATATATCCATATATATATTCATATTATTATCCATATCTATGTATCTATCTGTCTGTCAGTCTGTCTGTCTTAGTGTCTATTATATATTATATATACTAATAAGTAATAGTATAATAAAATGAACACAGTCACGAGAGAGATTCTAGGAGCTCTGCAAGGTCTTGCCCCCAAGACACTATTCATGAACTTCTCAGCATGATGCCACAACTCATCACAGAGTCGAATCATCTAGATACCCCCCTCGGTGTCTGTTCTGCAAGAAAACGGACACCATCTGCTGTTAAATTAGGAAGAGAAAAAAAGGAAGCCAGATCATACGAGAATGACTAACTTTAACAGTTGTTATGTATATATATCGTGACGTTTGCCACAGAGACTGAGAGAGGAGACCTGAGATGGCTGGCCACCTATTTTGATTATAATCGTGCGTGGAATTGTGCGTCACACATTTTTGTTAAAGGCTTGGTTGTGTTAATTCAGGAGAAGAGGAACAAGGAAAGGAAAGAAAAAAAAGAGAAGAATAGAATAGAGAATACCATTGGGAGTGTTGCTGTTGCCATGCCAGTGCTTCTTTTTACGACAGATGTCCCCTGGGTTGAGCTGTGGCTGGTGTCAAAAAAAGATGCGAAGTATAATGTATTAAAAAGTTGTTGAATTTTTTGTGTTGTCGCTGGTCTTGGAAGGTATTTTTTGTGAGTGTGTGTGTGTGTGTGTGTGTTTTGTGTGTGTGTGTGTGTTTTTGTGTGTGTGTGTGTGTTGTGTTGTGTGTGGGTGTGTGTTCATTCTTGAATTAACGTATGTGTGTGTGTGTGTGTGTGTGTGTCTACATGTGTGATTGTATGTGTGTATAGATCTATACACACATACATTGTACACACACGTATATACATGTGCCAAGAGTAAGAGCTTGCACATCTAAAACATGAATTTGCAGAGACTTAAGATTTGAGCGAGAGGGAGAGAAGAGAGAGAGGGGGGTGGTGGTGGTGGAGGGAGGCAGGGAGGGAGGGGGGGGGGGGGTGGAGAGAGAAAGAGAGAGAGAGAGCACATTTTGATTTAGTTTTATCATCAGGGTGAGAGGAGAGATACACATATATATATATATATATATATGATATAATGTGTACACACACAGACACTGACTGATATGGGAAATAAGTATTGCATTGTGAGATTCCGAGGTATATAGAGAGAATGCACTGTGCATCAAGTTTTTGCAGAGTCTTGTGTAGACACATAGTCTGAGATTTTCAGATGGTATCTTATAGTGTAGAGATTTTCAGATGGTATCTTATAGTATGGGGATTTTTCGATGGTATCTGCTCTTGCTGCTGACTGTAGTGTTAAAGTGGTTTTTGTGAATTTTGAATGGCCTTGAGTGTTGTGATGGCTATAGAGTACAGTGTTGAAAAAATATTGTCACAGTGATTATTGATTATCATTGTTGTTGACCTTTGTGTGTGTGTATGTGTGTGTGTTTTTGTGTGCGTGTGTGTATGTGTGTGTATGTGTGTGTGTGTGTGTGTATGTGTGTGTCACTGTGTGTCTTCAATCAATTTAACAACTGTTCACTCTAAGTGATATTAGGTAGGTGTGTGTGTGTGCATGTGTGTGTATGCATGCACACGGTTGAAATATATACACTACAGTCATTTTAGACTAGATCAGTAGATGCAACCCAGTATGTGTGTGTGTGTGTGTGTGTGTTTGTGAAGAGTGAACGAATGATTTAGTATGGGAAAGAGAGAGAGAGAGAGAGAGAGAGAGAGAGAGAGAGGGGGGGGGGGGGGAGGGAGGGTGAAAGAGAGAGGGTGCTCCAGTTCTCTGTCTGTGTGCATGTGTGTATATGTATGTTTGTCTTTTTTAAATAGATGCTCTATGCTCTGTCGTCTGCTCACCTCTCTCTTCACACCCCCACCCCCACTTTTTTTAAATTTTAAAATCACCATCACTGACTTGTCTTATAAAATTTCCTTTTCTCATTTACATCAGTGTTTTATATCTTCTTCTTTTTCTTTTTCTTGACTTAAGTAACCTTATTTGGAAAAATAGCTAGATAACTTTTGATTTAAAAACACAAAAAAAATCCCCCCCCCCAAAAAAATTCCCAAAAGCAGAGAAGGCTGTGATGTGCCCCCTGGAAAGAGAAGAAAAAGAGGGACAAACCTTATCCCTCCCGATCCCCACCCCCTCCCCACCTGGAGTTTGTATTGTATTGTAGCCTTGTTCTCTTCCTAGAGATCAAAGCAAGTTGAATGAATAAATTTGCATAAAAGATGCTGTTTTGTGAAGCAGAAATGTGCCCTTTCAGAATTATATAGTGTGATTGTTTTTCCCCCTTGGCGAGTGTCCTCTTTTGTTTTCTGGTTTTTTGTTTGGTTCGTTAGCAAAGAAAATTGATCAGGAAAGTAGGTGAAGAAATTGCTTCGCTGCGAATAACAACTCTTTGTTTTTGAAGCAATGAGAAGACCTAAAAGAAGCTTTTAAAAAATAGGATCTAATATTGGGCCTTTCATCATTAATTAAAGCTTTCTTTTCATTTCTTTCGTCAAACACACACAGAGGAAACAAAACACCCTTTTTTCCCGCCCTTCCCCCCCGTTAAGCGAATAATGACGGACAAGGAAGCACCAAATAACCGCTTGCGACAAAATGCTTCTTAACAGATAATGGCAGGACAAGAAGATCCAAATCACAGCCCACAGGTAGCTGGGCTGGGATTGCAGTACTGTTGTGTGCATGTGCCAGCGTGACTAAACACCCGACGGAGAAATGAGAGATGTTGGTAGACAGGTAATTAGTCAGAAGGACAGGTAGGTAGGTAA
>CM054143.1:28525037-28537537 GCA_028751875.1 Rapana venosa | reverse complement strand
CACCACAGCACACCACTGCACACCACAGCACACCACAGCAAAGTGCACTACAGCACAGCACAGCACAACACAACACAGCACACCACTGCACACCACAGCACACCACTGCACACCACAGCACACCACTGCACACCACTGCACACCACAGCACACCACAGCAAAGTGCACTACAGCACAGCACAGCCCAGCACACCACACCACAGCACACCACTGCACACCACAGCAAAGTGCACTACAGCACAGCACAGCACAGCACACCACACCACAGCACACCACTGCACACCACAGCACACCACAGCACACCACAGCAAAGTGCACTACAGCACAGCACAGCACAGCACAACACAACACAGCACACCACTGCACACCACAGCACACCACTGCACACCAACAGCACACCACAGCAAAGTGCACTACAGCACAGCACAGCACAGCACACCACACCACAGCACACCACTGCACACCACAGCACACCACAGCACACCACAGCACAACTCTGCCACACGGTCAGTACAACACAACAGACAGACATAAGACGATCTATATATGTGTATATATATGTATGCATATATATATATTCCACTTGTCATATTGTAGGAATATATATCTGCTTCCTTGTGGTTGACATTTTAAAATGTGCAGTTAGGAAGGATTCAGCAGGAGAGTAGGTTAAGACTTGATGACATATTTATGCAGATGCCAACGGCAACGCTGATGTATTTCTTTTCTTTCTCCTTAAGATTTACTATGATTGTTAATGTAACAGTAGAAAACAACAACAAAAAGAAACCATAACTGATTAACTTTAAGAACAACCTCAGAAACAAATAAACCCAAAAAACCCCAAACAAACATAAAAGACAACTATGTAAATTAAAAAAATAAAGACAACCAAGTAAGCAGACAATGAAGACTGCTCACATAGTTGATGTGGATGTTACCCCTCCCCGCTCAAGTAGTTAATTTTTCATCTTCCTTTGTTCTTTCTGTTTCACATTCAGAAACAACTACATATATATTTTTATACTTGCCCCTCAAAAATCAGTCAAAGGCGAAGTAAAGTATGAACAGCAAAGTGTCAGGTTTGTCTAGTGGGTCAGTGACCGTTCATACAACAAGAAGTCCTATTTCTATTGCCCAAGTGCTAAAGTAAACCCTGGACATGATTTTTACCGTAACGGTAACCACTGTGAGAGTATGAAGTGGGGTTTTTGTTGTTTTTTTGTGTAGGACAAACCATGCAGTGTTTACACTTCAGTGCAAATAACCAAGCGGAGGAGAAGAAAAACTGGCTACCCTCTCAGATTTTCTAGTATTTTGTTTTTTGGTGTGTGTGTGTGTGTGTGTGTGTGTGCGCACATGTGTGTTTGTGTTTTGTGTGTGTGTGTGTGTGTGTGTAAGTGTCCATGTATCCGTGTGTGTGTGCGCGCGTGCGTGCATGTATGTATATGTTGTGTGATATTTCTTTGAATCCAATATTCCTATTTCCAGGCTTGGTTCAAGTAAAGAAAGTCCACTCTTTTTCAAGAACACACAGAAACACACCTAGACTCGCTGTTGTTTTGATAAAAACCCAACAGTCTACTAGACCTGTACAACACATATTAGTTAGGCATCTATAGGGCCACACGCCAGAAGAGACCCTCTTCGCTGCTGCTGATAACAGCGGTGGAGCCAGGCAGAGTGAGACACTTACCCATTCTGAGAAATGACAAAACCCATAAAGGCCATTCCACTTTTCGTATACCCTTTAGCTAGCTTGCAGGTGACCCTTTGCTTGGTGGGGGAGGGTTGGATTGAACCTAAACTCTCTGGGCCCACAGTCGACGGCGTGAACCACTTCACGGCGTTGACCTGGCCTGTTGATGTTCAGGGGTTGTCGACTTGTGACAGTCATTGCATACCTGCTGGTCTCAGGTGATGAATCTTTCCCCCCCTGCTTGTCATTTCTCTACATGCATGGCTGCCTGTGTGTAGCAATCTCCGTTTCCCCCGCAGTTTCTGTTTACAAGTAAACTTGTTTTCCTGCTGCTTGCTCAGTAAGTTAACTGCGAGAAATCGTTAATTCCAAAGACAGGTTTGTGAAGTTTTCTGAGCATTTTTTTAAAATCTTGGAAGTGTTAGTTGTAAAGTATGCAATTGTTTTGTTTTGATTTGGTCAGAAAAAAAAAAAAGATAGAAGAAAGGGGATTGGCTGAATGTTTTTTGTTTGAAATAGCGGTTATCACCTGTTTGTGAAGTTTTCTGCTCTCATCATGGAAGTGTTTGTTATAAATTGTTTCATTTTGATTCAGTCAGAAAAAAAAGATATATTAATAAGGGGATTGTCTGAATTCCTTGTTGAAATATATATATGTATATATATTTGTAATTTATTTATAATGTGTGTGTATGTGTTTGTGTGTGTAATCTATATCTATGCTGGTTATTTTTGTGTTAAATAGTTTAGGTTTCCATTGTAAACTTTAGATGATGTGGTTCTAAATGTGTGTTATTGTGCATGTGACAGCTTTTCACCTTGGAGGTGTATGTGTGTGTGTGTGTGTGTGTGTGTGTGTGTGTGTGTGTGAGAGAGAGAGAGAGAGAGAGAGAGAGAGAGAGAGAGAGAGAGAGAGAGAGAGAGAGAGAGAGAGAGAGAGAGAAACCAACCATAACTGAAAAACCTTTCAAAATTGTATGTATGTTATCTTAAAATTGTATGTATGGTATCTTATTTACTGTCATCTTTATATCAAAGTTTGCTCAGCTGCATTTACTCCAGTTATAAATTTTTTTGGGATCCACTTCTAGAGCTCTGAGGTTCACCAGTGATGAGAATTTGTGTACACATGCAACCGTTTTTGCCCTCTATGAAAGTAGCTGCATCTTCAGTCATTTGTGTGTGTGTGTGCAAAATTGGCATGTTTTAGGACATCATTAGAAAGAAGTGAAAAGAAATGCAAATGGTCGTCTTCACAAAGGTGAGAGGCCCCGTGATCCGACAGCCCGGGTATAAGTCACCACAGAGGCATCCATCCATTCAAGGCAACTTTTCATCAGTACTGACTCCACTTTCCTGAAAGTCCTGCAAAATGAGACTGTAATAAATATGGTCGTCCTGTGTGTGAACAGATCGAGATGCAAAAAAACATCCTGTGCGCATGCTTAAAACCTGTTTTGTCTTTTGGAAGAGTAGGCCATTGTGTGCAGTGCCGGTAGACATGGATGGCAAACTTAAATTTTTTTTTTTAAAAAGCATGCACACGGGTGTTGTATTATTTCAGACATCATCTCTGAAGTCAGAATGTGGCTACCTTAACGGTGGGCAAAGTCAGTTGCATATATAAAAAAAATCTCACCATTAGTGAACCTCGGAGCTCTAGCCAAAAAAATGAAGAAAAACAAGAAAAAGGTAAGAGGCAGTTTTTAACCAAAAAAAAAAAAAAAGAAAAGAAAAAGAAGAATGTGCCATACATCTTGGCATGCATACAAAGTTCTTGAGGGAATGTGGTATGGATGGTAGGATCAAAATACATTAATTCACAGTAGAAGAAGATGAAGTAATAAGAATTTGCTGCAAGGATGTGTGTGCTTTCAGCAGTCTTTTTGGACATCCGTGTGTATGTGTGTGTTTGTGTGTGTGTGTGTTTGTGTGTGTTTGTGTGTTGTGTGTATACATGTGTGTGTGTGTGTGTGTGTGTGTGTGAGAGAGTGAGTGAGTGACAGAACATGCTGTACTAGTTTGGTAACATCCAAGTTCAGGTTCAGGTTTCCAAATGTTGGCAAGTGAGCTAGCTGTTACACTGTGTACTCAGCAGTGAAAAAAATGATGTGCTCATGTGTGTGTTTGTTTGTTTAAATTTGAGTGGGTTTGAATTGTGCATGTAAGAGCACACTTGTAATGTGTGTATTTTGTGTGATGTGTGAGTGTGCCTCTGTGTGTGTTGTTTGTGCCTCTGTATGTGTGGGCGCGTGCATGCTGTGTGTTTTGTGTGTGTGCTCGCATGAAATACATACTTCTTGGTCCCAATACTCTCATGCAGTTGTGTTTCCACTTTGCAAATTCTTTCTTTGAACCATTTAAGTGAACAATTTAGTTGTGTTTCCTCTTTGCTAATCTTTTCTTTGAACCATACAAGTGAACAGTTTAGTTATGTTTCCTCTTTGCAAATCCTTTCTTTGAACCATACAGGTGAACAGTTTAGTTATGTTTCCTCTTTCTTTGAACCATACAAGTGAACAATTTAGTTATGTTTCCTCTTTGCAAATCCTTTGAACCATACAAGTGAACAGTTTAGTTATGTTTCCTCTTTCTTTGAACCATACAAGTGAACAATTTAGTTATGTTTCCTCTTTGCAAATCCTTTGAACCATACAAGTGAACAGTTTAGTTATGTTTCCTCTTTGCAAATCCTTTGAACCATACAAGTGAACAGTTTAGTTATGTTTCCTCTTTGCAAATCCTTTCTTTGAACCATATTTGCAAATCCTTTGAACCATACAAGTAAACAGTTTAGTTATGTTTCCTCTTTGCAAATCCTTTGAACCATACAAGTGAACAGTTTAGTTATGTTTCCTCTTTGCAAATCCTTTCTTTGAACCATACAAGCAAGCAGTAAAATGCTTTTATTCAGATCATGAAGGGAGTGTCTCAGTATCATGAAAGAAACGGCTTGCCAGCTGTAAAAAGGCTCATCCTTTGTTGAATTTGAAGGTTCGATTGAACGCTTATTGTTATTGAATTGAATGGAATTTAATATCTCTTAAGAGTCACGGCATGTTTCTGTTTGTGAAGTTTGGGTCTGCTTTCCCCTGGGAAAGTGTGTCACCACAAGAGCAGCTCCACCCATTTTTTTTTCCAAAATATTTTGCAGTTCTGGATTTGAATCTTAAAATTTCCTGTTAGCAAGTGTATTTTTTTTGGGTTAAAGTGGCTTTTTAGGATATAATTTTTCCAGGGAAAACTCTCTTATTGCTGTGGGTTGTTTTTTGAGTGCTGAATGTGTGTTGCACATGGGGCCTTTGTTTATTGGTTCAATCAAAAGACTAGCACCCAGACCACTACTTATGGCCTAGTGGATGGGGTAAAAGTTTTGGCACATGTGGGGATCAAACCTGTACTTCTCGCTTTCTAGGCAAGTGCGTTACCAGTAGACCACCGATTCATCACTGATCTCTGTATTCTTTTTATTAATGACTTCAGCTCTTAAAGTTAGCCTCTGATAACATGATGTTATATAGTAGTTTGAGTAAAGATCTTTTGAATGATATGAGAAATGGAAGACCCATGTACTATCTGCATTCCATTTCCTTTAAGAAAAGAACAAATGTGCAACAGTAACATCTAAACAGCCAAACGCCTACAATAGGGGAGCTAGCTGTTCCTGGCAAAATTGTGAAGGGAAAATCCAGTCTTGATTAGCTGAGCGAACAATAGATAGCAGGGGGGAAAAAAAGTGTACCAAGAGGCAAAGCATTCATGACTCATTCATTTGTGATTATTTTCCATGATACATTTTCTCAGAAATAATATATTTTGTTGACAAGACTAGTCATAAGAAGTCATCTCTATGCTGAGAAAGCTTTCTGTTACAGACATGATTATTTTTTCATTGTTCATTTATTTCCTTGGCTGCTTCCACCGTGCTGTGTCTGTTGTGGGACCTGTGCAAGGATCTGTTCCCTGTGCCTGAATCCCTGATGACTGAATGCAGTTGCCTCAGTGGTGGGATTAAAAGCAGTTGCATTTATTTATGCAACACTTTTATTTTTATTTATTTATTTATTTAATTTTGAGAATAATTTAATAAGCACTCGTGTGCTTTTTTACATCCAGTCCCTGTGTGTATGCATTTTGTAAACTTTGTCATCCGTTTCCACCGGCACACAATGGCGGACTCTTCCAAAAAACGGAACGGGTTTTAACATGTGCCCAAGATGTTCTGCGTGCGTTTGCATCCAGGACCTCAGTTTATAGTCTCATCGAAGGACTTTTAGGGGGAGTGGAGTCGGCCCTGATGTTAACTGCAGTGGTGAACCTCGCAGATCTAGTCAAGGTAGGGTGAAGAAGAATTTTCATGCCATGGCCTATCTGTCATACCAGTGAGAGTCAAGGTTGAAGTGGAATTGAACAAACAAGCCATCAATCTCACTTCAGTCTTTTGATGTTCTTCCCCCCCCCCCATCCCTTCCCTAATGAATCTTGAAGCCTATGTATATATATCTTAACTTTCACTCTTTGATGTTGTCTTCCGGCAGATATATAGCAAAGCTGTTCAACGTTTCAAGGGAGACTATTTGGTGTCTATGCTGACATTCGTTTAATTTATTACAGGACAATCTAAAGTACAAAAGTATTCGTTTTCAGAAAAGAATGAAATTTGTTGTGAGGATTTGAAGTATGAAATATAACAATCTTTTTGCAATATTAAAAAAAGAGAGAATTATTTGGTCATCAGCACCCATCTGTGTGTGTGTGGTGTGTGTGTGTGTGTGCGCGTGTGTGTGCCTTTGTCAGTGTGTGTGCACGCAACCTATAAACATGTTATTTAACTAACGAGGCTATGTAGCTCAGAACTGAGCATTCTTATTCTAGAGTCATTATTACCATAATTATCTCAAGACATAAACAACATAGTCGTAGGTAAGTTCGAGGTAGTGTCATGGGGGGTGGGGGGGGGGGGGGGGGGGGGGGGGGGGGGGGGGGGGAGGGGGGGGGGGGGGGGGGGGGGGGGGGGGAGAGGCGGGAGGGGGAAGGGGGGGGGGGGGGAAACCCTGTAACCCATATTTGCCTTGTCATGGTTGACTACCTTTTCAGTGCCTCTTAAGACGAAAACGCTGCATACCTGAAACCAGTGAAAGGCTCCTTCCTCATCTTTGGGTCATTAGGTCACACCACTCTCAGGCTGTAATCTAAACATTCAGTGTATTGGTTTCTCCCATTGCTGTGCTATTCTGAAGGATGGGTACATGTGCATGCACAGGCGTATGTGTATATATATATATATAATAGTATAAATATTATATATATATAATATGCATGCACATAGGCGCTTGCAAGCACACACTGCATACATGACATTGTTTATAAGTGTGTTCATGGCTGGCTGCGTACATGATTTATAAACATGTATTTTATATATGCGTAGACCCATGTACATACATGCAAGACACACACCGCACACACACACACACACCACACACGACACACACACACACACACACACATGCATGCGCAGCGCGCACACACACACACACACACACACGATGCCGCGCACACACAAAGATTTTTGTTCTGTCTGCCCAGAGTTAATTTTCTTTCTTCTTCTTTTTGTTTTCTCTTCTTCTTCTTCTTCTTCGTTTTTTTGT
This sequence comes from Rapana venosa, assembly GCA_028751875.1. Lineage (NCBI taxonomy): Eukaryota > Metazoa > Mollusca > Gastropoda > Neogastropoda > Muricidae > Rapana > Rapana venosa. The sequence goes on along the minus strand of CM054143.1, from coordinate 28,530,190 downwards.
CATGTTTCTCCCAGGGGAGGTTTGACATTGATGAGCCTTCTCCATCTCTCTCTGTTTTGAGCTTCCTCCTTATGTATGCCCCTTTCTCTAAGATCATCTGCAATACAGGCAGCCCAGGTTTTGCTAGGTCTTCCCTTTTGGTCTCTTTCCATCCACTACGAAGTTCATTGCTCTGTTTATGATGTGGTGGTCTGCTTTCTGTTGAACGTGCCAAAACCAGCCCAGAGTTACATATTCTACCCATTAAAAAAAACAAACATACACAGGAAAGGGAATAGGGTGTCACCCCCCCAAAAAAAAAAAAAAAAAAAAAAAAGAAGAAAAAAAGGACCCCCAAAACAGCACTCCCCTCCTCCCCCCCCCCAAACCACGCAACAATAACCCATTTCTTTTTCGTACCAGGCAGTAACAGGGTCATTTGAAATGGGATCCGTGACGGCATTGCACAGATGATTAGGTTTTTCACAATGACTGCATTCACCCTGAAAACGTAATCCACCCACAGGTATGCCGGCAGTATTCTCTCTCTCTCTCTCTCTCTCTCTCTCTCTCTCTCTCTCCCTGTCTCTCTCTCTGTCTCTGTGTGTGTGTGTGTGTGTCTCTCTCTCCTCTCTCTCTTGTTAAGGTAGGCTGTGAATGTGACACACTTAATGACTTTGATGTCACAATTCGTAGTGGGCTTGGATGTGGGTATTTTTTTTGGGGTGTTTTTTATACACTCTATTAATTACAGTCCTTCATGGAAGCCACTTATGCATGCCTGCCTTGCATTACAGTTACACATGTTCACACTTCGAAGACAGACCCACATTCACATAGACAGAGGCACAGAGACATGCACTCAAACACATACACAATACACATGCACGTGCATATGCGCATGCACATGCATATGTGCATGCACACACACACACACACGCATGCACACACACATGCATGGACTCTTGCATCCATGCATGCATACTTGCATACTTGCATGCACATGCACACACACACACGCATGCACACACACACACACACACACACCGAGTTGTTTCTATTATGAATTTGTATGCAGATATGCATTCCATCTTAGACACATATGTATACATACGCCGGCGCAAACACCAACCCACCACCCCCTCATCTTGAAGTTGTGTGAGTTTGTATGCATTCCATCTAGTTTTGAAAAATCGTGTTTTTGTTAAGGATGAGTTTGCATTCCATCAAGTTTTGAAAAATCATGGTTTTTGTTAAGGATGAGTTTGCATTCCATCAAGTTTTGAAAAATCGTGTTTTTGTTAAGGATGAGTTTGCATTCCATCAAGTTTTGAAAAATCGTAGTTTTTGTTAAGGATGAGTTGCATTCCATCAAGTTATGAAAAATCGTAGTTTTTGTTAAGGATGAGTTTGCATTCCATCAAGTTTTGAAAAATCGTAGTTTTTGTTAAGGATGAGTTTGCATTCCAACAAGTTTTGAAAAAATCGTAGTTTTTGTTAAGGATGAGTTTGCATTCCATCAAGTTTTGAAAAATCATGTGTTTTTGTTAAGGATGAGTTTGCATTCCATCAAGTTTTGAAAAATCAGAGTTTTTGTTAAGGATGAGTTTGCATTCCATCAAGTTTTGAAAAATCGTAGTTTTTGTTAAGGATGAGTTTGCATTCCATCAGGTTTTGAAAAATCATGTTTTTGTTAAGAACCCCCCACCCAAACCAACCAACCAATAATATCCACCCACTTTTCCGTGCTAGGTAGTACCAGGGTCACAGTGAAGTGAAATAATTCATGACTGCGTGGCACAGTTGGCTGCTGGTTTTGTGTGTACAAAGACTGTATTTAATCCCATAGACCTCACCTGGCTAGCCACCCACTCATGCTTTTACCACCCCCCCCCCCCTTTCTTGTTGTTGTTCTCTTTTCATTTTGATGGGCTGTGACACAGTTATGAAGCACATAAGTTTATGATGAATGTCAGAAAAACACAAACCCACCATGAAGCGGGATTTATTTCAATCACAGTTTGTTTACAACGCTTGTGCGCATACGTCACACACACACACATGCACACACACACGCACACATGCAGGTATTGGCACAAGCATGAAAGCATGTATTCACATGCACACGCACTCTCTTGAACACATGCACACGCATGCTTACGCATGCACACATTCATGCGCAGGCACACATTCATCCACTCTCACTCTCAAACACACTCACTCACTCACTCACTTGCATGCACACATGCACGCACGCACGCACGCACGCACTCACACACACACACACACACACTCTCTCTCTCTCTCTCTCTCTCTCTCTCTCACTCACTCACTCACCACTCACTCACTCACTCACTCACTCACTCACTCACACACTCACTCACTCACTCACTCTCACTCATTCTCACTCACTCACTCACTCACTCACTCACACACACACACACACACACACACACACACAGAGCTTCTGCTAAGAGTTACAAATGTACTCCACTCTTCTTTTAGAATTTCTTCTCTCACGTATCCCTAGATCCCTCTACCCAAATCCTCCTTTGCCCATAACTCCCCACACCCCCCCTCCTCCTTATCCGCCCAAAACGTGTCATCCCTCGTCCATTCTTTTACTTCTGCGGGACCCCCCAAAAAACTCCCCCTCCCCCTAAATTTAAAAAAAAAAAACAAATAAAAAAGAAGCAGCGTACCAAGCTGTGCCAGGGTTGCAATGAATTACAGTCTACCTGTGCATTGTGCTTGGTTGACTGGTTTTGTCAAAGACTGTAGTTGGCACATTATCTGTCAACCACGCGTATACTTAGATGTATATATACCTCATACTCTTTTTTTTGGGACGAAGATAAGTATGTGTTTACCCAGTTTTTGTGAAAAGCAGCGGAGAGAGGGAAGGAGAGATGGGTAGGGAAAGAGAGATGGGGAGGAGAGAGAGAAGAGAGAGAGAGAGAGAGAGAGAGAGAGAGAGAGAGAGGAGGGAGGGAGGGGGGAGAACTTTCGGCTTTTAGTTTTACTGTTCATCAGCCTTAGGCCACAATACAAAAGAATCGTGAGCATACAGAGTGAGCATGTGACATAAGTGTTATAATTATAAGCATGTATTACTATCAGCATATTATAATGTATTATGAAGTAATGTATTAGCAGTAATGAAACAAGAGATTTACATGTCATCAACCATACAAGAGAGAGAGAGAGAGAGAGAGAGAGAGAAGAGAGAGAGAGAGAGAGAGAGAGACAATGACAATGACAATGACAATGACAAATTCTTTTATTTCGAGGATAATGAATAAGCACACATATGCTTTTTTACATCCAGTCCCCGCCCGTTAGGATACATCTAATAATAATAACCCAATACTTATACAGTCTCACAATAAAAACAAGGGGAAATAACCCTTTTCAAAACAGCTCCCCCCAACAACCCTCCCCCCCCCCCCCCCCCCCCCCAACAACACCCCCCCCCCCCCAAAGCAAGCAATTAAAAGAAAATCCTAAAAATACCCCACCCCTACCCCCACCCCCCAAAAAACCGTAACCAAAACCAACAAACAAACAAAAGAGAAGAAAAAACCAAACCAACAAAAGATGATAAAGAAAGAAAAACAGACAAACAACAACAACAACAACAACAAGAACAACAACAAAGCCAAGAAAAAATAACACAACCAAACTTAATAAGTCATAAAGATAAACATCTACACATTGTCAAATGGTACACATACTTGTTATACATAATTATAAGATATTGAAATAGGGCACTCATTAAAACTTAAGTACAGAGGCAAGTCCAATAAAGTATTGAAAATATAAAAATATGAATCCTTCATCAGGATATACTATGACTATAAGCAGGACGATAAAAGGTGAGAGAGAGAGAGAGACAGAGACAGAGAGACAGAGAGTGTGTGTGTGTGTATTTCAGAGATAATATCCAATATATAAATCCCAAAACAGTATGCCATCCCATCAACACTCATTTTAGATTATACTCGTTTCAAATTATATGTCATGATAAAAATAAATTTAATACCCATACATCCACACAATAAAAACAAGAAACAAACCAAGAAGAAATTTAAAACTAATCAGTCGTTGAGGGAGAGAATATGAGTGGGTGAGTGGGTGAGTGAGTGTGTGTGTGTGTGTGTGTGTGTGTGTGTGGGGGTGTTTGTTTGAGCGTGTGTGTGGGTGGGGGTGGGGTGGGTGGGGTGTTTCGGGGATAATACTAAATATGTAATACTCACAATAGCACAACGATCAACACAAACACTTTTTAATTATGCTCCTGCAAATTGAATGTCATGGTAATAAAATAAGTGCAATACCCATACACATCACATAATAAAGAGGGGAAAAGCCAATAAAGTCATAAAAAGAACATCTAACACATTGAAAGTAATAGAAACAAAATATTTTTTTCCAGGATAATGAATAAGTATTCATGTGCTTTTTTACATCCAGTCCCCGCCCATGGGTCACATTTAAAAATGCACTCAGTACTCATACTTTCAAGCAGAAGAACAAAGGAAAAAAACTTTTTTTTAAAAGAAAAAGAGAGAAGAAGAAAAAAACAAACAAACATACAAACAAACAAACAACCCCAGACGAGCAAAAGACAAAAAAAACATACCCCCAGAACCCCCCCCCCCCCCCCCCCCCACCACCACCAACCCCCAGAAAAGACAACAACAACAACAACAACCAAAAAGCAGACAAAAACACCCTTCCAAATAAACAAACAAAAAACAAGAAAAAACAACAACAACAAACAAACAAATGAAAAAACACCATAAGACCCCCCAAAAACAAACAAACAAACAAAAACAATTTAAAAAAAAAAAAAAAAAAAAAAAGCACCTTTTCCCCCCTTCACACTCACACAGAGAGAGAGAGAGAGAGAGAGAGAGAGAGAGAGAGAGAGAGAGTCCAATTTTAAGGATAAGAACCATAGTTATGTATGCACACACACACAGTCACACATACAACACACACACAAAGCATACACACAGTCACGCACTCAGAGCCCCCCTCCCCCCACACAGTCACACACACACAGTCACTCCCCCCCCCCCCCCCCCCTCCCAACACCAAAACACACGCACACATACGCGCACACACACACACCACACACCAATCCTTTCATTCAACCCTTCTGTTTCAGA
>CM054143.1:28512537-28522537 GCA_028751875.1 Rapana venosa | reverse complement strand
TTTAACTAATGGATATTGCCTACTCCTCCTGCCCCCCCCCCCCCCCCCCCCCCCCCCCCCCCTCTTTGCTTCCTCTCCCTGCCCTGCTTTTTCTCTTTCTTTCTCTCTGTTTCCTGTGTTTTGCTTTCTCTGCCCCATACCCCCTCTCTCTCTGTTTGCGCTCGTGCATGCACGTGGGCAAATTGTGTGTGTTGTGTGTGTGTGTGTGTGTGTGTGTGTGTGTTATTTCTCTCTCTCTGTCTCCCTGTCTCTCTCTCTGTGTCTCACTCTCTTTCTCTCTCTTTCTCTTACACACACACACTCTCTCTCTCTCTCTTGCTTGCTCGCTCTTCTGTCTGTGTGTGTGTTCTCTCTGTCTCTCTCTCACTGTCTCTCTCTCTGTGTCTCTCTCTCTCTCTCTCTCTCTCTCTCTCTCTCTCTCTCTCTCTCTCTCCTCTCTCTCTCTCTCTCTCCTCACTCCCTCCCTGTCTCTTTCTCACTGTCTCTCTCTCTCTCTCCCTCCCTGTCTCTTTCTCTCTCTCTCTCTCTCTCTCTCTCTCTCTCTCTCTCTCTCTCTCTCTCTCTCTCTCTCTCTCTCTCTCTCTCTCTCTCTCTCTCTTCCTTCTCTTCCCCTCTCTGTCCCTTCTGTCTCTTTCCCTGGTGTGTGTGTATGTGTGTGTGTGTGTGTCTGTCTGTCTGTCTGTCTCTCCCTCCCTCCCTCCCTCTCTCCCTTCCCTTCTCTTCCCTATGGGTGATATGATTATGTAACCTGATATAATTGCTTGTTCATCTGTTTTTGTCATTTTTAGTGTAAAATGTGTGTGTGTGTATTTTGCATTGTATTCCCTTTGTAATTATGCAAGTCCTTATTTCTCTCATTTGTTGTCGTACTGCAATAATATTGTTGTTAAATGTGGTTATTGATGAAGTTGTGTCTGTTCTTAGATAGATGGCGTGATGAAATAAAACAACAACAAATAAATTAACTTATTCAATGCACCATCTGGACATAAAATTCAACTTTTGCCTCCGTCTCTCTCTGTCTTTCTCTTTTCTGTCTTTCTCTCTCTTTTTTTTTTTTTTAACGGCTTTTATTCTCAGATGACATCATGCATACTAGCATCACCAGAGCAGAGACACACACATGTACAGTTCAGTCTAAACTGTGTGACGTGATAGGGACATGTGATTGGGGAGGGAGGGGCTGGGGGCATGCTTATAGAGAGTTGTGTTGAGGGAGCAGCATTGACACAGGAGCCGATTTTCTTGTAGTGGGAAGACTTGAAAACGCTGTGTGCTGTGCTGTGCTGTGCTGTGCTGCGCTGCGCTGTGCTGCAGTAGGAGGTCTTCCTACTTTGGTTAAAGGCTTCGGAAAAGAGTTGTGTGCGTCGCTTGTCTGTGACATCTGTATACATACAGTGTTGTAAGTGAATGGTGGATACTGTTTGTGTGTGTGTGTACCTTGTGAAGGGTTTTGGGGGGTTAAATTTTGTTGTGTGTTGTTTATGATTGTGTGTGTTGTTTATTTATTTATTTTATTTATTCTTTTATACCAAGGATAATGGAATAAGCACTCATGTGCTTTTTTACATCCAGTCCCCGTGTGTATGCGGTTTTGTAAATGTTGTCATCTGTTTCCACCGGCACACAATGGTCTACTCTTCCGAAAAGCGGAACAGGATTTAATGTGTGGGCAAGATGTTCTGCATGCGTTCGAACACAGGGCCTCGGTTTATAGTCTAATCTGAAGTTGTGGTGTGTGTGTGTGTGTGTGTGTGTGTTTGTGTGTGAGAGTGAAAGTGTGTGTGTGAGTTAGACGAAGATGTTATCTGATACATGAAAGATAAAACTTGAGCGGTGCCTGGCTTATACACTTTCACCTTGGTACACAGTTGGCTGATTTTAATAATGCAAAAAAATAGATGAATAATGCAGAAATAATAGTGGACGAAAACCAGTGCAGGTAACCACTTACAACTTCTCCATCATTTTTTGAAAATGATTTTCAAAGATTCATTTAAAATCAAAACAAAAAAAGTAGATAAAAGAGATAAAACTTAGATAGCTCTACAGCCGATCTTTAGTTTGGAAAAACAAAAATTCATAGTGGAGCCACGACCCATCTTTAACAGAAATTTTGGTTGATTCTAAAAATCTGTCTTTGACCACTCCGTGCTTTGCCACCTTGTTCTCTTGCATGTCGGGGCTTTTTTCCTGAATGAGCATGGTTTCAAATAATGGCTGTTTGTGGCAACCCCTCCCCCCCCCCCCCCTCAACCAAACAAACAAAAAAAGAAGGAAAAAAAGCAGATGACATTTTCACTAAAGAAAGGAGGGGATGGGGGGGATGTTCAATGATTCAAAGGATTATACAAATTGGTGTGAAAGCAAGTTATTGTGTTATTGTGAAAGAAAAAATCATGTTATTTACCTGTACATGAGCTATGCCTGAAATATTCACCCAACCTTTATTCTTTTATTCACAGATTTTATTTCGAGGATAATGGAATAAGCACTCATGTGCTTAAAATTTTTTTTTTACATCCAGTCCCTGTGTGTATACAGTTTTGTAAATTTTGTCAACCTTAGTATATCATGAGCATCAGATCGCTATTAATCACACTCTTACCTAACTTAGATTTTGATTAAGAAAAGAAGTGAAGAGTTTTAACCAAAATTACTAAATGAAATCCAGCAGCCATGCATGTTCACTAATGTGTGAGAATTATCTCAGAGACTTTGGTTTGAGGGAAAAAAGGCCAGGAGACTTTGTCTTTAAATTTCCTGGGTATTATAAATGGCCTGGTCTGGTTTGGCTGTTTGTTGTGTTGGAAGCGCCGATGATTACCATGTGTGTGTATGTGTGTGTGGTGTGTGTGTGTGTGTGTGTGCGTGTGTGTGTGACATGCATGCATGTTGAAATGACATACATGCACACATATACGCACACATGTGTGTGCACATGCAAGTGCACACCAATGTATGCACACACACACACAACACACATGCACACTTTCAACACAACACAACTCACACTCAACTCAACACACACACACACAAACATGCACGCACGCACGCACGCACGCACACACACACAGAGCTTTTAGACTTGTCTTGTTAGCATCCATTATATCTTTCATCCTTCAGCCCCTCCCAGTCCCACTCACACACACACACACACACACACACACACACCACACACACACACACACACACACACACACACAACAGAGCTTTTAGACTTGTCTTGTTAGCATCCATTATATCTTTCATCCTTCAGCCCCTCCCACTCACCTGTTCCTTTCTTCTTTACAGTCAAACATGAATGCGAAAATGTCTAAATCACTTTGTAGTAAATGGAGATTTAGCAAATGAGAAGAAGAACGGAGAGAAAACCCCACACTGTTTTCGCATGTACATACATTTTATCGAGCATGTATGTGCTCACATACATTTATGGTTATACATACACATGCACGCACACTTACACTCTCACAGACACACACACACTCACATGTAGGCGCATGCACACACACACACACATACATTGTCACTCCCCCTACCCCCGCCTCCACACACATACACAGAGTCTCCTCCCCCCACCCCACCCCTCTCCCACACACACACAGTGTCCCCTCCCCCTCCCAGCCACACACACACATACACACACACATGCGCACACACACACATACCCAACCCATGTTGAGAGCTTAAACTAGCTCAGACTCATTACACAAAATAAGCTACCCCCCCCAACAAAAAAAAAAGAAAAAAAAAAGAAGAAAATTCAGCAGGAAATTGGAGGGTAAAAAGGTCTGGTTTAACTGAGTTAGCAGATGCTTTTCCTACCTATATACCCTGTGATTTAGTTAAAGGGAATTCAGTTCCCAACATTGAGTAGTCTATAGGTTTGTTTTACCATATGTATACTGTGCATATGCAAGTAAGTGTGTGTGTGTGTGTGTGTGTGTGTGTGTGTGTTGAAAAGGTCTCGTGTAATTGAGTTAGCAGATGCTTTATCTTACCTATATATACACTGTGATTTAGTTAAAGGGAATTCAGTTCCCAACATTGATGTTACTTCATTGACTTGTCAGTTTGTGTGTTTTACTGTTTGTATACTTGTGTGTATATATGTAAGTAAGTGTGTCAGTGTGCATGTGTGTGTGTGTGTATGTGTGTGTGCAAACGAGAATGTGTATGTGCGCATACATGCTGATGCGTACACATACACGCGCGCACACACACACACGTCTAATATCATTGAGAGTGAACAGACGTTCATTGAAGACAACACACACACACACACACACACACACACACCACACACACACACACACACACACACACACACACAACACACACACACACACACACACACTATCTTGCATGTGCAATATAGCACATCAGTGTATGTTGTTTGTTTGTTTGTTTGTATAATTATATGTGTGTCTGTGGCTGTGTGCATGTGCACATACATAAAGCAAGGGCATACCCATGCATTCGGTTTGCATGTTTTAACAAAGGACTGGTGAATACAGAATAGATAGGATTAAAATACACTAATTGACAATTACTGTTGAAGATGAATTAAGGATTTGCTGCATGGATTTGTGTGGTTTTAGTCTTTGGATAACTGTTTTGCTTACTTTATGTGAGTGTGTGCTTTATTATTATTTTTAAAATTTATTCTTTCATATTTAGGATAATGGAATAAGCACTCATCTTTCTTTTTGCATCCAATCCCTGTGTGTATGCGGTTTTGTGAATTTTGTCATCTGTTCCCACTGGCACAGAAGGCCTCTTTCAAAACGGAACAGGATTTAATGTGTGCGCAAGATGTGTGTGTGTGTGTACTCTGTATGTGTGTGTGTGTGTGTACTGTGTGTGTGTGTTTACATGCACACACACACATACACATGTACACAAATTGATTTCAGGACAACAGTTTATCGTAGAGCAACAGTTTATCACCTAGTTTTCAATATCTGATCAGTATGTTCAGGTTATCATAAATGCCTTATCACACACAGATCAGCTGATCCTTTTCATTACTATTTTTTGATACATATTGCTTAACAAGGTATATAAAAACTCTGAATATAATAATAGTAATAATAATAATAATAATAATATATGTATATATGTATATATACACATGTACATGTTGTTGTAAATATGAAGAATTTAGTTTTATGTCACACCTAACGCATGACAACACGTGTATTGGATTGGCATTTTCAGAAAGGCCAGGCATAGGGAAAATCATGGGATCATTTTTCTAATGCCGCACACTTTTGTCCTGGCTGAATATAAATAAACAAATACTGTATATATATACTGGTTCAGAGGGACAGAGAGAGAGAGAGAGAGAGAGAGAGAGAGAGAGAGAGAGAGAGAGAGACAGACAGAGAAAAGAGAGAGAGAGAGAAAGAGAGAGAGAGAGACAGACAGACAGACAGAGAGTGCGCTGAAATGTTGATTTTCATCCACCCTCCACACACCAACTGATATACAATGAACACTCTCAGCATTCATTCATTAATTAATTATCTTTTTTTCTCTTCCTCTTGTGTTGCAGATTTTGCGTGACTGAAGTAGATCGAAAGAGCAAGCAAGCTGTCGTGGGGCTTTTGTGGAGGCATTTTTTCTTTTTCTGCTGCGGTGTTGAATGAGCCAGCACTGAGACCTTGTCAAGATGGGAGTGGGGACGGTCTTCTGGTCCCTAGGGCTGCTGCTGCTGCTCACACACACTACCTACAGGTAATAATAATAATATATATATATATGTATGTATGTTTGTCCGTCGTGTCCGACGATGACCTCCAAAACAGCAGAGGAGGCAGCTGCTGCTTTGGAAACTGGGCAGAAATTTGATTATAGTGGAGATGCCTTGCCCACAGCACATCCCCACTCTCTCGGCCAAGTGGGAATAAGGACAGTCAGTGTTGGAGATGCTTTCCAAAGGCCAACCAGCCCCCAGAGCTGCAGCACATAAGGACTGTGCGAGTCATCAAGCCTCCTAGTCAGAGAGTCATAGTCGATCACTAAAAGACTAAGCTGTAAAGTGGAATTCCATGAGTGGGAAAGCCACTGGTCATACAGCCTCTCACCTTGCTGTTGACCCCCAGTGTCAATGGTTTAATCAAGAACTGTGATAAAGCCCAGGCGCTGACGGCGTATATATATATATATATATATATATATATATATATATATATATATATATATATATATATATATAATTTGTTCCTCAGCTAGAGCTCTGAAGTTCACCAATGGTGAAATTTTGCTTATTTTAACCCTTTCCCATTTTTACCCGCCGTAGCCCGCCGCTGCCCGCTCGCCCGCATCTATTTATACCCGCCGCAGCCCGCCGGACGTCATTTCAGCCTAATGGGGAATTTCCATCACCCACTAAGCTCTACCTAGTACATGCACACCATGAATGAACATTCCACTGAGGTCAGCATAAACTAAGAAAGGAATGGGCACAAAATTCAGGGCTACACAGCCTCCCGTTCACAAGAAATTGGCCAGTGACTGGCTTTGTCTTTCCCACGCTTTCTTATAGCTAAAAATGGCAGCAAAGATTGAGCAAAGGATTTGGGAGGAATATACTGATGTGGAAATTGAAGCTATTTTGGCTCAAGTGGAACAGTTCGAAAGAGAATAAAATGTTGAATCCGATGTTGAAGTATATGTAGAAGAAAGAGATGAAATAGGAGAAGGTAGTGAGTCAGAAAGTGATGCTGAGGATAACATTTCGTTGGCTTCATAGCAGACGACATGGCGCAGCGCACAAGTGCCTTGCTCAGTGCAAGACTTCACGCTGCCGACTGGGCCAGCAATAACTCTCCCACTGAATGCCAAGCTCTTAGATTACTTTGTTTTGTTTGTGCCCCAACATTTTTTTCAAATTGTAGCAGATGAAACTAACAATTATGCCAGGCAAAAGATCGCTGTGAAAGGCGTAGTCATAGATCCATTACGGACAGAAACAACACCTGATGAAATTTGGGCTTACCTGTCAGTTTTGATCATGATGGGGATCAAGCGTTTGCCGAGGCTTCATCTCTACTGGTCTACTGATTTGACATTTTCTGAGTCACGGATCAGTAATATTATGACGAAAACCAGATTTCTCAAAATTAATCAGTATTTTTACCTGAGAAACACGCCAACACACCTGGACGCGACACTGGCTGTGACACCTGCATTATGACAGCCATGTAACTGGCTATTGGTGAAGGACACACTAGTGTCTGTGTAAATAGTAGGCGTCAGCATATATTTGTAAATAATATATATACGCGCATTAGTCAACGTCGTTTTCAATGTTTTAATACTTTCCACTGAGAAAGTGAAGACTTGGTGACAGTAATTTTGTGACGTGTGAATGTTCGATTGGATTACCATGACGGTGGATGCGATGGAGGACACATTCAGGCAGGACCACACATATTATTTTTTTAAATCACATACCTATATTGCGCATGTTAGAGGGTAGTTGTAGACTAACAGCATGATGTCACTGCAATGTTACCTGTATTTGGTGACAAAGAGGGGACAGCAGCACGACACATGTAGGTAGGACACACATCTTGGGGTGCAGAACAAAGTATGACATCATATGAATACTTTGGCCAAATATGACTGCTCTGTGAACAATAGTAACTGTACAGGACTATGTGTACTTGAGGTACCTTATTCTCTGAAAAAAACAGCGTAAATTTCCGAATACTACAGAGAGTTTCTCTGTAAGAAATGCGAATGGTAAAGGGTTAAGGAAGGAAGGTGGCAGGATGGTTAAGACGTTTGCCTGCCAACAAGTATGCCGTGAGGTTCTGGGTTCGATTCCCAGCCTTGCCCTTTCTTCCCAGTTTGACCAAAAAATCGAACTGAATGTCAAAGTCCTTCGGATGAGACTATAAACCGAGGCCCCGTGTGCGAACGCATGCAGAACATCTTACGCACACGTTAAATCCTGTTCCGCTGTTTGAAAGAGTAGGCCATTGTGTGCCGGTGGGAACAGATGACAAAATTTACAAAACCGCATACACATGCATAAATTTATCCAAAAAAAAAAAGTCATCTGAGCACTTTGATTTGTTGTTTTACAAGATTCAGCGCTATATAAATTCCATACATTATTATTATTATTATTATTATTTTACCCACCATGAAGGTAGCCACATTCCGACTTTTGGGTATGTTCGTGTTTCTGTAACCCACCGAACATTTGACATGAACTACAGGATCTTTAACATGCGTATTTGATCTTCTGCATGTGTATACATGTATACATGAAAGGAATTAACGCACTGGCAGGCTTTATTTAGCAAGCTGCCACATTCAGAAATTCTACAATTTTATTTTGCGCAGAATTTTTTTTTAGACAAAAAAAAAGAATCATTTGATGATTTGTCTTTTGGTCACAGTTTTGCCCCCTTAGGAGCTTGCAAACAGCTAAAAGAAGAATGATGTATTCACGATACTGAATCTTAGTGTTCAATTTTCCAGTTTTAAAAAAACAACAAAAGACACTAAATATTTTTGCTTCAGCAGGATTCTAACATCCCAAAAGTTTCCTCCTGACCTGTGACTTTTTTTTCTCAAGAAAAGAGGTTCTAGGCGGTAGGGTAGTGGGGGAGGGAGGGAATGAAAAGGGGAAGGGGGGGGGAAGTGCTGAGGGTCAAAGGTCGCAGGGCAAGGCCGTTTGTTTGACCAGACCACACAGGGGACACCACCACTGTTGTTTGACCTTCGCGAAAAGTAAAGGGGTTGATGGGGAGTGGAGTTACAGGCTCCTGTTTGCTCTTTTCTTTACAGTATGGGGGTTCTCTCCCTCTCTGCTTCGTCAATGGCCTCTTTTCCCCCGATGATCGTGAGGAGAGAAATAAGTCAAGTGTACATACAGTGCCTGTTTTGTTTGGTTAAAAAAAGAATGAAAGGAAGGAAAGAATAAAGGAAAAAAAACAACCCCCCAAAAGAATCAGAAAGAGTCAATTTTTGCTGATGAATGATATCAGCCTCCATTTTTTGAAGATCTAACCTGTTGTGGAGTTTCCGATGTTGATTACAAGCATTTAATTTTATCTATCTCTGTGTCTCTGTCTGTCTGTCTGTCTCTTTCTCTCTCTCTCTCTTTCTCTTTCTCTCTCTCTCTGTCTGTCTGTCTGTCTGTCTCTCTCATATATATCCGTCTGTCCAGCAGGTGGACAAAAAACTCGAATAGTCTTAGGTTCAATTCCACCCCAAAACACACACACTCTCTCTGTGTCTCTGTCTCTCTCTTATATATCCGTAAGGGCGGGGACTGGATGTAAAAAAGCACATGGGTGCTTATTCATTATCCTCGAAATAAAAGAATTTGTCTTTGTGTATCTCCTTTGCTTTTACTATGGTGCTGGTATGAAATATACAAAGGGACAAATACAGACACACAGACACATTCATACACACACATGAGTCCTTCGGATGAGACTATAAACCGAGGCCCTGTGTGCGAACGCATGCAGAACATCTTGCGCACACATTAAATCCTCTTCCCCTTTTTGGAAGAGTAGGCCATTGTGTGCCGGTGGAAACAGATGACAAAATTTACAAAACCGCATACACATGGGGACTGGATGTAAAAAAAGCACAAGAATAAATAAATAAATAAACATGCACACACACACACACACAAACACAAACACACTCCCACACTCTCCTGTTTATACACACCCACTCACATACGCTCACCATCCTCACCCCCCCCCCCCCCCCCCTTCTGTTTGTGTCACTCCACCTCTCCTGCTGTCCTCTCTCCCTCGTCCTATGCGTCTCTCTCTTTCTCTGTCCTGTCTCTGCCTTCCCCTTCCTTTACTTTTGTCTTCCACAAACACACTTAGTTAACACCTCCCTCCCTCCCCCCCCCCCCCCCCCCCCCCCCCCCCCCCCCCCCCCCCCGCCCACACACACACACCACACATAGAGGCAGATAGATACACTTACACACATGCGTAAAAAGGTTTGA
>CM054143.1:28497537-28510037 GCA_028751875.1 Rapana venosa | reverse complement strand
TTATATTTATATCATTATTTACGTGTACCCTCGTACACATTGCATGGACTATTCTTGCACATAAGGATGTGTAAAGCATGCATTGACATAAGTTTGGACAATCACAGTCATGTATATGTTTACACATGATATGCGCACAGATAATGATAAGTGAATGCGCATGCACTTGTAGACATGCGCGCATGCATATATAATATATGTATATATAGGTAAACTCTTGTAAGGTCAGTCAGAGAAGCTCTCTGCTACTGCTACTGGTATCCATGTAACCCAGTACAACCTGTCGCATGTGGGGGAGGAAACCCCAATAGAAAAAACCCAAAACATATGGAGACTTGGAGAGGAGCTTGGCACCACCAAGGAATATCCTAAACCCACAGAAAAAACATGAAAGACAAATGCAAAGCCAAAATGATACCAGATTGGTCGAGGCCCGGGTTACCAACGACCGCGCTTTCCATTGATCAACACCAGGGTGGAAGTGACAAGTCAGCTACTGGAGTTAAAACATTACTTAAGCTCCCTAGAGAACAAATCACCATTGGTACATGGAACGTCCGTACACTCTACCAGTGTGGAAAAATCAAAGAACTAGAGCATGAGCTTAGACGATATAAATGGGACATTATTGGACTAGGAGAGGTGAGATGGACAGGATTTGGTGAGACATTGACTGAAGAAGGCAACAAGATCTGGTACAGTGGCCAAGAGAAACATCACCAACATGGAGTGGCATTTATTGTCAGAAAGGAAGTAGTGGGGTGCATTATCAGCTGTACACCAGCTTCCAGCAGGATTATCAGCATCCGGGTGTCGGCCAACCCCAAGAACATCACCATCATACAAATCTATGCACCATCATCTGACCATGCAGATGAAGAAGTAGAAGAATTTTATGAAGATCTTGAAGAGACCATTATGAAAATACCCAAGAAGGACATCATCATCATCCAAGGGGATTTTAACGCCAAAGTAGGTCCTGACTCTTACAACCAATGGGCCGGAACAGTTGGTCAGTTTGGAACTGGGGAGACCAATGACAGGGGAATACGTCTGCTGGAGTTTGCCTGCACCCACAGACTTACCATTGCCAATACCCTCTATCCCCACAAGCAGTCAAGGAGGACAACCTGGCATGCGCCAAACGGCAAGATCCATAACCAAATAGATTTTATCTTAACACCACGGCGCTTCAAATCCAGCATCAACAGAGCCAGAACAAGAACCTACCCTGGAGCTGACATAGCAGCGACCACGACCTTGTGCTGCTGGTATTCAAAATGAAGCTGAAGAAAAACAAACAGCCTGCAAACCCACGTATCAAATTTGACGTGGACAAACTGAAAGATCCAGATGTCAAGGAGATCTTCCAAGCTAAGCTTGGCGGACGTTTTGCGGCTTTAAAACCCTCCTGGACAATGACATTCAATGACCTCACCAACAACTTCAATGAGGCAGTCCGAGAAACAGCAGAGGAGGTACTCGGTCGTCAGAGGAATAAACACCAGCCATGGACTACCAATGACATCTTGGACCTCTGCGATACAAGAAGAGCACTGAAACCATCCAGGTCTTCCAACCCTAAAGAATACCGGGAGGCCAACAATCTCGTGAAGAAGTCAATGTTAAAGGCCAGAGAGAAGTGGATCAGTGATCAATGTGATGAGATCGAAAAAAGCATGAAAGTGGGCAACAGTAAACAGGCATACGACACCTTGAAGAAACTCACAAAACCACTTCAAACCAAATCATCAGTCATTGAAGACAGCTCCGGAAACCTCCTCACAGAAAGCTCAGCTGCATTGAACAGGTGGTCTGAATATTGTCAAGAACTGTACAACTACCCAATACAACCCGACAAGAGCATAATAGAAGAGAAAGCAGCAACATCAAGAGCACCCTCGCCATTACCTATACTGAGGGAAGAAGTGGAAGAAGCCATCCGCAGCTTACCAGTAGGAAAGTCCCCAGGAGCAGACAATATACCAGCAGAGCTGCTCAAGCATGGTGGCGAAACAGTCATCACATATGTTACAGCTATCTGTCAGAAGATTTGGGAGACAAAACAGTGGCCAACAGAATGGACACAATCACTCATCATACCCCTGCCCAAGAAGGGGAATTTACGCCAATGCCAAAACTATAGAACAATCAGCCTCATCAGCCATGCCAGCAAGATCATGCTCAAAGTTATTTTGAATCGACTCAAGAAGGAGGCAGAAGAACACCTTGCAGAGGAACAAGCTGGGTTCAGGGCAGGCAGGAGCACAATCGAACAGATTTTTAACTGCCACATCCTGATGGAAAAACATCTTCAACATCAGAGAGACCTGTTCCACAACTTCATCGACTTCAAGAAGGCTTTTGACAGAGTATGGCACGAAGGCCTGTGGAAGGTCCTCAGAATGTTTGGCATTGAAGAAGGACTAGTGCAAACCATTCAAGCACTATACAACACCGCAAGCAGTGCAGTCCTTCTGAACAATCAGGTCGGAGTCTACTTCAAAACCACAGTTGGGGTCCGACAAGGATGCCTGTTATCTCCAGTCCTGTTCAATCTGTTCTTGGAAAACATTATGAGAGAGACCCTCCATGACTTCCACTCTACCATCTCCATTGGCGGCAGACCCCTCAACAACTTACGGTTTGCCGATGACATTGACCTCATGGGCGGAAGTAACACAGAGCTGCAAGATCTTACGACCAGACTTGAGAACAGAGCTGGAGCATATGGGATGGAGGTGAGCTCGGAGAAAAGTAAAGTACTTGTGAACAGCACGAGCAACGCCACTGCTAAAATTTACATGAACGGCCAACAACTGGAGGAGGTAGACGCTTTTAAATACCTTGGCGCTACACTCACAAAGGACGGGCGATCAACGACAGAAATCAAAGTCAGAATAGCCATGGCAACATCTTCCATGACAAAACTCACCACCATATGGAAAAGTAAAGAGATCAGTTTCCCAATCAAACTAAAGCTCTACAAAGCCCTAATTCAGACGATCCTGCTGTACGGAAGTGAAACCTGGACATTGACTGCTGAAACAGCAAAGCCAATCCAGTCATTCGAAACAAAATGCCATAGAAAACTACTGGGCATATCCTGGAGAGAACGAAAGACCAATGAATTTGTCAAGAGTCAAATAACACGGCTGGCAGGTCCACAGGAACCCCTTCTCACCATCGTCAAGAAGAAAAAGCTGACATGGTTCGGCCACGTCACCCGCCACAACACTCTGCCCAAAACAGTACTGCAGGGAACACTCGAAGGTGGCAGAAGGAGGGGAAGACAGAACAAGTCATGGATGGACAACATCAGAGAATGGACCAGGATGAATGACTCGGCACTACTGCGCAGAGCCGAGGACCGAGATGGATGGAGGAGGCTTACCACGGCATCGTCTTTCGTGTCTCCCCCACGACCGCCAAGGTCACGGGTCTGATGATGATGATGATGAAACTCTTATGCCTAATTGATGGGTGCTGTAGCTGAGTAGCTAGGACTGTTGAACCCTCAGTCCCATGGGTCAATGAAGTCCTGGGTTTGAATCTCGGCGGAGTTGGTGCATAAATAGTGGGGATTTTTACGATTTCCCAGGACTACTTCAAGTGCAGACCTGCCAGTGCCTTCATTCCCTTCGTGTATATATATATATACACATCACCCTTCACCTTTACCTATCCCATAGTTCTGTGGACAGATGATCAAATATGCATGTTAAAGATCCCATAATTATTCATGTCAGTGTTCAGTGGGTTACGGAAGCACAAACATACTCAGCATACATCACTAAAGTCAGAATGTGGCTACCTTCACGTTGGGCAAAAACGGTCACATATGCAAAATTTCACCATTAGACTTTTGCACTCGAAGCTTTAGCCAAGGAACAACAACAACAACAAAAGTGTTTGTTTTATGTATTTATTTATTCTTTTATATCGAGGATAATGGAGTAAGCACTCATGTGCTTTTTTACATCTAGTCCCCGTGTGTATGCGGTTTTGTAAATTTTGTCATCTGTTTCCACCGGCACACAATGGCCTACTCTTCCGAAAAGCGGAACAGGATTTAACGTGTGCACAAGATGTTCTGCATGGGTTTGAACACGGGGCCTCGGTTTATAGTCTCATCCGAAGTAGCCTAATTAAGTACACTTATGTGCTTATGCAAGATCAGTTATGAAAGTGTGCAGGTTTTTAATAAAATAGATCTGAGACGAATTGAAAGTGAGCTCCAGATAACACAAGTGAAAACTGGACAAGCTTGTATGGTTCATGTTTTGCTGGCTGTCTACAAAACCTGCTCATATTTATGAATCCAAGTACCAGATTCCGCTGTAGGCTTATCATACAGAGTGTGTGAGTCGCAGCATTACACACGCACACATATTATCCGCGATATAAAACAATAAATAAATAAATAAATTATTTTAAAAAAAAAATTCAGAGAACCACACTGGCGGTTTTGTTGAATGTCAGTGAAATACAAGACCTGTACTTACTTCTCCAAAACGCATACATACATAATCTCAGACATATTTTTTGTTTTGCTTTGGTCTGTGGTTAGAGCTTTGACGTTCACCAATGGCGAAAGTTCTGTATGCGAAAGTTCCCCCCTCCCTCCCCTCCCCCTCCCACCATTGAGGTAGCCACACTCTGAATTCAGGAATAGATATTCTGAAGGTGATTTGTTTTGGGGTTTTTTTTTTGGCTGATGTGTTTTATTGTGTATGGAATGCTAAGCTCATTGCAGTGCCCTAACTAAAAGATTTCCAGCTGCTACTTTTCCTGTTTCTGATTTTATAACTACTGCTACAGTCAGTGATAGCTCATTTTCTTCTTCCGTTTTCTTACGATATTTTCCCACTATAATATAGTATCTAGATACCTTGTTTTCATACTTAAAAGAAAGGATGAATGTATGTGTTTTTTAAAATCTTGATTGGGAGTGTGTGCAAGTGTGTGAATTGCTTTGGTGTTGTGTGCATGTCGGACTGGTCAGCCTCTCCTGACGCTGTACAAGAAGAACATTTATAGTACAATCCATACTTTTCCAAGACTGAAGGATGTCTATTAGTGTGTGCATGTGTGTATATGGGATTTTTTGTCCCCTTATGTTCTTTTTGGTGTTTCTTTGCGCTGACCTTATAACATTTGTTTGCTTGGGTATAAAGCCGTGACTTTTCCTGTTTATAAATAGCATCTCCACTTTCTAGAAATTCTGTGCTAGGAATTCCCTCTTTTCTATCTCTCTTTTGTTTCTGCCTTGTTCCTGTTCTTTGTGTCACCTCCTTCTCGTCTACTTTCAGCCTTCTTGGTCCATTCTCCTGCCTTTTCTCCAGAAAGGCTTAAAAGATAACAATTTTCTCCCATGCCGAAGTCGGATGCACTGGGCTTGACTTGTCAGACCCTTAACGGCAGTGCAACGCATTTTCGCTCATATGACAGACAACAATAGTTGCCATCTTGAGCTTTCGACAAAGAAGAAGGAGAAGAAGAAGACTACTGCTGCAGTGATGACTGACCTCTTGTTTTTCTTCCTGCAGTGAATATGTGGCCCTGGCACCGTCCAATTTTCGACCGGGATGGGAGTACAGAGTGCAGATCACGGTGATGAACACGGAGAACGGCAGATCGGTCACCATCAGGGGAGACATCCTGAAGTCCTCAGGTGCTCGGTTAGTTCCGCGACTGTGGAGATCAGCAACGGTGAGTGTGTGATGTGCATTGTGTTTTATTTATTTATTCTTTTATTCTTTTATATCGAGGATAATGGAATAAGCACTTATGTGCTTTTTTTTTTTACATCCAGTCCCCATGTGTATGCAGTTTTGTAAATTTTGTCATCCGTTCCCACTGGCACACAATGGCCTACTCTTACGAAAAGCGGAACAGGATTTAACGTGTGCGCAAGATGTTCTGTGTGCGTTCGCACACGGGGCCTTGGTTTATAGTCTCATCCGAAAGTGTTTGTGTGTGTGTATGTAAGTGTGTACATGTGTGTGTATGTAAGTGTGTGTGTGTGTGATGTGATGTGATTGTGTGTGTGTGTTTGTGTGTGTGTGTATGATGTGATGTGATGTTGTTGTTGTTGTTGTCTTCGATTTTACGTCTGTTCACTCTCAGTGATATTAGACGAAATGTGATGTGCTGTGATTGTGTGTGTGTGTGTGATGTGTGTGTGATTGTGTGTGATGTGTGTGTGTGTGTGGACATTCATGCACGTATACATGCACTCAAATTGATAAGTGTTAAGGTGTGCATGCATACTCGCAGAAGTCTACACATGAATGTACAGGCATGCTCACATATAGAGGTACACATGACATAATAATATGAATGTGTGCACAATACATACTTATTTTAATTTAATTTAATTTATTTATTCTTTTATATCGAGGATTTAATGGAATAAGCTCTTAAATGTTTTTTACATCCAGTCCCCATGTGTATAGGGTTTTTGTAAATTCTGTCATCTGTTCCCACCAGCACACAATGGCCTACTCTTATGAAAAGCAGAACAGGATTTAATGAGTGTGCAAGATGTTCTGCATGCATTCGCACACGGGGCCTCGGTTTATAGTCTCATCCGAAGGACTTTTGGGGAGAGTGGAGTCTGCACTGAAGTTAACTCCAGGGGAAAATATCCCCTTGAATGGGAATTGAACCTGGGTCGTCAGATTGCGAGCGCGATGTTCTGACCACTAGGCTATCCCGTCCCCCTTACACACATGCATGCTCACATAAATACAGATGTGTGCAGACAAATGCACCACACTTCACCACACCCTGCCTCACCTTTTCCCCACCACTCACATCTGTTCCACTCCACACACTTACAGGTTTTTTTTTCAAGAAAAAAAAGAAAGATATGCTCAGGAAAAAAAAATCCTGAACTAAACTTGAAAACCCAAAACCAAACAAACCTCAAACCAAAACCAAAAAAACCTAACCAATCAAAACAAACAAAAACATGTCAGACAACCACCTCCTTCCCTCCCCTTCCCCCAACCCCTCCCCTTGACCATCACCCCCCCCCCCCCCCCCCCCCTCATCCACCCCCCCCCATCCCAAATATAAAAAAAAAGGAAAGAAGAAGACACTCACCCTACATCCAAGTCGCAAAGACCTCACTCAACACTGTCTTAAAAATACAAAAAAAAAACACCCCTCTCATTTCTTAATAAAACCTAAGCGAGCTAAAGAAGAAGAAGTAGGAGAAGGAAGAGAGAGAGAGAGATTTTTATTTTTATTAATTTATTTATTCTTTTATATCGAGGATAATGGAATAAGCACTCCTGTGCTTTTTTTTTTTACATCCAGTCCTCGTGTGTATGCGGTTTTGTAAATTGTCATCTGTTCCTACCGGCACACAATGGCCTACACAGAGAGAGAGAGAGAGAGAGAGAGAGAGAAGAAGAGAGAGAGAGAGAGAGATGTTTTGTGAACCGAAGACCCACCCACCCCAAACAGTTGTATATTTTGGTTGTTGTTGTTGGCTACAGAGAGAGAGAGAGGAGGGAGGAGAGAAGAGAGAGAGAGAAGAGAGAGAGAGAGAGAGAGAAAGAGAGAAAGAGAGAAAGAGATGTTTTGTGAACTTAAGACCCACCCCCCCTAACAGTTGTATATTTTGGTTGTTGTTGGCTACAGAGAGAGAGAGAGAGAGAGAGAGAGAGAGAGAGAGGGAGAGAGAAAGAGAGAGAGGGAGAGAGAAAGAGAGAGAGGGAGAGAGAGAGAGAGAGAGAGAGAGAGAGAGAAATGTTTTGTGAACCTAAGACCCACCCCCCCAAACAGTTGTATATATTGGTTGTTGTTGGCTACAGAGAGAGAGAGAGGAGGAGAGAGAGAGAGAGAGAGAGAGAGAGAGAGAGAGAGAGAGAGAGGGGGAGAGAGAGAGAAAGAGAGAAGAGAGGGAGGGAGAGAGAGAGAGAGAGAGGAGAGGGAGAGAGAGAAAGAGATGTTTTGTGAACCGAAGACCCACCCCCCAAACAGTTGTGTATATTTTGTTGGTTGTTGCTGGCTACAGAGAAAGAGAGAGGGAGAGAGAGAGATGTTTTGTGAACCGAAGACCCACCCCCCAAACAGTTGTGTATATTTTGTTGGTTGTTGCTGGCTACAGAGAGAGGGAGAGAGAGAGATGTTTTGTGAACCGAAGACCCACCCCCCCCTAAACAGTTGTGTATATTTTGGTTGGTTGTTGTTGTTGCTGGTTCCAGGGGAAACCAAGCAGCTGGGAATCGTGGTGCCCACCTCACTGTCGCTGTCAGACGGCACCAGCTACACCCTGAAGCTGGAGGCGTCCGGGGGGCTGAGGTTCACCAACACCACCACCATCCAGCTGGAGACCCAGACAATGCTCACCTTCGTGCAGACCGACAAGGGCATCTACAAGGCTCTGGACACTGGTCAGTTAACTCATTGGAGTCGCAGTGAAATGGATCCCGCCATTTTGTGGTAACGCGTGATTTTGGCTATATTTGAAAAATTCAGCAGGCTTACCCAACATAATAATGACATACACATTATACATCATTGAAAAGTTTATAATGTCTTCTTTTGAGATTGTTTCACAGTTTTTTTTAATAGATGACTGTATTTATTTTTTACAAATTTTCAAAATATGTCACTGAATGCTGAAAAATAAAAAGTTTTGAAAATTAGGGCTGGTATCTTAAATGGCTTGAACTATTCATCAACTAGTCCACTTGAAGCAATGTGATGATTTTTCACCAAAGTAAAGTTCCCTGAAGCTGGCTGAATCCATGTGATATCACTTTTTGTACAACAGATTATTTTTTTTAAAGAATCATAACACTGGAGTGCCTGAAATCCCAAAGATATCACTTGTTGACATGTCAAACAAAATTGGCGAACAGACAAAAACTAGGCAAGCTTATGGTCAAGGAAAGCAACTGTGTTTAGAAAAATGATTGCCCTGCAGGCCAGAGTGCTTTCCCTTGAGTTAACCATCACTTTGTGTTTTAAAAAAAATTTGTAAGCCTGCCGATTCTTAAGCTACGGCACGTCACAGTAAAGGAGAAGAGTGCCAAAGCTTAAGCTTCGGCACAACCTCAATGAGTTAAAGCTGTTATTGCTGTTGTTGTTGGGTGTTCTCCCAGCTTTAGCGTCTCTTTGGGGGTGTGACCCTTGAGTAAGCACATATTCTGTATATAGTTGCGCAGTTTTAATTAATCTGAGGTTCAAAATTTGACAAGGCATCAGTCTTTGCATCAGTCTCCACCCTATTCTTCCTTCACACATGGTGATCAGGATTTGACGAGGCGACAGCCCTGATATGGCCTCTGTGGTCGGTGGTAGGACTACAAACCCACAGGATTGGATTGGTACTCTGTCCAACTCTGGTAAAGAGGAAAGGTAAAGGAGTCCCATAACCTATACGGTCGTAGGGGAGCGAGGCGTCGGAGACCTCACTTCTCTAGGGCCAGCATATTGAGGATGGCGCCCATCTCCTCTCCCTCGCTGCTTTACCTTCCCTGACCCTAAAGAGCGCAGGTACCCATTTGCAGCTGTCTCACTCTGACTTGCTGCTAAAACCCTGGGGGTAGTCCCCCTACAGTACCCACTCTTGTCTCACTCGTCACATGTGGGAATCACTGTGTAAGACCATAAGTATACATTGGATGAGAAGTTTCTTGAAGTCGAAATGCAGCTATATGGGTCTGTAGTCTATGGTCTCCAGAGACTGAAGGCTGCCAAACTAATGATGGGTAGAAACAGACACATATGCAGAAATCTCACCCATTGGTGAACCTTGGAGCTCTAGCCGAGGAAAGAAAGAGAAAGAAGGATGAGACGATACCGTGTGTAACTGTTTTTCAAGTACTTGCCGTATAGGTAGCCATTCTCTTGACTTCAGAGGGTTTTCTTTTTTTAACCTTGGATGGAAGTACCTGTTGTTATGCTGAGAGCTTGGTATGGATGAAGTCAGTCTCCGCACATTTCAAAGCAGAGTAGCATTTTAATTAACTAATGTAAGCCTTGGCACTTCGCTTACGTGACAACGCTTTTTGGCCTGGGCCAGTGTCATCTTTAGGCACCATCCTTGAACACAGAATATGGCTGCCTTAGTTAATGATGGGATTACAAACTTTCGCTTACACAAAAGTCTCACCTGTGATGAAA
Source organism: Rapana venosa (assembly GCA_028751875.1). Taxonomy (NCBI): domain Eukaryota; kingdom Metazoa; phylum Mollusca; class Gastropoda; order Neogastropoda; family Muricidae; genus Rapana; species Rapana venosa. The sequence continues at coordinate 28,499,891 of CM054143.1, read as the reverse complement.
AATTGAAGTTCTTGCTGAGGTGTGAGATCTTTCTTTTTTTTTCTGTTGAGCTTGTGGCACAATGTGCTTTGGAAAGTAGGAAGGCAATTCCTTCTATGATCTCATCTGAAGGTTTTTCAGGGGAATGGAGTCAGTACAAAGTGTTAACACCTAAAATCACTATAAAGAAAACAATCCTATCAAGTGGACACGTAAGTGGTGACATAGGTCCCTGTGCCCTCAGTATGTGGTGACATTGGTCCCTGTGCCCTCAGTATGTGGTGACATTGGTCCCTGTGCCCTCAGTATGTGGTGACATTGGTCCCTGTGCCCTCAGTATGTGGTGACATAGGTCCCTGTGCCCTCAGTATGTGGTGACATTGGTCCCTGTGCCCTCAGTATGTGGTGGCATTGGTCCCTGTGCCCTCAGTATGTGGTGGCATTGGTCCCTGTGCCCTCAGTTACCAGCACATCACTTACTGACTAGCCTGACGTTTGCAAGCGCTAGGCTGCCTACCTGCTGAAAGTATGAATTATTTTGCAGGTCTTAAAAAACCCCACTTCTCGTCACAATAGGTGATCGTAATGTGATCCTGCCTATCACCTGCTAGAAATGGGTAATAAAAGACGTTTGGTACCTCTGTACTAATCATCAGTCTTTGGGATAAATTATGCAAGGGAATGGGGACGGGCTAGCTCAGTGGTCAGAGCACTGGCTTTCCCCAAGCTAAGGTTAAGCAGCATTGAGTGTGGTTACCAAGTGGATGGGTGACTGTTTGCGCGCCTTGGCTTCAGTCCCCTAGTTCACCCAGCTGTAAATGGGTACTGTCCCTCTTTAGGGTCAGGGAAGGTAAAGAAGCGAGGGAGAGGAGATGGGCACCACCCTCAATATGCTTTCCACTGGAGAAACAAAGGTCTCTGACATCTTGCTCCCCAATGACCCTATAGGTTATGGGAACACCTTTACATATTTGTGTAAGTGACCAAGAAAAGCTTGTGCTTTTCATATAATAAAGAGCTTTTAGGAGAACTGATTTGATATCTAGCAGACAAGTTTTTCACCAGTGCTGCCAAGTACAATGGGAGGATTGTATATTGACATATGCTGTGCATCGATACGGCATTAATGAGAGATAAATCTTGACGTACATACACATAAAATTAGAGAGAAAGAAATCTGTTATTCATTATATTTGAGGAAAGTTGCATGCGTGTAAATGATTTGAGTGCAAGTGCTTCGATTTATTTGTTTTACAAGATTCAGCGCTATATAAATTCCATATATTATTATTATTATTATTATAAAAATGGTATGTCGGCTGCGCATTCTAAAGGTAATACATCAACATTAAAGTTCCCCAGTGGGGATGCGGGGCCTGCCAGTATAAATAGCACCCCCACCTTCCGGAAATTCTGTGCTTCGAATTCCCTTTTATCTATCCCTCTCTTTGTTACTACCTTCTTCTTCTTCTTCCTCTCACCCCCTTCTTGTTGATTTTCTGCAGTCATGGTCCATTCTTCTGCCTTTTTTCCAGAAAGACTTAGATGATAACACTTCTCCCCCACACTGAAGTTGGGTGCTCTGGGCCTGACTTGTCAGGTGCTTAACACCCGTGTAATGCATTTTCGCTGATGACAGACAACTACAGTTGCTGTCTTGAGTGTCGGATGAAGAAGAAAAAGAAAAAAAAAAGGTATACTTCAACAATAAGGTGTGAGCTTACTTACTTTACGTTTCCTTTTTCCTTCCGCTTGTACTCTGTGGCGTCGCGGGGAGATATAAATGTCTGTCTGCTGCAAGGCGGGTAGCTTGGAGGAGGGAGCAATACATGAAAAGCTGAAAGCCATCACAGCTAAAACATTGCCTCAAACAAATTAGTAATAGGTGTGTCACAGACCATATGCTGCAGTGTTGTCCATGAAAGAATCGAGTCAACCTGTTGTCATAAATTTTTGTGTTTTTCTTTTTGGTCAACAGTCCGATTCCGTGTGCTGACCGTGGATTCAGAGCTGAAGCCCCAGAAACTGAAGAGAACCATCTCAGTGAAGGTAATGTGCATCATCGTCTGCTGCATGTTTCTTAGTGGTGGTAGTGATGAACTGTCAGTAGCTGTTCTTCATTTGTGGGTTTTTAATGCACGTTTTTGTACCCTCCATGTACACACGTTCATCTTTCATGTCTGACGATGACCCCCAAAACAGCAGAGGAAGCAGGTGCTGTTTTGGAAATTGGGCAGAAATTTGATTATAGTGGTAGATGGATGCTTTGCCCCCAGTACATCTCCACTCTCTTGGCCAAGAGGGCATAAGGACAGTCAGTGTTGAAGATGTTCTCCAAAGGCCGAACTATCCCCCGGGGCTGCAGCACATAAGGA
>CM054143.1:28442537-28492537 GCA_028751875.1 Rapana venosa | reverse complement strand
GTAGCGCTTTCAGTGCCATGAAATCGCTCTCCAGGGGACGGGATAGCCTAGTGGTCAGAACATTGCGCTCGCAGTCTGACGACCCAGGTTCGATTCCCGTACAAGGGGATATTTTCCCTTAGAGTTGACATAAGTGCAGACTCCACTCTACCCCAAAATCCTTCGGATGAGACTATAAACCGAACGCAGAACATCTTGCGCACACGTTAAATTCTGTTCTGCTTTTCATAAGAGTAGGCCATTGTGTGCCGGTAGGAACAGATGACAGAATTCACAAATCCGCATACACACGGGGACTGGATGTAAAAAAAACTACATAAGTGCTTATACCATTATCCTCGATATAAAAGAATAAAATTAAAAATCAAAGTAAATCTCCTGTGTTGAGGTTAGTTTTGGACAGTTGACGTAAATAAATCAAGAGCAGCGAGAACAGTTTCATTTTGGGCCTTCTGCTGTGTTGAAAGTCTTGACCGTTATTTTCTTGTTAATGTTATGTTCCTGTGTTTCCTGAACAAACAGTATGTAATGGAACTGAATCCTTTTGACTGGACACCTCACTCAGCCAGAGATTCGAACTTGGCCATCATTTTTTTTTGGGGGGGGTCAGGTCATGAGTTCTGTGCTTTTAACCACTAGAGTGCCTTACCCTGGAAATTTTCCGGGGCTAAACGTGCACACTATACGCCTACAACCCGGAAAATTTCCAGGGTGTCGTATGATTCAGGGGATTGTGTATTTAAAAAACAATGAATGAGATTTGGCCTAGACTTATGTTTGACGTTATTGAGATGGGGGGTACTCAGAATGACAGTAGTGATAAAGAAATCATATTTTTGGTCGATTTTTTACATTTTAAATATATTTTCGCAGTTAAATATCATGCTAAGTAATTTGAGCTTGCTTTGAAGTAATCTATGATATATATACTGTCATTGGGTAGACTATCAGGAATATTCATGTAGTAGTTTCTGAGTAAGAGGGATATGAACATAGCAGTGGTACATAAGAATTTTATTCCCTGGCATATAGGGTGCACTTGCACTGGGCAGTTAAGAGGATAATAATAATAATAATAATAATAATAATAATAATTATTATTATTAACTGGTAGGTTATCCTGCAGTCATAGTAAGTACATGCGTTCTACACGGAACTGTGATGGACTGTGTGTTTCAGTTCTGCCCAAGTTTGAGGTGAAAGCAGAGGCGATGCCCAGCTACGTGGTGAGGAATAGCGGCAGTTCTCAGATCACTGTCAGAGTGACAGCCATGTGAGTGGGTTTCTGGTCATGTTGCTTTGTGGGTGTGTGTGTGTATGCGTGTGTGTGTGTTGTGTTTGTGTGCTTGTGTGTGTGTGTTGTGTGTGTGTATGTGTGTGTGTTGTGTTTGTGTTGTATGTGTTTGTGTGTGTGTGTGCTTGTGTTGTGTTTGTGTCTGTGTGTTTGTGTGTGTGTGTGTGTATGTGTGTGCTTGTGTTGTGTTTGTGTGTTTGTGTGTGTGTGTGTATGTGTGTGCTTGTGTTGTGTTTGCGTGTGTGTGTGTGTGTGTGTTGCTGTCATTGTTACCCTAAGTATCACTTTTTCTCTGTCTGCGTGTGTCTCGTGTGTCTCTCTGTGTGTGTATTATCCTTGATAGAATAAAATAAAAATTAAAAAAATTATATCTCACTGTCTGTGTGAGCTCTCTTGTCTGTGTCTTTCTCTGTTACTGCCTGTTTTTCTCTGTCTCTGTTTCTCCTGTCTCTCTCTGTGTCTGTCTCTCTCACTTTGTATCTTTCCCTGTCTGTCTGTCTCTCTCTGGTTGTCTCTTGATCTGTCTCTGTCTCTCTGTCTGTCTCTCTGTCTGTCTGTCTCCCTCCCCTTCCCTCCCCCTTCTCTCTCTGCTTCTCCCTATCTTTCTGTCTTTATCTCTGTCTCTCTGTGCTGTTAACTCTTTTCCTAATGTCACCAAAGTTCAAATATATATATATATATATATATATTTATATATATATATATATATATATATTCTGTCCTGTCAGAAAGTTGTATTATAATTTATGATTTATTTGTTCCTGTCAGGGTGATAGGAAATTGACTCCATCGTTTTGTGACGGAACAATTTCTTATTGAGTCCAATTGATCAGTTAGATGATCATTCTACCTTAGCGTCCATTCCTTCGCTGTCGTTAATTAAGCATGTTGTTTTGTGGATATGGTCATTCAACATTAAAAAAAAAAATGTTGGATTTGAACGGCAAGGAAGTAAAGTGGGCTGATCACTTTGGTTGTTGTAGACATTACTTTTCATGCGTGTGCGCACATGCGTGTGTGTGTGTTTAACAATTTTATTTATTTATTCTTTTCTTTCAAGGATAATAGAATAAGCACTCATGTGTGTGTTTATTTTATTTATTTATTTATTTATTCTTTTATATCGAGGATAATGGAATAAGCACTCATGTGCTTTTCTTACATCTAGTCCCCGTTTGTATGCGGTTTTGTCAATTTTGTCATCTGTTTCCACTGGCACACAATGGCCTACTCTTCCGAAAAGCGGAACAGGATTTAACGTATGCGCAAGATGTTCTGCATGGGTTCGAACATGGGGCCTCGGTTTATAGTCTGTTTATGGTGTGTTTGTAGTGTGTGCACACTTGTGTGTCTTTGCATTGTTTAAAAATACACTGCTGTGGGTGGTTTTTTTCAGATACACTTATGGAAAAGGTGTCCAAGGAGATATTAGGATGCAAATGGGAAACAAAATCATCAACAGCAAGGTAAGCTTTATACCTTTTAACCTGATCATTTTAAAAATCATCAGATTTGGCTCATGAACTGAGTCTGTATTATGTCTTTGATTCCATTGTATGTCCATATAGCAAAAAAAAAAAAGAAAAACAAATGTGCAGACTATTTTGCCAGAGTTCGCATGTTACTTGAAACTCCTTGAATTTTTGAGACCCCTTTTTCAAGGCCTTGAATACACAAACAAAACGACAAACTGTGACAAAAACCTCCATGAAAAATGCACGAGAATAAAGGATTGTCTATCAAAAGTTTTGTCTTTGAGCAAGGTGATATACTAAAGATACATTTTTTGTGTGTGGAAAAAACTCCAAAAAGTTCACATGTGTGTGAGTGTGGATAAAACGAACAAGGAGCAGTAGACACGAAAATGTCCAAGGGAGGTAATCACAAACATGGCGCATGTGCAGTCACCTAAAGTCATACATTGACATCCCCCCCACCCCCCCTCCAAAAAAAAAAAAGTAGATGAATATGTGTCTGTACAGGTTCAAATTGATTTAGCAAAAAGACAAAAACTGTGCATTAAATCTATGCTTCAAGGCTAGATTTTTAACTAAGTAGCAACACAAACAAAACAAATATTTTTGCTGCGTGTGTGATGCTGGGCAAGAGTTTGAAGCTTCAGCCAACTTCAAAGAAACAACATGGTCCAACCAAAATTGGGCACTGGGGTCGCTCGCTGTGAAACGGAACAGATGATACTGGGCAACAAGACTTGATCCCGGTAAAATTTCAAAAATTGGGTGTTTTTGGCTTTCATACTTCAGTGGTGACTGAAAGTAAATGATGATGTTACATCCTTTTGAATGGCCTTGTAGATCACAAAAGCTACGGGCTCCTCAGAGGTAAATGATGATACATATATTTTTAATGGCCTTCTTCTTCTTCTTCCTTTTTTGTCATGTTTCTCCCAGGGGAGGTTTGACATTGATGAGCCTTCTCCATCTCTCTCTGTTTTGAGCTTCCTCCTTATTTATGCCCCTTTCTCTAAGATCATCTGCAATACAGGCAGCCCAGGTTTTGCTAGGTCTTCCCTTCGGTCTCTTTCCATCCACTACGAAGTTCATTGCTCTTTTTATGATGTGGTGGTCTGCTTTCCGTTGAACATGCCCAAACCAGCGCAGTCCATTGGTACTAGCTACAGACTTCAGATCATCAACTTTGCACATTCTCCATAGTTCTTTATTTGTGATCCTGTCTTCCCATTTGATCTTTGTCATGTAGCATAGCATTCGGTTTTCACAGCTCTTCAACAAACATTCAACGGTTTTGTGAAAACCCACGTCTCCGAACCATTCAGGAGAACAGGTCTGATGCAGGCTTTATATATCAGACAGTGTCTCTCCAGTGGGATTTTCTGATTTCCTGAGCAGACTTGCCAATTCTTTCCATTTCTTCCAAGCACTCGCAATCCTGGTTCTGACAGCTAACTCAGATTTTGCTTCGCAGCTCATCATCTCTCCCAGGAAGCAGAATTCGTCTACCACTTCTATCTTCCCTTGTTCAAATTCTAGCTCCTCCTTTCCTGCATCGGTATTGTCTTCGCCCTTCTTATTCATACAACTGGGGCAGACAAATCCTCCATACTTTTTTTTTAACGGCCTTGCAGATCACAAAAGCTTCGGGCTCTGCAGATGTGAACATCGATGTTTCTGAGGAGATGCAGAGGGGGTTTGGCAACATCGAAATCATGGTCAATGTCACCGACGCCACTCAGCGCACCTATGGCACCAAGGCCGTTGTGAAGATCAGAAACCAACCAGTGACCGTGGAATTTGACAGTGACCTCACAGATAACGTGTTTCGCCCTGGCACACCTGTTCAAGTTGTGGTAAGTTGTGCCTTGGGGTGGCAGAGAGAGAGGGTATCTATCTATCTATCTGTCTGTCTGTCTGTCTGTCTGTCTGTCTGTTTGTCTATCTATCTATCTATCTATCTATCTATCTATCTATCTATCTATCTATCTATCTATCTATCTATATCTATCTATCTATATCTATATCTATATCTATCTATGTCTATCTATCTATCTATCTATCTATCTATCTATCTATCTATCTATCTATATACATATGTGCATTCATGTGTGACTTTGTGTTTAAGGTGTACTTGTGTGTGTGTTTTATTTATTTATTTATTTATGCCAAGGATAATGGAATAAGCACTTATGTGCTTTTTTACATCCTGTTCCTGTGTGTATGCAGTTTTGTCAATTTTGTCATCCGTTCCCACCAGCACACAATGGCCTATTCTTCCCAAAAGCAGAACAGGTTTTAACATATGAGCAAAATGTTCTGTGTGCGTTCGCACACTGGACCTCGGTTTATAGTCTCATCCGAAGGACTTTTGGGAAGAGTGGAGTTGGCACTGATGTTAACTCCAGAGGAAAAATCCTCTTGAACGAGATTCGAACCCGGGTCAGCAGATCACGAGCGCATCACTCTGACCACCAGGCTATCCCATGTGTGTGTGTGTGTGTTAGTGTGTGTTAGTGTGTGTGTGTGTGTGTGTGTGTGTGTGATAGTGTGTGTGTTAGTGTGTGTGTTTGTGTGTGTGTAGTGTGTGTGTTGTTAGTGTGTGTGTGTGTTAGTGTGTGTTAGTGTGTGTGTAGTGTGTGTGTGTTAGTGTGTGTGTGTGTGTGTGTTAGTGTGTAGTGTGTGTGTGTTAGTGTGTGTTTGTGTGTGTGTGTGTGTTAGTGTGTGTGTGTGTTAGTGTGTGTGTGTTAGTGTGTGTGTGTGTGTGTGTGTGTGTGTTAGTGTGTGTGTGTGCATGTGTGTTAGTGTGTGCATGTGTATTTGTGTGTTAGTGTGTGTGTGTTAGTGTGTGTGTGTGTGTGTGTGTGTGAGTGCATGTGTGTTAGTATGTGCATGTGTATTTGTGTGTTAGTGTGTGTTAGTGTTAGTGCGTGTGTTAGTGTGTGTGTGTGTGACCATGATGGTGATGAATGTAAGCACACTCGTCATTGTCATTGTTGTTATTGTTTCTTTCTCTATATAATACATATTTTATTTCATAGATGGCTTGATGGAAAAAAAAGCAAGTGTTTTGCTTTTTCGGTGTACCGTCCAAAAATATGAATCTTACTATGACTTTGACTTGACTTTCTCTCTCTCTCTCTCACACACGCACACGCACGCACACACACACACACACACTCTCTCTCTCTCTCTCTCTTTCTCTCTGTCTCTCTCTCTCTCTCAGCCATACCCTTAGTCTCTACACACTGAAGTCAGGACACCACACAACGTAAACATGTCCATTGTGACTCTTGTGTACAGGTGAAAGTGACAGATGCTGAAGGCAAACCACTGTCTATATCGTTCGAAGGAAAGCCCTCGACCTTGAACCTGACCTTAAACGACTACAGCAGCAAGAGCAACACCCGCTATGAAACCTTCAATCTGAGTCAGGGTCACACGGTTTTCATAGGGACGCTGGGCAGCGTTGAGTCACTCGCTAGCAGCTTGAGCATAACGGTAAGTAAGTAAGTAGATTTGGTTGGCTGTGTGTGTGTGTGTGTTGTTTTTTTAAAAAAAAGTAATTTATTTTTAGTTTTATTTATCTATTTATTTTTTAAAAATATTTTATTCTCTTAGTTTTGAGGATAATGGAATAAACACTCATGTGGCTTTTTTACATCCAGTCCCAATGTGTATGCAGTTTTGTCAATTTTGTCATCCATTCCACTGGCATTGCAATGGCCTATTCTTCGTAAAAGTGGAACGGGTTTTAACGTGTGCGCAAGATGTTCTGCATGCATTCACACACGAGACCTTGGTTTATAGTTTCATCTGAATGACTTTTAGGGGGAGTGGAGTGGGCACTGATTTTAACTCTAGAGGAAAAATCCTCTTGAACAAGATTCGAACTCGGGTCAGCAGATCATGAGCCAATGCGCATCACTGTAACCAGTGTGTGTGTGCGCGCGCGCGTGCATGCGTGAGTGTGCGTGCGTGCATGCTTTTGAGAAAAAGACACAACCATGTTTCAGTCCACTCTTGCTCTGAAACCTTCAATCTGGGTCAGGGTCTCACAGTTTTCAGGTGGACACTCGACAACATTGTGTCATTCGCTAGCAGTTTGGACTTAAGGGTAAGTAAGTTATAGATTATGTATAATCTTTAACTTACTTACCCTTAAGGATGGGATAGCTCAGTGGTCAGAGCACTTGCTTTCCCCCCAGTTAAGGTTAAGCAGCATTGAGCATGGTTACCACTTGGATGGGTGACTGTTTGCGTGCCTTGGCTTCAGTCATCATCATCATCAGACCCGTGACCTTGGCGGTCGTGGGGGAGACACGAAAGATGATGCCGTGGTAAGCCTCCTCCATCCATCTCGGTCTTCAGTACAGTCCCCTAATTTACCTATCTGTAAATAGGTACCTGCCCTCTTTAGGGTCAGGGGAAGGTCAAGCAGCGAGGGAGAGGAAGGAGACGGGCGCCACCCTCAATATGCTGGCCCCCTAGAGAAGTTGAGGTCTCTGATGCCTCGCTCCCCAACGACCACATAGGTTATGGGATGCCTTTACCTTAAGATATAGATTGTGATGGTGATTGTACTGTGTGGGCAGGCTGAGTTGAAGTATCTTAAGTTATAGATTGTGATGGTGATTGTACTGTGTGGGCAGGCTGAGTTGAAGTATAACGAGAAACTATACACCGCAAGTCACTCCATCCAGAGGTACAGGACTGTGGGCAACTCTACCCTCAATGCTCGCTGGATCAGCAGTTCTCTGGTGAGTGTTGGTGGTGTTGTTGTTGTAGGTGTGTGTGTGTGTGTGCGCGCATGGATGCGAGCATGTGAGCGAAACGTGCGCGCGTGCGTATGTGTGTGTGTGTGCATGCATGTAGTGGGGTGGGGGTGGGGTAGTGAGTAAGGTGTGTGTGTGTGTGTGTGTAGTGGGGGGGAGTGAGTAGGGTGTGTGTGCATGAGAGTGAGTGAGTGTGTGTGTGAGAGAGTGAGTGAGTGTGTGTGTGTGTGTGCATGGATGTAGTGGGGGGGAGTGAGTGGGGTGTGTGAGGAGTGTTTTTATGTGTGTGTGCGTGCATGTATGTGTGTGTGTGTATGTGTGCGTGCAAGCGTGCGTGCGTGCGAGCGTGTGTGTTTGTGAGTGTGTGTGCATGGATGTAGTTGGAGGGGGGCGGGGATGGTGAGTGGGGATGGTGTGTATGTGACTGTGTGTGTGCGTGCGTGCATGCATGACTTTGTCATGCCACACATCACACCACACCATGTCACATTACACCGCACCACATCACATCATACCATGCAACACCACACCACTTTACATCACACCATTACATACTCATCACTTCTCCCGACTCGTTAACATCCATTCTCCATATCTCATGATTTGACACCAGAAATATCAATGTGGTCTTTTTGTGTGACGTCATGCGTGTCTTGGTGATGTGTTGTTCAGGAGATGTGGAAGGATGCGACATTTGCCGTGGATGTGTTCCAGCAGCAAAACTTCGACATGGCAACTCTCAGATACATGGTATGCTGGTTTTTTTCTTCAAATTTACATGTTTCTGATCATTTTTGAAACAATTCTTGACTTTAACCTCTTAAGTACAACCCCTCCCACCCTTCCCTGAAACAAATTTGAAACGTATCTCTATTCATCGTACAAGATATGTAATATTAGCAGCCCAACCAGTCATCATAACACCCACACATAAATAAGGAGGAAGCTCAAAACAGAGAGAGATGGAGAAGGCCTATCAATGTCAAACCTCCCCTGGGAGAAACATGACAAAAAAGGAAGAAGAAGAAGAGCCAGTCATCATGTCGCATTGGTGATTGCCTTGGGTTACAGGCTGGAAAGTCCCAGGTTCAAGTCATTTTCTTTGTTTGTTTGTTTGCTTTTTTAAACTGCAGCAGCCTTTTTTTTCCCAGAGTGAGTTTGCTACGGCTCTATCCACTTTACTGATGTGGTTTTGAGAGTGTTGTTCATATTACCCGACCAACACTGCAAAACCTGGACTGCCTGTATTGCAGATGATCTTAAAGAAAGGGGCATAAATAAGGAGGAAGCTGAAAACAGAGAGAGATGGAGAAGGCTCATCAATGTCAAACCTCTCCTGGGAGAAACATGACCAAAAAAAAGGAAGAAGAAGAAGAGCACTGCAGGAGTTTGTATCTCTTGATGCCAGGGTATGTTATGATAGGAAGCGTAGAGCCCAGCCCTGTCAAGATTGTCTCAAAGTACAGGCAACTTCATAGCAGCGCCGTTTCATCATCCTGATCACCGCTGATGTCATGCAGTAAAAGAAAATTGTCTTTGGTTCGGATGTACCTGTTGCTCTGATGCTCCTGGTGACATTGGTTTTCCCATACACTTAATAATAATCATAATAATAATAATGTATGGAATTTATATAGCGCTGAATCTTGTAAAGCAACAAATCAAAGCGCTCAGATTTATTTTTTTAATGTGTGTGTATGCGTTTTTTAAAATTTTGTCATCTGTTCCTACCGGCACACAATGGCCTACTCTTTCGAACAGCGGAACAGGATTTAACGTGTGCGCAAGATGTTCTGCATGCGTTCGCACACGGGGCCTCGTTTATAGTCTCATTCGAAGGAAGTAGCTGTGGTGAGTTTGTGTCAAAGCCTCCAGGGTTGAGAATTCATGGGGGAAGGTTGCTGGAGGGATGTTGTGGTGGTCACCAGCCCGGGTGGGCGTCTGACTCAGTCTGGCTCTGTAACTAAGCTATTGTCTCTCTATCTCTCTCCCTCTCTCTCTCTCCCTCTGTCTCTATCTAACTCTCTATCTATCTGTCGTCTATCTATCTATATCTATCTATCTACCTATCTATCTATCTATCTATCTACTACCTATCTATCTATCTGTCTATCTATCTATCTATCTATCTGTCTATCTGTCTATCTATCTATCAGTCTATCTATCTATCTATCTACCTACCTACCTACCTACCTATCTACCTACCTACCTATCTATCAATCTATCTGTCTATCTGTCTATCTATCTATCAGTCTATCTATCTATCTATCTACCTACCTACCTACCTATCTACCTACCTACCTATCTATCTCTCTTTCTGCCTGCCTGCCTGCCTGCCTGCCTGTCTGTCTATCTATCTATCTGTCTATCTATCTATCTATCTATCTGTCTATCTGTCTGTCTGTCTATCTGTCTATCTGTCTGTCTGTCTGTCTGTCTGTCTGTCTGTCTATCTATCTATCTATCTATCTATCTATCTATCCATCTATCTATCTATCTATCAATATCTATTTCTTTGTGATGAATGTGACAGGTGGTGAGCCGAGGCAACGTGGTGATGAACGAAGGCATCAGCCAAGTTGGTCAGGAAATCAATGTGAGGCTCACCCCAGCCCTGTGTCCTAAAGCCAACATCATCGTCTACGGCCTGACCAAGGCATCCCCCAAACCTGAAATCATTGCTGACCGCCTGAAAGTGGACCTCAAGGGATGTCAGAACAAACAGGTGAGAAGGATTTTTGAGGGGTGTGTGTGTGTGTGAGGGGGGGGGGGGGGGGAAGGATATATGACTAAGTGGTAATCTTTTTGACTGCAGAACTTTTTATTTTAAAGATTAAACTAACCGTTAAGGCAGTAAAAAGGTAAAGGTGTCCCTTAACTTATGTGGTCATAGGGGAGCGAAGCATCAGACACCTCAGCTTCTCTAAGGGCCAGCATATTGAGGGTGGCACCCATCTTCTCTCCTTCACTGCTTTGCCTTCCCTGACCCCTAAAGAGAGCAGGTACCCGTTTACAGCTGGGTGAAGTGGGGACTCTGCTGAAGCCAAGGTGCGCGAATGGTCACCCAACCACTCGGTAACCACGCTCAATGCTGCTTAACCTTAGCTTGAGGAAAGCGAGTGTGCTGACCACTGAGCTGTCCCGTCCCCTCTAGACTAACTGACAAAAATAGGGGAGGGTCCATTCAGTTCAGTATTAGTATGAAACCATTGCAAGGGTGGGAAGGTACTTCCCTTCCCCTTACAAGCAACAATCTCGTAATGGTTTAAAATAAAATGGTACCTTAACTGCTGTAAGGCTAGTTTGATTTTAAAGTCATCATTTGCCTGTTGTTTGAGTTAGCTGTCAGAACCAGGATTGCGAGTGCATGGAAGAAATGGAAAGAATTGGCAAGTCTGCTCAGAAATCAGAAAATCCCACTGGAGAAATGCTGTCTGATATATAAGGCCTGCGTTAGACCTGTTCTCCTGTATGGTCCAGAGACGTGGGTTTTCACAAAAACCGTCGAACATTTGCTGTGAAAACCGAATGCTACACTACATGACAAAGATCAAATGGGAAGACAGGATCACGAACGAAGAAATATGGAGAATGTGCAAAGTTGATGATCTGAAGTCTGTAGCTAGTACCAATAGACTGCGCTGGTTTGGGCACGTTCAACGGAAAGCAGACCACCACATCATAAAAAGAGCAATGAACTTCGTAGAGGATGGAAAGAGACCAAAGGGAAGACGAAGCAAAACCTGGGCTGCCTGTATTGCAGATGATCTTAGAGAAAGGGGCATAAATAAGGGGGAAGCTCAAAACAGAGAGAGATGATGGAGAAGGCTCATCAATGTCAAACCTCCCCTGGGAGAAACATGACAAAAAAGGAAGAAGAAGAAGATTTGCCTGTTGTTTAGTAAGGCTAAGTCATGTGATGTGACAGGAGAACTTAGAACGTCTGGTGGGCACATGTTGTAGCCAGTTTCACACAGAGCAAATGCCTTCAGAGACACAGTAAAAGTGATACTTATTCCTGTCTTTTTAATACTACTACTACAGGTGACAACTCTCAGGTACAGAATAATTCACATTTTTTCATGCAGTATGTATGCGGCGTTATCAAGCCTCACGAGAGAACACGTTGTTTATTATGAACATAACATAGCCACCAAGAAGTGTCTGTTCAACCTTGTTCATATCCTGTCTTTTATAGAATTTAATGAATACTTGGTCAGTTGACCAGCCTGCTGCTTTCATCACTGTAGATAGGCATACACCAGCGAAGGCAGCAGCCGAACAACTGGCTGTAGCTTGCAAATGCTGTGACTAGAGTAGATGCCGGTGTCAGTTCCAGCCTTTGTCGAGAATGGCCTTTATCCAGTGAGTTGATGTTTTGTCTGGACACAGGCACATGAGGTTTTTTTTAACTAAGCTAATTTACAGTTCATTCAGCTGTATACCAAAAGAAACATCACACAATTCGTATGACCATTTTTCTTTTGTGTTTCTTTCTGTTGACTCACCAGTGGCGGCGTAATGTACATTAAGGAATCACATAATGTACATTAAGGAATCACATAATGTGCATTAAGGAATCACATAATGTGCATTAAGGAATGACATAATGTACGTTAAGGAATCACGTAATGTACATTAAGGAATGACATAATGTGCATTAAGGAATGACATAATGTACGTTAAGGAATCACGTAATGTACAGTAAGGAATCACATAATGTACATTAAGGAATGACATAATGCACATTAAGGAATCACATAATGTACATTAAGGAATGACATAATGCACATTAAGGAATCACATAATGTACAGTAAGGAATCGCATAATGTACATTAAGGAATGACATAATGTACGTTAAGGAATCACGTAATGTACAGTAAGGAATCACATAATGCACATTAAGGAATCACATAATGCACATTAAGGAATCACATAATGTACAGTAAGGAATCGCATAATGTACATTAAGGAATCGCAGAATGTACATTAAGGAATCGCAGACTGTACATTAAGGAATCGCAGAATGTACATTAAGGAATCGCAGAATGTACATTAATGAATCACATAACGTACGTTAAGGAATCACATTCCTTTCTTAACTGGTTTAATTCAATGATAAAGGATGCAATAATGTAGTATTTCAGTATAATCATTAAGAAACTTGTTCTTAGATAGATGGCTTGATGAAAAAAAGCAAATGTATTGCTTATTCAATGTACCATCTGGAAATAAAATTTTGACTTGACTTGACTTGACTTGACTTAAGGAATCACATAATGTACATTAAGGAATCACATAACGTACATTAAGGAATCACATAACGTACATTAAGGAATCACATAACGTACAGTAAGGAATCACATAACGTACAGTGAGGAATCACATAATGTACAGTAAGGAATCAGGAATCACATAATGTACATTAAGGAATCACATAACGTACGTTAACGAATCACATAACGTACGTTAACGAATCACATAATGTACGTTAACCCTTTAGTCCCCGATCCGGCCGCAGCCGACAGTAACGGAGGCTGCTGCTAGATTCCAATCCGACCGCAGTCGACAGTTGGTGCTGCCCACGTGGGCAGTACTTTTCCATCACACACAGACCTCGTGGTTTTCACACTGTGTGTCTGAAAATTGGTGGGGTGATGCAGGGAGGGTGTCAGACGGTGCCCGTGATAAATTTAGATCACTAACATGCGTGTAGTGGGGAGGGAAGGAAGAAATAACAGCCAGCCAGCACTGTGCTTTTCCATGGTGCAGTGTGGCGAAAAAAAATGGCGTTTTCTTTAGTAGCAGACGATTCATCTGATTAGCGAGACGATAAATTGAATGTTATTGTCTTGGAAGTAGAAACATTTGAAAGAGAATTGTTAAGTGAGTCCGATATTAAACGCTTACGAGGAAGAGGAGGAAGGAAATGCTGCAGTTAGGGAGAAGAGTGAGCCTGAAAATAATGTGCTACAGGGCACATTCCTGACCTGTGCTACACACACGACTGTGGAGAAATTTGACCTCCTGGCCAGTCCGCGGCATAGACGCCTGAAAACGATGCCTTTTGACTGTTTTCTCATTATTACCACACTTTTGCTTTGAAACTGCAATGGCAGAAACGAACAGATATGCCGGATAATGAAAATAGCAAGAAGGAAAAGAAAATAGGTCTCCCGTCTGCCAAGGTTCGACCGTTGAGAGCAATGGGTACACCCCCCACCCCCCCCACACACACACACATCCATAATTTGTGCTTTTTGTGATGTGATGTGACCCTGTGCCACCCACTACGACTACTTTAGAGACTACCAACATTAACATTTTGTAGGGTTACAGAAGTTCTGTGTTTCGAATTTGTCACACCTGTGCTGTGACACTGGTGACAGTGTGACAGTCATGTACAATAATACACTTCTGTACACTTAACAAACATGTGGTAGCACACGCAGATATGAAGTACAGTATAAAGGTCACATGTTGATTGAATATGACTTGTTTTCAAAAGAAAAAATAGTTCAACAAAACTTCTGTCTCCTCAAGACATACCATAAAACAGCAGGTGCTATGGGGACATTGTGTGACACATCCTTGAAGTACTAATGCACATAACCATTGGTAAACACATCAGCTGGGTATCACTTCCTTATTCGACACTAACATGCTTGAACTATTGTCAAATCCATGCAGGACTTGCTGTTTTATCATATATACCATATTTTTACCTGTGATTGGTGACAAATAAGGTGACAGTGACAAGACATCTGGTGACCAGACACATAAACTTGCGCCTAAATGCAAGTACAAAGACATACCTAGCTTGTGACAAAATTTCAGCTTGATAACTTGTCATGCACACACACAATTGTCTTAGGAGTAAAGTAAGTCAGATGGAGGTAGAAAACCTTAAAAGAATTCAAAATCTACAGGCAGTTTAGCTCCGTAGAATCCAACAACAAGAGGGTTAAAGAATCACATAACGTACATTAACGAATCACATAATGTACATTAACGAATCACATAATGTACAGTAATGAATCACATAATGTACGTTAATGAATCACATAATGTACAGTAATGAATCACATAATGTACGTTAAGGAATCGCATAATGTACAGTAAGGAATGACATAATGTACGTTAAGGAATCACATAATGTACAGTAATGAATCACATAATGTACGTTAAGGAATCACATAACGTACATTAAGGAATCACATAACGTACATTAAGCAATCACATAACGTACAGTAAGGAATCACATAACGTACATTAACAAATCACATAACGTACATTAAGGAATCGCATAATGTACGTTAAGGAATCACATAATGTACGTTAAGGAATGCACGTTAAAGAATCACACCAGTGTGAAGGGGTGAATGTTGTAACCATAGGTTCGCCCCTGAATGTTCAACAACATGTTGCTGTTCTCAATCTCTTTCAATCCACCATTTATTGTTTGATTGCCCAATCCTAACTGACCTGTTTAAAAGGAAAGGAATAGATATTCATAAAAAAGATATGCCACTGTTCAAGAAGTTTTATATGACTCTCTGCAGTTCATAACATCAGTCGCTGAGATTATATATATTCTTCCCCAGTAAGACCACTACTGTAGATAGTTGTGATAATATAAATATACGTACATTAACCACTAGACTGCCTTACCCCGGAAATTCTTTGGGGCTAAACGTGCACCCTATACGCCAACAACCCGGAAAATTTCCGGGGTGTCAAACCGAAGTAAACAAGCCTGCTTCCTTGACTACAGTTAAAGGGAAACAACTCCAAAATTAATGGAGGTCACTCTCCTGTTGCTTGGCAACATCGAGCTGCAAAAACCGTGGCAAAAACGATCGTTTTTTCGCTCGTATTTTGTGTTTTTATGCATGACTGCTTGGGAAGTTCTTGTTCAAAATTGCTGACACTTCTTGTTGAAGGCATAAATAACTTTACACAGCTGTAAAAGTGGCAAATAAAACTGTAGATTTATCTAACAGTGATGAAAACGATCGTGTATGATTCAGCTGATCGTGCATTTAAAAAAAAAAGAATGAGATTTGGCCTAGACTTATGTTTGACGTTATTGAGATCGGGTACTCAGAATGACAGTGGTGATAAAGAAATCATATTTTTGGTCAATTTTTTTACATTTTAAATATATTTTCACAGTGAAATATCATGCTAACTAATTTGAGCTTGCCTAGAAGTAATCTACGATATATATACTGTCTTTGGGCAGACTATCAGGAATATTCATGTAGTAGTTTCTGAGTAAGAGGGATATGAACATAGCAGTGGTACATAAGAATTTTATTCCCCGGCATATAGGGTGCACTTGCACTGGGCAGTTAAGAGGTTAAGGAATCGCATAATGTACTTTAACGAATCACACCTTTGTAACCACAGGTTCGCCCCTGAATGCTCAACCAAGCATGTTGCAACGTGATGTGTTCAGATGATGACCAAGGGGCCTGTGGGGAGTCAGAGGACGGGCAGCATGGTGTACCTGAGCTTCGACGTGTCCTGGACAGAGCAGGGGAAGAACGCTGCAGTCGGGGAGCATGACGTCTTCGTGATGGCGGTGGACAAGTCGGTCACCCTTCTGCAGGACCAGAACCCTGACCTCACCTCTGACAAGGTTAGGGGGCACAGGGCGGTGTGTGTATAGAATTGTTCTGTGTTTTTAAAAAAAAAGAAAGGACGTTTTTTTGAGAGAGCGTGCCCCATGTTTAATAATAATAATAATAATAATGTATGGAAGTTTATAGCGCTGAATCTTTTAAAGCTACAAATCAAAGCGCTCAGATGACTTAAAATTTTTTTTTTTTTTAGATTTATGCGTGTGTATACGGTTTTGTAAAGTTTGTCATCCTGTTCCCACCGGCACACAATGGCCTACTCTTTCGAACAGCGGAACAGGATTTAATGTGTGCGCAAGATGTTCTGCATGCATTCGCACACGTTTACTTAGAAGTGTGTCTGAAGAGGGAGGGAAGGAAGGAGAGCTCTCCCGAGAGGCAAAAAACCAAACAAAATCAGGCAAGGATGACTACATTGTTCTACTTCCCTTCTAAACTGAAATAGATATCAGTCCATTACAGCACTGTACTGGGTTTATTGTACTAGCAGGTGTGTAAAAAAACCAAACCAACAACCCTAAAAAACCCCAACCCACAGAAAACCTCTCTTGAGATGCGCTCTAAGTGCTATGGAGATTATTCACACCCTGACCCTGCACCTTAGAATAATGTTTTATCCAGAGGGCTAACCCAGAAGTTGGAATGCAGCTACCTCAATGGTGAGCAAAAACACCCGCGTACGCAAAATCTCACCTCTGGCGGAGCTCCAGCCAAGGAACAACATCATCAACAACAACAACAACAACAACAACAACGAATCCCTATGGCTATTGGACCAGCCATTGAACACACAAGCAGAGGAGGATCTTTTGTATTGCAGTTGTGGCATTGATATAAGAAGTTATGTTTTTTCTGGGGTGTAGCCTACATCTTGGAAGGAAGGTGGAGGCAGGATGGTTAAGACGTTTGCCTGCCAACAAGTAAACCGTGAGGTTCTGGGTTCGATTCCCAGCCTCCTTGCCCTTTCTTCCCAGTTTGACCAAAAA
Source organism: Rapana venosa (assembly GCA_028751875.1). Taxonomy (NCBI): domain Eukaryota; kingdom Metazoa; phylum Mollusca; class Gastropoda; order Neogastropoda; family Muricidae; genus Rapana; species Rapana venosa. The sequence goes on along the minus strand of CM054143.1, from coordinate 28,475,364 downwards.
ATCGAACTGAATGTCAAAGTCCTTCAGATGAGACTATAAACCGAGGCCCCGTGTGCGAACGCATGCAGAACATCTTGCGCACACGTTAAATCCTGTTCCGCTGTTTGAAAGAGTAGGTCATTGTGTGCCGGTGGGAACAGATGACAAAATTTAAAAAACCCTGCATACACACGCATACATTTAAAAAAAAAAAAGGCGCTTTGATTTGTTGCTTTACAAGATTCAGCGCTATATAAATTCCATACATTATTATTATTATTATTATTATTATTATCTAGATAGATCTGTGCTGACCAGTGAGAAAAGAATGTAGTTTTGTTTTAAATCCCCCCCCCCCCCCCCCCCCCCCCCCCCCCCCTTCCTTTGAGAAGAGGGTGAGGGGAAGAGTTATCCACTTGTTGTTTGAAGTTGTAAGAAGTCGATGTTTTAAGTAAACATGAAATGTGTGGGTGTATGGGTTGCATGCATGCTTGCGCGTGTGGGCGCATGCAGTTACATTGCATGCTTTTTAAAATTTTATTTAGTAGCATCCATGAGTGGAAAACTGAATAGCACTGTTTGAAGCCTGGGGCCAAATAACAGTGCTACATACATTTTTACAGGAATATGTGTTTGAATTGAGTGTCATGCTGTGAGATGGTACAAGGATGGTGGGGGACTCTTTCAGTAACCCACCCCCTCCTTGGGATGCCGGGGTATAATAAATAGCATCCTCACCTTCTGGAAATTCTGTGCTAGGAATTACCTCTTTGCTATCCCTCTCTTTTGTTGTTCCTGTCTGGTTTCTTTTCTTCCTGGCACCTCCTTCTTGTCTATTTTTTGTGTGTGGCCTTTTTGGTCCATTCTCTTGCCTTTTCCCCCCACAAAGGCTCAAAAGAGAGTGGATCGGTGGTCTAGATGTATCGCGCCTGTCTAGAAAGCGAAAAGTCTGGGTTGGAGTGTGCGGTGGTTCGAATCCCGTTTGGGCCCGAAACTTTCCCCCCAACCATTAGGCCATGAGTGGTGGTCTGGGTGCTAGTCTTTTGGGTGAGACAATAAACCGAGGTCCCGTGTGTTACACAAAATGATTTAGCGCACGTAAAAGAACCCACGGCAACAAGAGAGTTGTCCCTGGCAAAATTCTGTAGAAAAAAGCCACTCTGATAGGGAAAAGATACAGTTGGAGGCAAAAAAAAACCCCCAGAAAGGGTGGCGCTGCTCTTGTGGCGACGTGCTCTCCCCGGGGAGAGCAGCCCGAATTTCACACTGAGAAATCTCGTGACTTAAAGTGGTGTAAATGAAATAAATAAAAGATTCTCTCCCATGACAAAGTTGGATGCGCTGGGCCTAACTTGTCAGTAATTAAATGGCAGCGCCACGCATTTTCGCTCATATGACAGACAACAGTAGTTGCTGTCTGAGCGTTTGATGAAGAAGAGTCATGATGGTGGGATGCTACAGGGGTGCTGGGGGCTCTTTCAGTAACCCACCTGGACATTCTGTTTCAAGAATTTTTTTTTTCTCCTTTTCTGTCTCTCACTGTGTTTCTGTTTCACTTTTTGTGTGTGTGCGTTTTGTTCTTGTCTGTCTGTCTCCTCTGTCTTGCTTATTTTCTGCATTGCTTGTCCATGATTCAGTCTTTTTTTGCCCATTCATTTCTGTCATGTTTTTCTTAGGGCAGTATATTAAGAGCTCCAACGATACCTCTCCATACATTTTTATGTATGGATATGTATGGATGTGGCTCTTAATAGACGATATGACGTTTTGCTTGTACCATTTTGGGGGTATTTTTTTGACTAGTTAGTGAAACTGTAAACACTGGGATTGGCACTGGATGTCTGATCTGCAGTGTTATTTGCCTGTGTGACATTTCGTTTTGGATTTCTTTCATGTCTTTTCAATGCTTCTTTGTAATCTGGGGATCATCAGTTGAAGTGGAATGACTGGCTGGTGTTTTCAACAGGCCCAGTTTTTATTTACCTTAAGGATTGTGATAATTTAGTCACTGCAAATAAGTATATTTTGTCGCGATTACCTGCTCGTATGAGAGCTCAAAGCACTTACAAACATGGTGCATGTAGTTCCAGTTGACTGTTGTTGAAACATTGGACTTGTGATCTGCTGACCAGGGTCCACATCTCGTTCAAGAGGACTTTTCCTCTGGAGTTAACATCAGTACCAAGGTCCCGTGTACAAATGCACGCAGAGCATCTTTAGCTCACGTTAAAAACCCGTTCCACTTTTCAGAAGAGTAGGCCATTGTGTGCTGGTGGGAACGGGTGACAAAATTGACAAAACTGCATACACAGAGGACTGGATTAAAAAGCACATGAATGCCTTATTCCATTATCCTCAAAATAAAAGAATACATAAATTAATAAATATTTCAAGGGATTACTTTCTCTTCATCTTAGACTTGGAAGTGAATGTTTATGCGAGTTTTTCGTCATTGAAAAAGCTGACATCTTTTTTATACATTGGCGGCGCTGTAGTACCCAGTAAACAACATGACATAAAAACGGGGAATGCTGGAGAAAGCCTGGGTTGATACGGAAGCGCGTTTCCCACACCCATCCTGATCTTCAATTTCTTTATCCTCCCCCGAGGGGATGCTGGGGGCCTATCGGTATAAATAGCATCCCCACATTCTGGAAATTCTGTGCTAGAAATTTCCTCTTTTCTATCACTCTCTTTGTTTCTGCCTTGTTCCTTTTCTTCCTGTCACCTTTTTCTTGTCTGTTTTCTGCCTTGTTGGTCCATTCTCCTGATCACTCTCTTTGTTTCTGCCTTGTTCCTTTTCTTCCTGTCACCTTTTTCTTGTCTGTTTTCTGCCTTGTTGGTCCATTCTCCTGATCACTCTCTTTGTTTCTGCCTTGGTCCTTTTCTTCCTGTCACCTCCTCCTTCTTGTCTGTTTTCTGCCTTGTTGGTCCATTCTCCTGCCTATTTTCCAGAAAGAACTTAAAAGGTAACTGTTCTCTCTTGTGCCGAAGTCGGATGTGCTGGGCCTGACTTGTCAGGCGCTTAACGGCAGCGTGACGCATTTTCGCTCATATAACAGACAACAATAGTTGCTGTCTGAGTGTTCGACGAAGAAGAATTTCTTTGTTCAAAGATGATGTAAACCTTTTCCAGGTGGATACGGCTCTGGGAAAGTTCCGGCTTGCGCCTGAAGAGAAGACTGGGGGTGGACCCATAGCGCTGGGAGGCCGAGGCAAGCGCAGCATCTGGCCCGGCCCCAGCAACAACTATCCTAGTTCCACCGGAGCGCTGTTCAAGGTAGGTCGTCTCTGTTGTCTGAGGCCTCCTTTCTTCTTCACTTTGTTCGCTTTTAAAAAAAAAAGACGTTTGTTTTGTAGTGTCAGGACGGATCCTTCTGTTCGTTTTCGTTGATGTCGTTATTGTCGGTATCTTGTGATGATGAAGTTGGTTACAGTCTGTGTGTACTGGGAATAAGTTGAGGGTTTTGTTTTTTCTTCGTAGATTTGTAGTGTGATGACTATGTTGTCAAATTTGATAAAATTGCCTTGTATCACTCAGAAAAAGATGTTTTTTAGGGACAGAATCTTGTAATTATTCTCACCAGGCTTTATCTCCCTCTTCAAAAGATTTCTCAGCCAGCTTGAGTGTAGAACTCCCCCCCCTCCCCCCCCATTACATTATGTATCTAAATCGGCACATTGTTGAGTATCTAAAATGTTTGTGAAAGTAATTCATTTTGATCAGTACTCATCAGCTTCATATTGGGTCCCATGTGAGGGGTCTGGGTTCAGTTCCCAGCCGTGCCCTTTCTTCCCACTTCTTCTTCCTCTTCCTTTTTTGTCATGTTTCTCCCAGGGGCAGGTTTGACATTGATGAGCGTTCTCCATCTCTCTCTGTTTTGAGCTTCCTCCTTATTTATGCCCCTTTCTCTCAAGATCATCTGCAATACAGGCAGCCCAGGTCTTGCTAGGTCTTCCCTTTTGTCTCTTTCCATCTCCTATGAAGCTCGCTGCTCTTTTTATGATGCGGTGGTCCCTTTCTTCCCAGTCTGACAAGAAAACTGAACTTAAATGTCAAAGTCTTTCGGATCAAACTATAGACCGAACGCGCACAGAACATCTTGCGCACATGTTTTAAAAAAAACCTGTCCCGCCTTTCGGAAAAGTAGGCCATTTCTTGCTGGTAGTAATGGATGAAAATTTTTTTTTTGAATATGCCTGCATGCATGCAGTTGCTGTGTTTAGACACCATTCCCGAAGTTGGAATGTGGCTTCCTAAGTGGTTGTGTGTGTGGGGGGAATGGTCATATACGCAAAAATCTCACCATAGGTGAACTTTGGAGCTCTAGCTGTGGAACGGGAAAACAAAAATTGGGTCCTGTCTAAAGATGGGCAGTGGCAGGACCTTGGCAAGTGACAGCACTGTAGTGCCCGGGATAGTGTCATCAGACTTGTTGCTGGCTCGACACTGCAGAGAATGCATCTATAGGGGCTGACAGACAAAGCCTTTCTCCCGTAGTCATAAAATGGTGAGAATAAGCACAAGACTGTTATGGTACGGTGTATACTCGAGTAGGGTAGCCTCTCATTTCCATTTTCTTGCCTTTGTGAATGAATGACATTGGTTTTTCAAAGCAGCTTGTTTTCTATTTTACTCGATACAAGTTGTTATTCGTGGTCTTTTGTCGTGTGTTTGTCTTGTAAACGTCTGCCTTGTCGTTTTAGGCAATGCAATTTAGAGTTCATTGGTCTGAGTCAGTTTGCCTAGATCCCCATTTGTCGCTTTTGACATGGTGAAAATCCATCTACAGATCTTCACTTTGGTTCGATACTGTTGATTTTTTGTCTTCTCTGAAAGCAGGATCGATGGAACATTTTTTTTGGTGATCATTTGTAGATATCATGTTTTTGTTTTATGATGCCTGTTGTAGATAGGCAGGATTCAGGGTGAAGTAATTTGCTCGCGTTGTTTGTTTATCCTAAAGTCTGTTCCATTGCATTCATGGCCAGGTTAGAGATTCATATTGTGTGTACACCTCTCTGTCTGTGTCTGTCTGTCTGTCTGTTTAGATCTGTCTTGTCTTTTTTGTTGTTGTTGATGTTGAAACAGTTGCTGTTGAAGTTAAATCGTATTGGAATTATCAGTGTAACTTTTGCATGTGTGTGACTGACATTCTTTGCAGATGTATGCTGGCCATTGTATTTGTAATGTAGGATCATTGATTCCAAGTTGTTGCCCTTTGTATGTGTGTAATTTAGGATCATTGATTCCAAGTTGTTGCCCTTTGTATATTTAATTAATTTAGGATTATTGATTCCAAGTCATTGCCCTTTGTGTGTGTGTGTAATGTAGGATTATTGATTCCAAGCTGTTGGCCCTTCGTGTTTGTAAGTTAGGATCATTGATTCCTTTTGTATATTATGTAAAGTATGATCATTGGTTCCAAGTTGTTGCCCTTTTTTATATAACTTTAAAACTCTGATTCAGACTTGTGCAAGTGTGAAGTGAAATAATCGAGGCACTCTTCTCCTGTTAATTAATGAAGAAGTCAGTTTGACAACCTTTTCAAACTGCTTGACAGATGGTTGGCTTGAAGTTAATGGGTACCCCAGATGTGTGTCATCTCTTCCCTGAGGACTTCTACTACGATTATGCTGACAGAGCAGGGGATTATGTTTATGACTATGCATTTTCTTTCGACTTTGATGAGGGTGAGGATAAAGGTGGTAGCAGAGAATGGTCACCAAACGATGACGCTTGCTTAGCGTTAGAGCATGCTCTTGATGTTGGTAATAATGCATCTGATGTACCTGCTGCTAATGGTGAACCCCTACAAGACATTGCCTGTGTCTTAGTAGCTTTTTGATCATTAAGGGGAATAGTAGCCTAAAAAAAAAAATAAAAAAGTGAAAGAAAATCTGGCCTTGTTTTCTGGTGAGGACAGACGGACAGACAGTTTTGTCAAAGTTTGTAATGGGTAATTTGTGATTTTTTATTCCCGAGATATTAGATAACACAAAATGATGGAGACTGAAGGTGTTGCTTGTTAGTGTTGTTGGGAAAAGTTGGGTATGTGCCTTATCATCCATACCACCAATGATAACAAACCTACTCTTTAAGTAATTTTTTTTTTTTTTTTTCAGCGAAAGAAATATGGATTTTCAAAGTGTGTGTAAGGACTTTGGTTGATAGTCGCTTCTGAAGGCTTGACAGAAAAATGAAATGGGAACCAATGTTATCTAAAAAAACCCATCCCCCCCTCTCCCTCCCAAACAGATAGACAGCTCAGTAATGACTGAAACCTTCACCTTCAGGTCAGGTATCTGACACTCGAGCCACAGATCTCCCCCACCTCTGCATAATTTTTAAATAATTCCTTTTTAATTTTTTTTTTATCAAGGTTGATTCATTGAAGTTATGTTGGTAGCTAGAGGTATGGGAGTCTTGCTGTCACAATGTGATGTCCTGTATGCCTGGTTGTGGCATGTCCCAGAAGGTCAGTGATACACGCATGCTTGCACACATGCGTGCGTGCGCGCGTGCGCACAGAGACAGACACACGCACAACACACAGAGACACGCACAACACACACACACACACACACACACCACACCAACAACACACACATACACACACACACAACACAACACAACACAAACAAACACAACACAACACAACACAACACACAACACAACACACAACACACACACACACACACACACACCACAACACACACACACCGCAACACAACACAACACAACACACAAAATGTGAAAGTTAGATCCTTTAAAACAAAGAACAAATTTTTTTTGCTCCTGCAACTCCCATGTATGTCTATGTATGTATGTGTGTGTGTGTGTACCTGACAAACCAGGGTGTAGGTTTTCAAGTGGTGAGTGATGTCATTGTGATGGTCACACAACGCCCTGAAGTGGCCTTTGACGGGGGCGTGATATTGTTTAAAGGAAACACAGGTATTTTTTTCCCTCGATGGTTCTTTTGTGGGTAACAGACACATTTGTAAGAAATGTGCGGATTGTTTGTGGAGATGCTCAAAGTTTAAAAAAAAAAAAAAAAATCTGTCCATGTCCATAAAATCTTACTTAATTTTAACATTTTTTAGATCAGTCGTTCAAAGTTGCATGCAGACTTTCTGTGTTTTTTGCCGACCAGTCTGCCACAGAGCTAATCATTCTCGGTCAGAGAAGAATTTGTTGCCTGATCGTCGTAATTTTCAATCAGAGAACTATTTTTGACTTGACCATATACATTCGCAACACACTCATTCACGTATCGTCATTCACAGCAAAGAGTCGCTAATTATTATTCATAGCTTAAGAATCATATTCACCGAATCATATAATCATTCGCAACAAAGTCTTTCAACCTGATCGCAATCATTCGCAACAGTCTCTTTTGATATAACCACAATCTTTCACAACAATCTCTTTTCCAAATTTACCACAGTCGTTCGCAACAAAGAGTTTCTTTCTACCTAATCATAATCATTCACACCAGAGAATGACTTTCAGCCTCATCATGGTCATTCACAATCTCTTTAAGCCTAACCACAGTCATTCACAACAATCACTGTCGACCTAATCACAACCGTTAACAACAATCACTCTCAACCTAATCATTATCATTTACAAAAATCACTTTCAACCTAATCATAATCATTCACAACACTCTCTATCAACCTAATCATAATCATTCACAACAAACAAATCTCTTTCAACCTAATCATACTCATTCACATCAATCTCTTTCAACCTAATCACAATCATTCACAACAAAGAATATCAGTTACCTAATCACAGCTATTCACAACCAAAGAATGATTTTCAGCCTAATCATTGAAACAGTTCCCCATTATTTTTGTTGCTGGGTGGCTGTGAAGGCATTTGAACACTATATCGACCTTTTAAACTCAAATGGAAGGCATAGTTCAGCTGCTTGTTCCGACATTTGTGAAGTCTGACAAGAGGGGAGGATCGTATTCCATTACCAACGTATTTATTTTAAACTGACCTTAGTGATGTAAATCCAGAACTGAAGAAATAAGTCCGTCGTGTGCTTGACACATGGTACACAATTTTGGAATAGGACTGACGCCACTCTTCACAGCTGCTAGGGTATACTGGGGGCAAACCAGGTGGTCTTTCAGTTGTCTGAGAGTCCCCCCCCCCGTCCCCCCCACACCAACGCCCCTTTGTCTTAACCTTGGTTCTTTCCTCTTCCTTTTCTTGCAATCTCATCTGCACCTCTGAACTCCATAGTCTTCCGATACTGAAGGCTGGTCCTTTCCTCTTTCCTCTTCCATTTCTTGCAATCTCATCTCAAATTTTGTGATTGAAACGTTTTGTATGTATTGTGGGATTGGTTTTCTTTTCATTTTTTCTTTCTTCTTTTTGGTTTTCATTTTTCACCAGATGTGCATTGTGTTTGAAAAAAAAAAATCATTTCTGTTCAAATGACTTCATCATAGGTTTTTCTGTAAACTTCATAGAAGTCTGGCAGTGCCTTGAGCCGGCTGCTATGACCTGGTGCTACTTTGTGTTAGGGTTTAAAAACTTTTTTTTTTTTTTAAATTAAAAACAAATTGTTTGATCTGCTTCCACCAGTAGATTGTATGCTACTTTTTGAGTGGTTTTGTTACAAGGATAGGGGAGTATAGACTTTAAAGCAAATTAATGTAGAAGCTCAGGAATGGAGAAATTATTCAAAGCTCTGGAATGGAGAAATTGTTAGAAGTGCTTGTTTCAAAGTGTCCATTCAGTTTGGTTACATTTTGTCAGTGAAATGTCTTCAACTGAATCCAGTGAACAGTGTCGGAAGATAGAAACTTATCAGTGAAATGACTTGAACTGGATCCAAAGGACAGTTTTAGAGGAAAGAAACTTTGAAATGACTTGAGCTGGATCCAGTATTGGAAGAAAGAAACTTGTCCGTGAAATGTCTTAAACTGCAATGAACCGTCAGTGTTGGAAGGAAAAAAGAAACTGCATGGTGAAACGGACAGCAGAAAGTCTTCAGAGAAGAAGCCTCCTCCTGAAGATGTTTCGGCCCTTCACTTTCTGCCCTTCAAGAGGAGCGGCCAGATCGTGAGCTTCAGATGCTCTTCTGCTTCTGCTGCTGCTGCTGCTGCTGCCTTGTTTCGTTTCCCTCCCTGCCCTCACCTGGATTCACACCTTGGACTTCAGGACTTTGTGATGCCCCACAGCCAAGTCGCCTGTAAAGTCTGATGACTTAACCACTGTGCTACAGAGACACCTGCTGTTTGTCAGGAACGTGGTTGAAGTCCGGTACCGGTCACCTGTCACTCCTATCTGCAGAGCCGGCATTGATCCATCCATGTGTGACGGGGGCAGTAATAAGTTAAAGATGACCTCCCATGCGACCAGAGATCTGTCGGGACACACCAGCGAATTAAGCGTGACTCTGTTTCCTTGGGGTGGTGGTGGTTGAGATCTCTCTGTTGCGTACACTTTGCCCACGTGGTAGAATCTAGATTTTATGCAGCCTCTTTTTAGGGGAGGCCACATCCAAAATGTTCCAATCGTGCTTCATGGCTGAGAAGTTGTACAGTTGTGGCAGATCATTTATCTCCACTCTGTTAATCATGCAACATTGACATGCTTCCCGTAACGTACTAAAACCGTCACAATGATGATAAATCCAAGAAAAGAGACTCTGTGAATACCAGGTAATTATGTGCATCCCCCCCCAAATGTTCCGATATTGTCTTTTTTTTGTTTTTGTTGGAGAAGTCGGGTATTTGTTTTTCAACGTCAGGTGTATAAAACAAAATCCAGAACTTGTTTTTTGCAGACTCTGCCCTGTTCGCCAATGTATTAGTTGCTGTTTGTGTTGCCTTGTTGGTTTTAGGGAGTGTTTGTGTTTATTTGTGTGCTTGTTTTGTTTTATTTTCTATCTCATTTGCAGGGCTGATGTGTGTGTGTGGGAGATTTTGACTTTTTCTGCTTATCTTGAGTTGCAGCTGAAAGATTTGTTAGCAGAGTGGCATTGTATGTGATATTTTGTTTCTGTTTGCTTCTTTGGCTCATATTGCTGTCTGTTGAGGGGGGAAAAAGTGAAAAAACATAATGTGAATGTGCAATTTATGAAATCACAGATATCATAGCTTTTTGTTTGTGTGTTTGTTTGCCTTATCCCTTTGAATGATACTGTGTGTTCATGAATTGGCAATTTTGTGTTTTATATATATATATATATATAATATATATATATATATATATATATATATATATATATATATATATATATATATATATGAGCATGTTAGCAAGGTAGCACTAGTACAATTTTAAAGAATTTTCTGTAAGAGTCTTTCAGACACATGCACATACCTGAATGCACTCACACATGTGCGCACTCATGCATGCATGCATGCACACCCCCATGCTTTCACTTCCAATTTTACACACACACAAACACACACACACACACACACAAGGATATTAGATGTTCAGAGTTTAATTTTTTCCTTTTTCAACCAGGTGTGTGTATATCGATATCTATATCTCTCTCTCTCTCTCTCTCTCTCTCTCTCTCTCTCTCTCTCTCTCTCTCTCTCTCTCTCTCTCTCTCTCTTATATATATATATATATATATATGTGACATACCAGGGTGTAGGTTTTCAAGTGATGAGCAGTGTCAGTATGATGAACACACCACCCAGAGACTGGGGCATCATGCTGATGCGTAATGGAGACATGGCAGCAGGTATTTCACACTGTACAGCTGTTCTCCTGATGTTGACCGACACATTTGTAAGAAACAATAAGCATGGATTTGTCAGAGGTAACAACACTAAGTCATTTCAAACTGTCCAATGCCAAAAATTTACCAGCTGGTTTTCCAAAACGAAGGAAACAGAAGAAGCCTTTTGATTTGAAAAAGGTATAATTTCAAGCTATTTCAAAAAAAGCAAAACAAAGAAGCCTTCTTTTATTTGAAAAGTTTTGCTTTTAAGCTGACTTGATGGCTTTTATGGTAAGTGGGGCTATGAAAATTATGATTTGGATTGGATTTTAGCTGATTGCTTGGTGCCCTTTTTTTGCATCGCGTTTTAAGTCAAGCGTCTGAGATGTAATCTTATAAATCAGTGCACTTTGTTGTCTTGTCCATCAAACATCTTTACAACAAGCTCAGAGCCTTTGCCTTAACTATTTAATGCTTTTCCATTGCCTCAGTCACTGAGTATAGGCAGCCAAAGACGTGTGGTTCCTAGATGATGAACTGCTTAGTACAAAATGAATGCAGATCTCTCTCACGCAGGTCTTTGGAGGATTGTTACAATTGTGGTAAAAATTGTGTCCCATCATAGCAGTATGTATGCCGAGAGTGGTGAATTTATTTCCACGCAAAGGATTCTAAAGAAATGTAGACATTTTTTACAAAAGAGTTTAAAAGGAAGGTAAAAAGGTTTGGAAAGGATTTACTGCAGGGTTAATCGGCACAGAGAAAAGAATATGACTTAAGGCAGGCCTACCTGAGATTGTTTGGACAAATCAGTGGCCTAGTTTTGGTCAGTTGTATGGATGACACTAATGTAGCCAGTCTCAGTCTGCAAGAAAAACTATCTGAATGAAGGTCTTGAGTGCTGAGTTAGTACAAAGCCAACACCTGGGAAGACCAAGAGCAGCAAAAGAAGTCCACTTTCATCCAGTTACTGCTTCAAGGGATTTTTGCCTTATCTTTGCTGTAAGCATCATTTACTTAGAATAATAATGCTTTTCCCTGCTCAGACCAATCTGATTTCATTGGGAGTGCATGCTGCCTGAATCATGCTGCACAGAATCTACACTGTTCGCTGAAAACACTCTGGTGGTATGTGCTTAATTCTAAGCTGACAGGAGACTTGAATTATCAGCTTGGAACTTGCAAAGGCTTTGTTCAGTGCTGTCAGCATGAACATTAATGTTGAATAGGTATTATTCATTCAGTTCTCTGTGTGTGTGTGTGTCTGTGTGTGTGTCTGTGTGTGCGCGCTTGTGTGTCAAAGTCAAACTTTTATTTTCAGATGGTACATTGAATAAGCAGTGCATTTGCTTTTTTTACATCAAGCCATCTATCAAAAGAAAAAAAAAAGCAAGAATAAAAGATAATGTATATGCAGACATAGAATAAAAAACCTAATCTATGGTAAACTATACAAATCAAACAAGAACAGACAATGTATCTGTGTGTGTGTGTGTGTGTGTGTGTGTGTTTGAGCAGTGCATGCAAAAAGTCAGAAACTGAACAAGGGAGAAAAAGATGAAAGCATTAAAAGCAGCACAACAACTACAAAGAAACTGATCTTTCTATAATAGGCATTCCCTCCTTTTTTTTCTTTTATGTCAAGATGTGAGGATGGTGTGTAACTTATCATGGAGGTCTACTTCTCTCAGCTCAGTGGTCGGAGCACTCGCTTTCCCCCAGCCAAGGTTAAGCAGCGTCGAATGTGGTTACCAGTTGGATGGGTGACCGTTTGCGTGTCTTGGCTTTAGTACAGTTCCCCCACTTCACCCAGCTGTAAAATGGGTACCTGCCTCTTTAGGGTCAGTGGAAGGTTAAGCAGCGAGAGAGAGAGAGAGGAGATGGGTGTCACCCTCAATATGCTGGAAGCTGAGGTCTCTGATGCCTCGCTCCACTATGACCTTACAGGCTATAGGACACCTTTACTGTTACCCATCTTTTTTATTATATGTCTTCTTGACAGGCTGTAGGACTGAATGTGCTGAGAGATGTAGAGATGAAAGAGAGCTTCCGATATGATGGTGGTGGAATAGTCATGTTTGCCAGACCTGCCGGAGGTATGGGAAGGAATGAAAATGTGGAAGATGGAGGTATATTATATTTGACAGATGTTCGTTCCTTCTGCAGTCGGGCCAAGTGTGGCGTCGTAGAGGCAATACCCACATTTCCCCCTTCCCCCACCCCCCCTCCAGTCCATAAAGAATGCTGACCACTGGTTAGTGGTGATGTATGTAAGCTGTGCAGGTGAATCATTTTTATTTATTTTACATTTGCTCTGTTAAAATTGTGGGTATTACAAGTTGATGTCACACTTACCCGACTCCAGAAGTTTGGAACATAATAGATTTTTGTCTTTTTTTTTTTGTTGGGGGTAGAGAGTGTTCTTTCGTGTGTGAGTCTTGGGATTAGTTTTGCAGTGACATTTTGGCTTGTATCGACACAATAGGCATACCTTAACATGTATTTGGCAGTTGAAAACTTAGCTTTTTAAAAAAAAACCAACAACCTATTTTTGTGTGTGTATATGTGTAGCTTTTTTTTGGTGTGTGTATGCTTATTTGCTTCCCTTTTTGTGTTTGTTGGTGTTTTTTTCCCCCCCACTGGTTTGAATCTGTTGCATGCCAATGTCTGCTGCAAGCATCTCCCCCCTCCCTTTGCAACACCCCCCCCCCCCCTCTCCCTCCCTCCCCCATGTTGAGACTCCCCTCTTCCTTTCTGTTGTTATTTTCTAACAGCTTTGAAAAACTTTCAGGATTTCTCAGAATGCGTAAGGACACCTTCATTGTTCTTTTTTTAGTGTTATTGTTAGTGGGGTTTTTTTTTTCCCCCGCCAGTTTTCTTTCTCTGTTTAAGTTTGTTAGTGTTTTCGTTGCAGTTGTTTCTAGTTTACAATAAAAAATTATTTTAAAAAAAAATTGATTCCTTTCTCAGTTGCCCCCTCCCCCCCCCCCCCACATCTCTTGTGTTATTAAAGAATGATTTGATTCTATTATGATTAATATTGATGATAATAATAATAATAGTGATAATAATAATAATGATGATGATGATAATAAACAATAATGATGATGATAATAATAACAACACAACAACAAAGCAACAACAAAAACATCATCATCGTTCTTAATTTTCCTTTGACTTACAAAGAAGAGATGCAGGCAGGGGACAAGAACAGAACAAAAACTCTGCATCAGCCATAAACACAACAAAAAACAGTGGGGATTGAAGAGGACAGGAGGACAGGAAGGTACCCCCACTTGAAGGCAGAAACAGTACAGCTGGCCTGGTTTATAATTATAATATATTATTAACGTGGAGAACGCTCACTGCAAGATGTGGCTGTATTTCACTCAGGCGTTGTCCGGTAGTGGCTCTTTTGTCAAGACCAGGTACTGAAAGACCCACAGAGATTGCTGCAGGGGTGAGCTACACAGACAGCTAGCTTTTTTTTGTTGTTGTGCCAGTGCAGGAAGACTTTCAGTACTGTGTGTGTATGCTACTTGTTGCTTCATTGTTTTCCAAAGGTCATTTTGAGAGAAGGGAGGAAGGTCGTAAGGACTGGTCTTGTTGTGTTCCTGTGTTAGAGAATGGTTGTGTGTTTGTCTTGCTTCAGTACAAGGGGAGGGGGGGACAAAAATCCACACTTTTTGTACGTTTTAAACATTTTTGTTTTGATCCCAGACATGGATGGCAGAAAAAAATTGTGATTTAGTGGAAACTTTATGCAGAAAAAAAGTTCTCTTCAGTGCAGATAGCCAACTATGGCTGGCAGCACAGGTGACACATACATGCTCAGCATGCAACCTGAAGTGGAGTAGACTCCATCAGGTTGAAGTCGTCCAAGATATGTTGCCTGAAAAAATGTAATTCAGTGCTCCAGTGATGATTGGAGAAAGCTGTGCATAGTAGCATTAGCTAAAGAAAGACAGATGCCGCCAGTTGACACAATGTTTACTTATTCCAAAGTCTATGGTTGTGTCTCTGACTCATCCCTATCAGTAACCCCTAGGTTCTTGCTGAGCATTCAGCAGCTAATTTCAAAAGGACTCGCCTTCATCAGCAAACACCATCCTGCATCTCCATGAAATTTAATGTTGGATGTCCTAGGAATAGAGCTGCATTCGATTTTTTCAAGCTGTATATATCTTGCTTTTTTTGTTGTCCCTAGCTGTATTAATGTTAGCATGTGTAACACAAACTAGAAGTTGACTAATCCAGGTGATAAGCAGTCGCAATGTCAAACGTAAAAAAAGAGTGTAGGATCTCCCAGCCTCAAAGAGCTTCAGAGTGTGAAGTATGTGGTGCAGATATATATCTATCAGAATGACAGGGACGTGAGGCCTGGCTCAGTGAAAAGGCTGCAAGGGATGTGCGGTTCGTGCTCCAGTGTCCATGCTCACTAAGGGGGATAGCTCTAAGAGCTCTGCCTCTGCCAAAAAGAAAAAGGAAAAAAAGTGTTCCCCTTACATGACAGGCAATCACATTGCAGGCAATGAATGATCCATTGCACTTAGCTTCACAGATTGCTATTGTTGGTTCTTAATAATAATGAATAATGTATGGAATTTATATAGCGCTGAATCTTGTAAAGCAACAAATCAACGCATTTAAAATTTTAAAAAATTATGCGTGTGTATGCGTTTTTTCTCCCAAAACCGAGTTCGTTGGAGGGGTGTTGTTGCAGCCCTATGTTCCCCAAGGAACCAAGAGGCATAAGTCAAGTCCGTGTGTATGCGGTTTTTAAAATTGTCATCTGTTCCCACCGGCACACAATGGCCTACTCTTTTGAACAGCGGAACAGGATTTAACGTGTGCGCAAGATGTTCTGCATGGTTCGCACACGGGGCCTCGGTTTATAGACTCATCCGAAGGACTTTGACATTCAGTTTGATTTTTTTGTCAAACTGGGAAGAAAGGGTGAGGCTGGGAATTGAACCCAGAACCTCACAGTTTACTTGTTGGCAGGCAAACATCTTAACCATCCTGGCACCTTCCTTCGTATTCTGGGTGACCCTCAGTGTGTTAAGCTGGGGAATGCCCAGCATCATCACAGGCATGTCCTACCATCCATCCGTGCTGCCACTTTGTTGTTGTTATTGTTATTGCAAAGGAAGCAACAAGAATTGTGCCCACTCATCATTTTTTTCTTTTTCTTGGTTTTTTTTGGGCAATAGAAGCAACAATGAATTGTGCCCTCTCACAAACAGGGGGACACGGGATAACCTAGTGGTTAGAACATTGCGCTCACAATCTGACGACCCGGGTTCGATTCCCGTTCAAGGGGATATTTTCCCCTGGAGTTAACATCAGTGCAGACTCCACTCTCCCCAAAAGTTCTTCGGATGAGACTATAAACCGAGGCCCTGTGTGTGAACGCGCGCAGAACATCTTGCGCACACGTTAAATCCTGTTCCGCTGTTTGTAAGAGTAGGCTATTGTGTGCCAGTGGGAACAGATGACAGAATTCACAAAACCGCATACGCATGGGGACTGGATGTAAAAAAAGCACATAAGTGCTTATTCCATTATCCCCGATATAAAAGAATAAAAAAAAATAAATAAATAAAAAAAAATAAATAAATACTGCAAGTAAAAAGTGATCCTCTTTGAATTCCATCCAAGCAATATAATCACAAAACTGTAGTTGTAAAATGGGTATGATTGACGCAAATAAGATGATACTTTTTTATGGTCTCTGACTACAATTGTTTAAATCTGATAGAATTTTCTACTCCATTGAGCTGGTTTTTAACCTTCTTATTTTTGTTGTTGACTGTGTGCTGTTGGATGTTATTGAATTGTGTTTTTGCCGGTCATATTTTTCTTGTTTTCTTTCCGTCAGCGATATCAAATTTAAATTGTACCTAGGATGGCCTCCCAAATCTGTGAATATAATAATGATAATAATAATAATAATATATGGAATTTATATAGCGCTGAATCTTGTAAAACAAACAAATCGAAGATGGTGTGGTGTGGGGTGAAGTTGTGTCATTGTCAGCCCGCGTTGTACAAAACTGTTCTTATTGCCTGTCATTGTCAACCATGTATTCAGTCTTCTTTAGCCACTACTCTTCATGCTCTGTCAGTCACTCTTCTTGAGTCTCTGTCATACACACACGCATGCATTCACACATGCTTGCATGCACACACACATACACACGCATGCAAGCATGCACGCATGCACTCACTCACTCATACAGTCCTTCGGATGATACTATATACTGAGGCCCCGTGTGCGAACGCACGCAGAACATCTTGCGCAGACGTTAAATCCTGTTCCGCTATTTGTAAGAGTAGGCCATTGTGTGCCGGTGGGAACAGATGACAGAATTTACAAAACCACAAACACACGGGGACTGGATGTAAAAAAGAACATAAGTGCTTATTCCATTATCCTCAAAATAAAAGAATAAAATAAAATAAAATAAATACACACACACACTCTCTCTCACCCATGTGTGTGTGATTAAAAGAGTTTACTCAAAAACTAATCATAGCATAACAATCAGAAGAAAGATAGAAAAGGAGTTGTTGTTTTTTGAAGAGAAAAGTTTTTTTTTTAAAGTGGCAAGGAGGAAAAAATTATCATTTTGTGAAAAATTGAAATCCTTTTGTTTGATTGGCTAATCTCAAAAACGTGGGTCAAACAGTAAAAGCAATCTGATTGGACAGAGGTGTGTTTCGGTTTACCTCCACAATCTGCATACTGCGTACGTTTCTTACAAATGTGTCCTTTTTATGGTGTGCTTTTTACAGCAGGGTTCAAGTTTTGTGCTTGTTTGAAACCACATAATATTGACAGTGCTGTTGGTTCTTGCTTTTTTGTAACCGCTTTCTTTTTTACAGAGAGAGAGAGCGAGTGTGTGTGTGTGTGTGTTAAAAAACAGCTCTCTTCTGCGTCTCCGTATTTTGCTACTTCTTGCCATTTAGCAACTGTTCTTTGTTTTGTTGTTTGTTTGTTTGTTTGTTCTTGCTGTTTATTACATATTCGTTGTTTTGATGTTTGGGTTGGGTTTTTTTCTTTTGTTAATAAAGATTTGTGTGTGTGTGTGTTAAGAAAAAGGTTAAATCCTTTAGTATACTTTATTGAACCTTTTTCCTAGGGTAACCTGCTATAGGGTAACCAACCATCTACTAGCCATTCCCTCTGTATCACCCACTACTGGGTTACGGTAGCATACAAATGCACACAGTGCATGTACACTGGAAAAGAGGGGGTTCCCCCCTTAAACATATGGATAGTGTTAACCCTCGTAATATGATCATACAGTGATTGTTTTTTTCTTCCTTTCCTTTTCATCACCTCCCCTTTTCATTCTGCGTGCGGTTCAGATTTCAACACCGTAAACCATCCTCGTTATTTCCTACTTTAAGACTGTCACCCTGGGTTGTACAGAGCTTTGGCTTTTGTTTTGAACAAAACAGGGAATGGGGCTGAGGATTGTGTCAGATGTGCAAGTCTCTAGGCCGATTTCTTGGAGACAGTTCACTATGCGGTCCCGATTGAAAATACGCCCGATTACTAAAGGTAGATGTTTGATGCTCTGTGTCACATCATACCTGAAGCGCATGTACAAAACCTGGCATGAATGGTGTGCTGTCCCCCTTTTTGTAACTTGTAATGCCTGTTACTTAGTGCTTTCTCTTGATTTTTTGTTTGCTGGTGATCAGAGGAAATGTTTTGAAAATGCGTTTCACAAATGGTTTTGTTTGGTTTTTGGGGACCCCACATTGAACACATTGGTCTATTATTCATAAACTTTGGTCCTTATTAGCAGATCTTATGACTATTTTGATATGGTTGCATTGTTATGGGATGAAAAAAGTGACAAATTCAGAAACTGAAAAAAAAATGTAGTGATAATCAATTACCTTCTAAAAAAAAAAAAAAGTTAGATTGTAGACATTACTCTTGCCACAAATATTCATTTGCAGTTCTAAGTTTCAATAGTGTCATATACAGATGTGTCTGAAACACAGGTGGGTTTAAATTTAAAAAAAAATCGAAACAGTATTTGTGTTTCCTTCATTTGGCAGTCATGCTGATGTCTGAATGAGATTTCTCTTGCACACAGATTGAGCTAGCTGTCTCTCAACTTTGGCAGTGGTTGTTTGTTTAGTGTTCTTTGTAGCCAATACAGCCGAAGTAGAAAGTTTGACAAGCTCAGCCCATTCAGAGCAAACAGTTTTATTATTTGTTATTTCGTGTAGAGCGGGGGTCAAGAGACAACACACCTGCCTAGAAAGTGAGAGGTTGCAGGTTTTGATCCTTGTCTGAGCCTGAGCCTTTTAACCATACACTAAGACGTGAATGGTGTCATGGGTGCTAGTCTTTCTGATGAAAAGATGAATTGTGGTCCTAAGTGCGGCATGCAGTTAGCTCCCATGAAAGAACCCACGGTAACACACACAAGAGTTGCCCTTGGTAAAATTCTGAGGGAGAAAAAGCCACATTCATAAAGCAGCATACATATTATGCAGATAGGGAAAATATTGCATGGCACTTGCCTTGCAGCCTTGGCAATACACTCTCCCTGGAGAGAGCAGCCTGAATTTCAGAGAAATCTGCTGTGACTGAAAGTGGGTTAGGGTCCTGTCACCAACTTTCAAATGGAGAAGCTTTGGGGAACAGTTTGTTTAAAAAAAAAAATCTTTTCAACTATGTAGTCATGTTCAGGGACGGGATAGCTCAGTGGTCGGAGCACTCGCTTTCCCCCAGCCAAGTTAAGCAGCATCGAGCGTGGTTACCAGTTGGATGGGTGACCGTTTGCGTGCCTTGGCTTCAGTACAGTTCCCCCAGTTCACCCAGCTGTAAATGGGTACCTGCCCTCTTTAGGGTCAGGGAAGGTAAAGCAGTGAGGGAGAGGAGATGGGCGCCACCCTCAATATGCTGGCCCTAGAGAAGTGAGGTCTCTGACGCCTCGCTCCCCTACGACCTTATAGGTTATGGGACTCCTTTACCTTTACCTTTTTTGTCATGTTCAATAGTCCTCTTCTGAAGCTGGAGTATGGCTGTCATTATGGTGAAGGATTTAAGAACAGCCGTCCATGCAAACTTCTCATTTAGTTTGTACTTTCAGTCCTGCAGTGATTATCCAGTGTGATGAGTGAGGCTGAGCCCATATTCTGGGCGACCCCCAAGAGCATGAAGCTGAGGGGAAACCCAACAACAACAGCAGCATCAACAACAACAAAGGAAACGAATCCACACAAGTCGCGTTTAAATCAGAGTGGTTTTCTTTTACCTTCCAAGTCCCTTTCTTTTGACCGGGTTGAACAGATTTTGAGGTGGATTTGGTACCGAGTGAAAGTGATCAGAAGGTTTTGGTGCAGAGGATAATAGTGCTTCAGTTCTGATATAGGAGGAGAATAGAGCATGATCTCATTATGTGTGTGTGTGTGTGTGTGCATGTGAGCATGCACACGTGTGTGCATGATTGTAGGCACAAGGCACTGCTTGTGGTCTTGTGTATGCCCATCTAAATACCAATGCTTGAAGAGATGGTAGAATTCGTCGTTGTCTTCAGATATCTGCATATAAAGAGCTCGGCTTGTAGGTTAGTGCAGGAATGAGGATAGAATCGGTTTTTTTTGGGTCTAGGATATGATTTTAGTCGCTGTCATGTCATGATGTGTGTATGTAGGGTGTGTGTGTGTGTATGTAGGGTGTGTGTGTGTGTGTGTGTGTGTGTGTGTGTGTGTGTGGTGTTGTTAATATTGTATGCAGTCTGAGAAGAGCTGTGGCTCGCCATGTAGTTTGTTTGTTTGGTTTGTTTGTTTGTCATCTTTTCTTTTGTTATCTTTGCCAATTTTTATTTTTTCTCTCGCACCAAATTCATCCACTTTTTCACGCATGTTAGACTGCACACTTGCTGTTGTGAATAGTGTAGTTCACCCATTTTTGTTGTGTTGTGCAGGTTTGAATATTTGCTTCTTTTTTTTCTTTGGCTGGTGAAAGTGTGTTTTTGTAAAAGGCTTTTTGTCATCGTTGTTTTTTCTTTTCAGACACTTTTTGTTTTTTTAAAAAAATTGCAGTTTCTAACATTATTTCTGGGTTCTTTAACTGTAGGAGAAACATGGGTACAACGGTGTAAAGAAATATTTCCTTGCGCTTTTTGTTCTTGTTGTTAGTTTGCATGCTTGCAGATAAATGTTTGGGCAGAAATGGAATATAAATAAATAAATAAATATATATATATATATATATATATATAATATAAATGTACACCCCCCCCCCCCCCCCCCCCTTCCCACACATAGACGTACACATGTAGAATTGCTTACATTAAAAAAAAAGAAGCATGTTTTAAAGAAATAAAAGCCAAGGATATTTTTAACATTTTCTGATAAAAAGAAGACACAGATAACTACCTACATATTGCCAACAATTTCTGATATAAAAAAACCCCAACCCACAAACACTGCAGTAATGTCTGCACATAACAAAAAATGTAATGATATTTCATAAACGTTAAAGATATTTCTGACTTTTATCAAAATACCTGCTACCAAAAAAGGGGACACATAATTATCTGCACAATTAAAATCTTTCCTCCCCCTCCCCCCCCCCCCCCAAAAAAAAAAAAGACAAAAAAAAGAAGAAAATGGCATTGATGTTCCTAAGCATGAGTGATACAATAAAAGTAGTGTCTATTAGAAGTCAAAGGTGTAAATAAGGTCTTGAAAACAGTTTATGCCTAGTTTCTAAGAAAAGTCTGTGAGTGAATAGTAGATTATATAGTTTATATATCTATGGCATAAACATGTCCAGACCCACAAACATAACGTTAGGGGATAAATGCGAATTGATATGCATGAACTGAAAGATGGGAAGGGGTATAGGTATTTGATACAACCTTTCCCCCTCACCTAACCCATAGTCTTGTGACCTTTGAAACACCACTGAAGATTTTGCAATGACCTGATTTGACCTACTGACTCACAAACAGAGCAATACTAACAGACACAAAAAAAGCATTGCCTACAACAAAATACTCAAGGTTACAACAAACTGTCAGCTTTTGGCGTTGGTAGTCAGGTGTCTGTGAATATAAGGATTCATTAATAGCCATCAATTTCATCCTGACTTGAGTTGACTTCTCTTAAATTCCTCGAGGAGTCAGTCATGGGGGAACATAATTATAATCAGGCAGTGTGTCTTTGGCAACTTGAACCTGATGAAACCTAACCCTAAGTGATGTTTTATGTTGGGTTAAGAAGTGGAGATGAAACGGTTACAGGAAGCCGTTCAGTTTGATACACTTTCTCGCAATCCTTTACATTTAATCGTCTGTTTCATTTTCCTTTTGAATTTTCTATACCTGTATAGAACATACATTCAAGTTTGGAAATAACAGTAAAACCTGATAATCGAATACTAATAAAATCCCCAGACAGCCTTCACTTATAAAAGAAGTAGAAAATGAAAAAAGCGCATAATCAATAATTTCACAACCAGCAAGCTTTTCTTTTCTATTCCAGGCGAAAGAATAGCCATGAAGCGCTTAGTGTTTAAAAAGAAGAAGAAAAACAAAAACCCCACCAACAATATTATGCGTTGTAATGCTCTGTACTTCAGAACTTGGGTGTGTCTGTCCTGTCGGATGCTGTGTGGGAAGCTGAGCTGCCTTTCCCTGTGATGGTGGAATTTGACGATGTGCCAATAATGGCAATGATGCCAAGAGAAAATGGGCCACCGGGTGAGAGTTAGAAGGGAGGGCAAACACTAGACTGTTTATCTGGGAAGTGTAGCCTTCAGATACTGTGTATACTTTCCTATTACCCCTGTAAATGCATCAGTGTTTCTTTTTCATTTTCTTTTTCATTTTCTTTTTCTCTACTAACTGCCAGAGTTTTTGTTCTTTTAATGTTCTTTTTTGGGTGTCCACTTCAGAATCTGAACTTTCTCACAGTGTAGCATGACATGCCGTTTCAAAATCCAAGATTGCCCACACTGGTGGTGGGTGATTTTTGTTGTATTTTTCAAAATCTGTTCCCTTTGTTTTTTTTGTCTGTCTGAATTCTGCCTCAGTTCTTGTGTTTGAGATCAACCATTCTGTATAATATGTTAATAGTTTCAACAGATGGTTGGATTTACCTGCTTTTTGAACTGCATCCTTTTTTAACATTGTAAAGTGAATCATCTCTTTAATTGATGTTTTCTCATTGAATGGACTTTTCCAGAAAATTAACCAAAGTATATGAGAACACACACACACACAAATCATGTGGGTTTATGAGATGATATAGTCAAGTTTGTAAAGATTGATGTTGATTGGTGCTATGCATGCATACTGATGAACAAAGCCAAGACCAGAAAAGTAAAAAAAAAAAAAGGGTGGCACTGCTCTTGTGGCGACACACTCTACCCGGGGAGAGCAGCCAGAAATTCGCACAGAGAAAATAAAATAGTAATTTAAAAAAAAATTTGGAAAAGTAAATTTCAGTTTTTGTTTTGTTTTGTTTTTAAAGAACTGTAAGATTCAACATCCACATTAAGTAATATGAGTAATTTTCAGTTCTTGTTTGTTTGCTTAAAATTTTTTTTTTCTTAAGTACTGTGAGATTCAACATGCCTAGTGATGAGGGTTTAAAAGTGACTTTCACCTGATTCATCAATCGGTCAATTTTCTGCCCTCGTGCTCATCTTCATATTTCACCTCAAATCCTCAGTGGGGTGATGAAATCATACGACTAACATTGCGGATGAGAGACGGTGAAGTATACTATGTATCTTCCTTGGATGAGGGTCAGGTATTTTGTGTTTTGTTTCTGCTCTGTTCGTTCATTTCATTCATTCATTCATTCATTCATTCATTCATTTCATTCATTCATTCTGAATAGTAGTGTGGAGGAGGCACAGAGGCAGGGATAGTTGGAAGGGAAAAAAATGGGCTAAGAGGGGGGGGACGGGACTGAGGAGTTGGGGGAAGGGGGGTGGTTAAAGGTGGGGTGGGGAAAGGATTTAGAATGTGTGTGTGTGTTGGGGGGTGGGGGTGGGGGGTGTGCTTGTTTATATATGACATTTTATTTTATTTTTAGGGAATAACAGATTTATTTCATCATTTGACAGTCACAACCACGCTTCTTGATACATAAAGATAATTATCATCTTTAGAGATGAATGGTTGCGGGCTCTCAATAGACGATTTATTCATACTTTCGTCATCAGTGCAGCTATTATTTCTTTTATACTGTTATCGTTTATGCATAATATCTCTGGACATGTGGGATGTAGGAGAATGTATACTTGTGGATGCTTTTAAGTGCATAAAATGCACATTTTAAAAAAAAAATTGGTATAAAAATTACAGAGGGCACAGACCGGTCTTGATGATGCTGATGGTGATAGTATGAATAGTATGAAAGGATTGAATGGAAGCGCTCTGATTTGTAATTGCAAGATATAGCGCTCTATAAATTCAATCTATTATTATTATTATTATTATTATTATTGAAGTGCAGTTAACTGATAACAGTCAACAATACTTTTTTTTAAAAAGATTTGTTTTTTTTCGTTATTTATTTTTTCCCCTTTTAAACACCAGACAGCAAAGTTACATGTGACTTGAAATCACAAAGCAGACTGATTGTGATCTGATGTGGTGCACCAAAGTGAGCAATGTCAAATGGTAAAAAGAAAACGCAAAGAAAAAAATATTGTAGGAATAGGTCAGGGAACAAACGGATCAGTAAATGAGTACTACTTTTATAGTTCAGATATGTGCATGAGAACAACAACATGAAAATATAGCCTAGGAAAAAAATAAAGTAACAAGGCTGTCATCACCACCACCACCACCCCACCCCCCCTCCCCCGCCAAAACCCCCCACAAAACATCAAAAACACAACCACCCCCTCCCTTCTCCTCCAAAGAAAAAAAAGTCCAACAAAGAAACCAACAAAAATAATTTTAAAATAATAATAATAATGATAATAAATGGAATTTATATAGCGCTACATCTGCGGAAAAAAAAGCCCTTGGAGACAATCAGTTTAACCAAATAACATAATTTTCAAATAATGATGAGAAAAGATCTGATGTAGGCCTTGTTATTAGTTTTATCATGTGAGTTATTTCACATTTTTGGAGGGGGGGGGGGGGTCTCTCTTTCTCTCCTCTCTCCCTCTCCTTCCTTCCACCTCTCCTCTCCAGCTGTGACTGCAAATTGCACTGTTTGATAAATGTTTTGTTATGTTCTACCCACTTTGAGGGGGGGTGTGGGGGGGGGGGGGGGGGGGCTTGGTGTGTGCTTGGCTTTGCTTGGCAGTTGTGTTGTGCTATATGTTTAATTCATTAACATGGACTGCGATTGGGCTGCATGTGGTCTTTGTAATAATACAATTTTGTTGTTGGTTTTTTGTTTTGGGAAGTGGTTTCTCTGTGTTGATATGTATTTGTCTGCAGTTATTAAAATTAAAATTATCATTACTGTCTTCTGTAGAGGTTAGAAAACTGATATTCGTGTAGTGTAGATTTCAGTTACATTGCCATTTTTCACGTAATTTATTGCTTGACGCTGTCAGACGTTAATAGTGAAGGATTTGGCTAACGACTTATCAAGAAAATGTGTAGCAGGTTTTTTTTAAAGAAAATTTGATGAATGCGAAGCTTTTTATTTTTGTTGATAAAAATTAATGATCTGGCTTTGGTTTTTTTGTGTTATGATTTGGTTTTGATGGCTTTTTGTAACAAGAAGAAGAATACAGTAACATTTCGACAGTCAAAGAATGTTGTAAGAAAGACATATTTATGCACATATATATATATATATATATATATATATATATATATATGCACATATATATATATATATATATGCCCTCAGTACTCTTACAGCATATGGGGCTATTTCAGTTTCTTGGTCACGTCAAGTGTATGTGGATTTCTAGATGGAAGTGCTGTAGAACATGTAGAATATCATAGATGCAGTAATGCTGGTTAGGAGGGGGAACACATGTTGTTATGTATACCAATATCAACTGTATCTTTTGCCAGTGTTAGAAGAATAAGCACTTCTATATTGTTTGGAATGCTGGTTAGAAGGGGGAACACATGTTGTTATGTATACCAATATCAACTGTATCTTTTGCCAATGTTAGAAGAATAAGCACTTCTATAGTGTTTGCTGTTTTTTTTTCCCTTCGCAATGTCATAAGATGAACCAGTTTTATTTGCAAGATGGGTAAATGAGATGGGGGTTGTGTGTGTGTATTATGTGTGTGTGTAAGTGTGTGTGTGTCCATGTGTGTGTGTGTATTTCTCTGTGTGTGTGTGTGCGTCTGTGTGTGTCTGTGTGTATGTGTTCGTCTGTGTGTGTCCGTCTGTGTGTGTGTGTCCATGTGTGTGTGTTTCTCTGTGTCTGTGTGTATGTGTCTGTCTGTGTCTGTGTGTATCTCTGTATGTCTGTGTCTCTGTGCATGTGTCCGTCTGTGTGTGTGTGTCTCTGTGTGTGTGTCTCTGTGTGTGTCTCTGTCTGTGTGTTTCTGTGTGTGTGTGTCTGTGTGTATCTCTGTGTATCTCTGTGTGTCTCTGTGTATGTGTCCATCTGTATGTGTCTGTGTGTGTGTATTTCTCTGTGTGTCTGTGTCTCTGTGTATGTGTCCATCTGTATGTGTCTGTGTGTGTCTGTGTGTATCTCTGTGTCTCTGTGTCTCTGTATGTGTCCGTCTCTGTGTGTGTGTGTGTGTGTGTGTCTGTGTATGTGTCTGTCTGTGTGTGTCTGTGTCTGTGTCTCTGTGTATATGTCTGTGTGTGTGTGTGCCTGTGTGTATCTCTGTGTGTATGTGTGGATACAGGAAAGAGAGAGAGAGAGAGAGAGGGGGTTAACATTGGTGGTGAAAAATAGCCAGCCTTAATCACTCGGGCCATTGGTATGTCTGGAAAGAAATGTCCTCTGCCAACGAAGCCCCGAAACCCACACCAGGAGAGGGGGCATCCGTCAACACCGTGCGCAAGGATTTCCCCGACACTTGGATCTGGACCTCGCAAAAGACAGAGTGAGTCAACGTAGGGAAGCGGTGAAGGTGAAGGACGTCCCAGAACCTATATTAATAATAATAATAATAATAATAATGTATGGAATTTATATAGCGCTGAATCTTGTAAAGCAACAAATCAAAGCGCTCAGATTTTATTTCATACCACTTTAAGTTACGGCAGATTTCTCTCCGTGAAATTCGGGCTGCTCTCCCCGGGGAGAGCGGGAGAACGCGTCGCCACTTAGCGCTGCGCCACCCTTTCACCCTTTTTTTTTTTTTCTCTTTTTTTTCTTTTCTGCAGCTGTATTTGTTTCCCTATCAGAGTGGCTTTTTTCTAAGAATTTTGCCAGGGACAACTCTCTTGTTGCTGTGGGGTTTTTTACGTGCGCTAAATAATTAAGTGTAACACACGGGACCTCGGTTTATCGTCTCATCCGAAAGACTAGCGCCCAGACCACCACTCATGGTCTAATGGATGGGGGAAAAATTTCCGGTCCAAACGGGGTACGAACCGCCGCACACTTCAGACCCGGAATTTTCGCTTTCTAGACAGGCGCGTTACCTCTAGACCACCGATCCACCACATGGTAGGGGAGCGAGGCGTCGAGAGACCTCAACTTCTCTAGGGCCCAGCATATTGAGGGCGGCGCCTATCTCCTCTCCCTCGCTGCTTTATCTTCCCTAACCCCAAAGAGGCAGGTATATACCCACTGGGTGAACTGGAGGGGTCTGTACTGAAGCCAAAATGCGCAAACGGTCACGGGGGGAGAGCGAGTGCTCTGACCACTGAGCTATCCTGTCCCCGTCCTCTAAACATAATGCATATGCACAAACCTTACTGCTATCAATAGAAGAAAAAACACGGGACAGGATAGCTCAATGGTCAGAGCATCCTCTCTCCCCAAGCTAAGGCTAAGCAGCATTGCATTGAATGTGGTTACCAAGTGGATGGGGGACCGTTTGCGTACCTTGGCTTCAGTACAGTTCCTTAGTTCACCCAGCTGTAAATGGGTACCTGCCCTCTTTAGGGTCAGGGAAGGTAAAGCAGCGAGGGAGGGGTCTGGGAGATGGGCACTACCCTCAACATGCTGGCCCCTAGAGAAGTTGAAGTCTCTGACACCTTGCTCCTGAACGACTACATAGGTTATGGGAACACCTTTACCTTTTAGTGTCAGTGTGTCACACAGTGTAACACACACTGATGGTCTGGGTGCTTGTCTTTTGGTTGAGATGATTAACCTAATAGTACAACGTATATTTAGTTCCTTACCTTAACCTTAATTCTCTCTGTGCCAGGAGGCACACAAGGCTTGAACACCATTCCTCCACTGGTTCCGGTCTGTAGCTGTGCGTCGTGCGGCATTCCACGTGCTCTAGCCTGCGCTGTTCCGTTCTACTTCTACCATTCATCGCCATGTTGTTTTTGGGCGTCCCCTTTTCCTTCTCCCTTCAGGTGTCCATCCGAGGGCAACAGCACAGTCGTCACTCCTGTCCTTTCTTAGGACATGTCCGATCCAGTTCCATCTCCGTCTTCTAATCTCCTGGCTGATTTTTTCTGCTCCTGCTATTTCCAAGACTGTCTTGTTGGCAATGTGTTCTTGCCATCGGATCTTGAAGATCCTCCTCAGACATTTGGTTTGGAAAATGTCTAGTTTCTCTTCTTCTCCTTTCGTTAATTTCCAGGTCTCACATCCGTAGAGAACTGACAAAACAAGGCTCTTGAAAAGGGATGCTTTGGTTTTTCTGCCGATGTCTCCCATTTGCCAGATGTTGGATAATCGTTTCATCTGCGCACTGGCCAGTGCTACTCTCTTCTTGACGTCTGCTATTCCTCCTCCGTCTTTGGTGACGTTTGCTCCGAGATAGGTGAAGTTCTCCACCTCTTCAACTTCCTGATCTCCAACCCTCAGACCGTCGATGTTCCTGCTGTTTACTTTCATGGCTTTGCACTTCTGTCCATTCAGCTTGAGTCCAACCTTTGCTGCGTTGTCTTCCAGTCTTTTAGTTTTGTGTTGTAGATGGTTCATGGTTGATGAAAGGAGGGCGATGTCGTCTGCAAAGTCAAGGTCTTCTAACATGTTCATGAAGTCCCATCTTATCCCATTTCTCTCACCTTCCACTGTTCTTCTCATCACCCAGTCTATCACGAGAAGGAAGAGGAATCCTGACATACAGCATCCCTGTTTCATCCCGGTAATCACTGGGAACCAGTCTGTTGTTTCGTTGTCAACAATGACGGAGCACTGAAAGTCCTCGTACATTGTCTTGACCATCTGGATGAGTTTCTGTGGGATTCCATATTGACGCATGATGATCCAGAGACTGTCTCGGTGTATGGAGTCAAAGGCCTTTTCAAAGTCAATGAAGTGTATGTGCAGTGTCGCGTTCCATTCGTTGACTTGTTCCAAGATGTTCCTGAGTATAAATATTTGGCCGACAGTTCCCCTTCCCTTTCAAAATCCAGCTTGTTCTTTTCTGAGAGATGCGTCTACTCCTTCTTGTATTCTGTTGATGAGGATCTTGCTGAGCACCTTACTGGCCAAGGGTAGTAGTGTAATCCCACACCAGTTTCCACACTACTGAAGATTTCCTTTCTTTGGAATCTTGCATATGAGTCCTTTCATCCATTGTGTTGGTACTGTCCAACGTATATTTAGTTCGCCTAAAGGTAAACCCCTTGACAAGAAAAGAGCGGCCTGAGTGGAATTCTGTGGAGTGAAAGGGGCCACTGTTTTTTAGGGAAACAAGTAGTAGTACACAGGCAGTGAGACAAGGTAAAGGGTGGCTTCGCTGTTGGGGCGACATGTGTTGCTTTCCTTGCAGAGACTGAGCAGCCCAAATGTCATGCAGAGAAATTTTCTTTGACTGAGAGCGGCATGCAATATGATATATGATTCAATACGGTTCCACTCCACTCCACTCCACTCCACTCCACTCCACTCCACTCCACTCCACTCCACTCCACTCCACTCCACTCCACTCCACTCCACACCACACCACAACCCCACCACACCCCACCCACCCACCCACTCCACACCACACCACACCCCACCCCTACCCCACTCCACACCCCACCCCACACCACAACCCCACCCCCACCCCACCCCCTCCCCCCACCCCACCCCACACCACACCACACCACCCCACCCACCCCACCACAACCCCACCCCTTCCCACCACACCCCACCCCCACACCACACCCCACACCACACCACACCACCCCAACCACACCCCACCCCACACCACACCACCCCTCCCCCACCCCCCCACCCCACCCCTACCCCTACCCCTACCCCCACCCCATTGTGAGTCTTTGTCGTATGTGGTTCCAGCTCCAATGGACGGCTGGCGATGCAGGAGAAGCTTCCAGACAGCATCACATCGTGGGTGGTCAGTGCCTTTGCTGTTCAGGACGGGTCTGAGATTGCGGTCACCACCCAGCCCCACGAGGTCAGTCCTTGATGCGTCATGAAGAAAACCGGTGGAAAGCGCCATGCCAAAGTTGGATGCTGCTGGGACTGATGACTTTATATTGTCAGGCGCTTAAAAACGGCCGGCAGCGCAAACAACATTTTCTCTGGCTGAGAACCAGTAGTTGCCGCTTGAGAGTTCGATGATGATGAAGAAGAAGAAGAAGAAGAAGAAGAAGAAGAAGAAGAGAAGAAGAAGAAAAAGAAGAAGAAGATGGAAATAGTTATCGGTACACTCTTTTATTGATCACGTTGGTCAACACTTATTTATGCTTATATGCACACATACACTGACACACACTCACGCACGGACACATGCACACATGCACACTTAGGCATTTATTCAGGCACACACATAAATATGTGCAAAAATTGCACATGTACATGCACTTGCATGATGAGACTATATAAACCGAGGTCCCATGTGCGAACGCATGCAGAACATCTTGCACACATTCCGCTTTTTGGAAGAGTAGGCCATTGTGTGCCGGCGGGAACGGATGACAACATTGACAAAACTACATACACACAGGGACTGGATGGGAAAAAAAGGCACACGAGGGCTTATTCCATTATCCTCGAAATAAAAGAATAAAATAAATAAAAATAAAATAAATAAACACACACACACACTGTCAAAATTATCTTGTAATATTATAGTATACCCAGTGGGCTAGCCCTGCGACTCTTTTTGCTCACAGTTATGTGTATAATTTTTGTGTCTGAATTTCTGTCAATGTTTCTAGCTAGGGTTGGGTCTCCAGGGATTATCGGGAATAATGACCCCCAAATTTGTTTTTTGGAATAGAGAAGAAGAAAAAAACCAATAAAAAAAGCAAAACAAAACTCAAGCAAAAAGAGGAAAAAAGAAAAAAAAGAGCAAAGGAAAAATAGGAAGGGCAAGAGAAAGAAAGAGAGCCAGGGATTGAAAAAACGGAGAGAGAAGAAATGGAAAGCACATGAATCAATAGAATGATGTATTTTGTGTGTGTGCATGTGTGTGTGTGTGTGTGTGTGTGTTAACACGTGCGTGTGTGTGTGTGTGTGTGCTGGCAGCTAATAGCCTTCAACCCATTCTTCCTGGATTTGAACCTGCCCTACTCCATTCGGCGCGGAGAGAAGTTCTCACTGCGGGCCACTGTCTTCAACTATGGAGAAGCTGACATGATGGTATTCTTCTTCTTCTTCTTTCTTTCTTCTTCTTCTTCTTCTTCCTTCTTTCTTTTTCTTCTTCTTCTTCTTCTTTCTTCTTCTTCTCCTTCTTCTTCTTCTTCTTCTTCTTCTTCTTCCTGTTTTGTCATGTTTCTCCCAGGTGCCATGAGGGTATGATACACAGTTATATAGCAAGCATGATAATGGCTGGACTGGACTGCAGAGTGCCTCTGATAAATAACAGTTATGATAAGAAAGATAATGACAAAGAAAGAAAAGGATCTGTGTGGAGAAATGGGTTAGCGGAAGATGGTCAGAGAAGAAACGCCCCCTTCTGGCACTGATAACAGATATGATAGATGGCAGTAGCAACGATTAGAGAAGTGATAACGGCAGTAGCAGTGATAACAGAAATGATAGTTGCAGTACTGATGATAACAGAAATAATAATGGCAGTAGCAACGATAACAGAAATGATAATTAATGGCAATAGCACCGATATTAAAAAGATAACAGCAATAGCAATGAGCATGCCATAAGCTATTTGCTTG
The DNA here is from genome assembly GCA_028751875.1 of Rapana venosa. NCBI lineage: Eukaryota > Metazoa > Mollusca > Gastropoda > Neogastropoda > Muricidae > Rapana > Rapana venosa. The sequence continues at coordinate 28,443,479 of CM054143.1, read as the reverse complement.
TTATTGCTCTCAATATGTATGTATAGCATTCATGCGTTCTGAATGAAAAAATCTATTTAAACCAATAGCAATGATGACAGAATTAATAATCACACACACACACACACTACGACAAAATAGTTGCAGCACAATATATAGATAATGTACCAAACCGCAACATGACAAAGACACAAACGTAAACGCAACACAACTCTAAACGCCAAACAATAATCATTGTTACAATCAATACCCTTTATTCCATTCTTTTCCTATTATTATTATTTATTATTATTATTATTATTATTCCATTCTTTTCCACGCAGGTGACGGTCAACATGGCAAAATCGGAAGACTTCATTATCGCTGGAGCAGTCACCCAAACAGTCAAGGTGAGGAAGATTGTTGTTAACCCTTTGGTTTGCGCTTTTGGGGTCAATAGTTGATCAAGTTTTTGGCGCTGTCTCATACGTTTACCCCACCCCTTTCAACAGTTCCCTGCAGGATAGTCTTGAAGAGGGGGGTTGTTGTGTCATGTTTGTGTGTGGGCCAGACCTTTCATCAAGTTTTGTCTCTTTGATAAGTTGCCAGGAGGTAGATTCTTGAAAACCCATTTAAATTTGAAATATGTTATTTATTATATTTGAGGAAAGGTGCATGCGCGTAAATGATTTGAGTGCAAGCGCTTCGATTTGGTTTGTTTTACAAGATTCAGCGCTATATGAATTCCATATATTATTATTATTATTATTATTAAAACCCCACACGGTTCCTGTAACAGAGTGGACAGTTTTCGTGTCACATCTATTGCACATTACCCCAGGTACTTGGCACAGCTGAACAGTTAGGACATGGCCTCTCAAAAGACGCTGCATACATTCTCCATTTCGCTGCGTGGGCAAAGTGTACGCAATGGAGAGGTTTAAACCCCCACCCGGTGAAACAAAGCGTCACGCAATTCCCAGG
>CM054143.1:28435037-28437537 GCA_028751875.1 Rapana venosa | reverse complement strand
GTGCTGTTTTGCTTCTTCTCCTGCTTCTTCCTCTTCCTGGCGCTGTGCGTCACGCTGTGGAAGGTGAAGCAGGCCTTTGACGCGCGGCGCTCGCGGCAGCTGAGGGAGCGGGAGATGGAGTGCGTGGCCTCGCGCCCCTTCGCCAAAGTGCTGGTCCTGGTGGAGCCGGACAAGGGGGGAAGTCAGTCAAGTCAAGTCAAAAACACTTTAATCATCCCATGAAGGGCAATTACAACACTGACAGGCAGATTGATACACATCAAATATATCAAAGACCACAAAAGCTATATTTCGTATTGGTTTTCAAGTAAAATGTCACAAACACACACACACACACCAACACACACGCGCGCATGCGCACACACACACGCAAACACCCGCACGCACGCACGCACACACATCAATTGTGAACACAATTTTAAACCCATTGACTAGAAGACATAAAAACTTATTTTTACGCACGCATATACGCAGCACGTACACACGCACGTACGTGTGTGTGTGCGAACACGCACACGCACACCCACACCATACACCAATATATGAATTCAATGTTTTTAAGACCGTTGACTAGAACACAGACTTATTTCACGCACCCACCCACACACACATAATTATGTATTGACTACACTCGTAACAATGACAATCAGGCAAGTAATTCATAGAAATGTAAAAACTAGGTAGTCAACATCATTGTGAATTCAGAATTGAGGGGGGGGGGGGGGGGGGGGGGCGCGGAGAGGAGGACTTCGGGGGGGGGGTGGGGGGGGGGGGGGGGAGATGGGCACCCTTCATGTCCCACCATCTCTACAACCGGCTCCACTACTACATTCGTGGCTCCGGTGTTGCAGGGGACCTGATGGGGAATGTGCTGAGCAACATCGACAAGCTGGTGACACTGCCCACAGGCTGTGGGGAGCAGAACATGATCACCACCATCCCCAACATCTACGCCATGAGCTACCTGGTCGCTGTCGGAGAGACCACCTCCGACTTTAACCGCACGGCCAAGAAATACATGAAAACGGGTAAGCCATGGATTTTGGAGAGGGGGTAGGAGTGGGGTGTATGTGTGTGTGTTGTGTATGTGAGGAGAGAGAGAGAGAGTGAGGAGAGAAGAGAGAGAGGTGTGTGTGTGGTGTGAGAGAGAGAGAGTGTGTGTGTGTGTGAAAGAGAGAGTGTGTGTGAGTGAGGGAGGATGTATTTTTTCTGTTGGGGGGGGGGAGGGGAGGAGTGTGTTGTGTGTGTGTGAGAGAGAGAGAGGTGTGTGTGTGTGAAAGAGAGAGAGAGTGTGTGTGTGTGAAAGAGAGAGAGTGTGTGTGTGTGAAGAGAGAGAAGGATGTGATGATGTGTGTTGTGAAGAGAGAGAGAGTGTGTGTGAGTGAGGGAGGATGTATTTTTTCTGTTGTGGGGGGGGGGAGGGGAGGAGTGTGTTGTGTGTGTGAGAGAGAGAGAGAGAGAGAGTGTAGTGTGTGTGAAAGAGAGAGAGAGTGTGTGTGTGTGTGAAAGAGAGAGAAAGAGAGTGAGTGAGTGTGTATGTGTAGAGAGAGAGAGAGTGTGTGTGAGTGAGGGAGGATGTGTGCATGTGTGTCTTGTTCTTACTTACTGTGCTCATGTGCATGCGCGTTCATGTGTGCGTTTACTACTTCTTTGCTGCCTGCATACATGCGTGCCTTTGTGTCATTGCATCTGTCTGTGTATGTATGGCTGAACTGTCTGTTCTGTTGCATACATGTATGGATGATGTGAATGTTCATGTGCATGCTCTTTTCTTATGTGCACAGGTTATGAAAAGGAGACGGGCAATTACCGATTTGACGATGGGGGCTACAGCGCTTTTGGCAAATCTGACGGCAATGCAAGTACTTGGTACGTCTGCTTTTGCTTTAAGATGCACGCATGTATGTATGTATGTATTGATAGATGTGTTCATGTCATGGGGGACAAAATGTTGATTACTACCCCCTAAAAACAGTATAAAGAAAAACATCTCTGAAGAACCTTGAATCAATTTTTTGGGGGTAAGAAGCTAAAGGGTTTAAACGAGAAATGCTGAACAATAAAACTTATCCATCAGCGCATTCCCACAGCTGTCAGTTTTCCCCCCACATTCAGCTGCTCTCAGCTGCTATCCATTCCATTTCATCCCATCCCATCCCAGCTGGTGCTGATGGTAGCAGGAACTGACCACACTTGGACTTGGAGCAAGGGAAGGGGCACACTACTGATTTCAGCACTGGGCCCTGGGCACGCTTGACTGAGTTATGCTGGATTTGCATGCTGTGATATATTCCTTCTCTCTTCCTTTCTTCACTGGTTTCAGACAGACGGTAAACTTTTCCCAATTCGCCCTAACCTGAAGGAGGTTCTCCCTCTCTCATGTGCCAAACAAAAACTGAAGGGAAGCAACAGTGCTCACCAGGATACACAATTCAATTCAATTCAGTTCAAAAACTTTATTATCTCAGAGACAGAGGAATTCCGATGAGTCATGAGCCAT
>CM054143.1:28382537-28430037 GCA_028751875.1 Rapana venosa | reverse complement strand
GTGTGTGTGGTGGGTGTGGTGTATGTGTGTTGTATTGTGGTGTGTGTTATTATTTGTTAAGTTTGTGTCTTTAGGTGTGCGATTAATGGGTAATCGTGGTTTTTGTTGTGCATGTCGTTCTCGTGTGTGTGAGTTTATGTGGGTTTGTGATGCGTTCCACCAATTGTGGTCTTATTTTTATTTTATGTATAGTTTTTTTAAAAATCCTTATTTGGTATGGGAATAGTATTGCTTTTTTTTTTGCTGTGTCGTTCCGTGTGTGGTGTTGTCAATTGTGTTCATCCGTTCACCAATATGTTGGCCTTCTTCGAAAAGTGGAATGGGTTATTAATGCTGCGCAAAATTTTCGTAGTGTGTCTTGCATGTGTGTGCATGTAAATGAAGCATATGAGAGTCATCGCGAGGTTGCGTTTTTAAGGTTGTTGGTTGAATTTGTTGAGTCAATTCCAACTTAACTCCCTATCTCCGGACTTTACTATTCGTATACTCTGTAAAAATTCAAGGTGATTGTGTAATGTAAAAAAGGTTAATACCTGAAAGATATTTTCACAAGTACATGAAATTAGTTTAGGGTTGATTGTTGACATTTAGTAGGTAAATCCTCAAAGTCACCCAGTGTGTTTTTTTACAAAGTTGAATCCACTGAGTTGAAGAAATTGAAGGTCAGATCCTCTGATCACAGTGGTTTGTGATAAGTTTTTGCATGTAGACCACTGCGATTTAAATCGGTTGTTTTATATGAGAGATGGATAAGCAATTGGCTATACATTTAACATTTTCCTTCACCATCAGTAAATGTGCACCTTCCCCGCACACACACTGGATTTTACTACTCTGAACTCAGTAAATTTGAATGTGCTTCCCTGAAATTCCGTGTCCTTGTCCATAAACCTCTGTCCTACAGATCCGCAGAAAATGTGTTTGTTTGTGTGTTCAGATACACAACTAAGTAAAGGAAAAGGGTTCAGCGCATTGTTAGTATGAGCATATCCCCACTTCCAAAGAAAGCATTCTAGACACCAAAGATTTGTGGATGGGCAGCCACCCATGTTTATTTTAGAAATTTTAAAACATGCTCTGAACAGTATGGTTGCTAGGGTACCCATCCTTCTAGAGAGAAACTATGCACACCCTTAAGTCACAACTCACAGAGAACTAGCGCAGAATTATGCATGGAATTGTGCGAACTGTGACATTCCCCATCGAGCCATCTAGCTAAAAAGAACAAAACAATCCGTAGAAAGAAAATGAAAATCCTCAAACACTTCCATAGGTCTGTGACACAGCTCTGGAGCAGTTGAGCGTGATTGTGTCGGGTTGTAGGGGCAGGAGTGAGGGTGGGACTTGAACATTTCTGCCAAGTTTGTGATCCATCATCCGAAATGAGTCAAGTCCACCCCTTTTCAGATGAGACTATAAACCGAGGCCCCATGTGCGAACGCATGTAGAATATCTTGCGCACACGTTAAATTCTGTTCCACTTTTCGAAAGAGTAGGCCATTGTGTGCCGGTGGGAACAGATAACAAAATTTACAAAACTACATACACACAGGGACTGGATGTAAAAATAAAAAGAAAGAGCACATGAGTGCTTATTCCATTATCCTCGATATAAAAAAGAAAAAATGTCATCTGAGCGCTTTGATTTGTTGCTTTACAAGATTCAGCGCTTTATACATTCCATACATTATTATTATTATTGTTATGATTATTATTATTTTCATTAGATCGTGAAACTTCCGTAAATGTCCTCTAAAGGGCCGTTTGTTGGTTTCCCTGTGCAGGTGACGCCGGACAAACTGGCCAAGGCCGTGACCTTCGTGAAAGGGGTCGCCCAGAAACTAATAGAGCGAGCCAACAGCAACAGCACCAGGGACACAGACTCGTTTCTGGCAGCACTCACCGCCTACACCCTGACCTTGTCGACACCCGTCGATCAGACCTTGGTCAACAACGTGATGAAGATTGTTGGTTAGTATATTATAACCCGAAACTTTTAGCTGGTGTGAGCCAGAAGGGCAGTATAGTAAGCTGCCCTTCTTTTGTAAATTTTGTCGTCCCTCGGATGAGACTATAAACCGAGGCCCCGTGTGCGAACGCATGCAGAACATCTTGCGCACACGTTAAATCCTGTTCCGCTTTTCGAAAGAGTAGGCCATTGTGTGCCGGTGGGAACAGATGACAAAATTTACAAAAACCGCATACACACGGGGACTGGATGTAAAAAAGCACATGAGTGCTTATTCCATTGTCCTCGATATTGAAAAAAAAAAAGCACTTTGATTTGTTGCTTTACAAGATTCAGCGCTATATAAATTCCATACATTACTATTATTTATTATTATAGTATGTTTGTTTCATTTTCTGGGGGGAGGTTTTAATGTGGGGTTGTGTGGAGTCTGATGTTCCATGTTGTGAAGAAAGAATGGAGAAAGGGTAGAGAGACGTAGGTTTTTCAAAGAGGAGCTGTGTTTTAGTATTTAAAGTGATTTGGTGGTTAACTTTCTTTGCACTTTTTATTGTGTATTTTGTAAATAGAGAGACTCCTTTCTTTTCCTCTCTCATGCTTTCTGTGTTTTTTCTTAGTTTTTTCTTTTTTTTAATTATCGGGTATAACAGGGACCAAAAAAGAATGCATGTGTGTGTGATGTTTAAATTCTGTAACTTGTTTCACTTCAGACAAGAAGTTGTTCTTAGAGTTGAGTAATTTTATCTGAAAGAACTAAGTTGCATGAAATCGTTTTTAAAAAATGTTTACTACATTTATATATCTGTTGAAAATGGTTTTTTTTATTGCAAATTATATATGTTATGGTTGTTATTATAGTTTAATGGTCTTTCATGCCCCCTTAAGGGTCACAGTCTAATTAAATCACAACACAACACACACACGCACACACACACACACATTTACAAAACTTTCGGATGAGACTATAAACAGAGGCCCCGTGTGCGAACGCACGCAGAACATCTTGCGCACACGTTAAATCCTGTTCCGCTTTTCGTAAGAGTAGGCCGGTGTGTGCCGGCGGGAACAGATGACAGAATTCACAAATCCGCATACACACAGGGACTGGATGATGTAAAAAAACACATAAGTGCTTATTTCATGATCCTCGATATAAAAGAATAAAATAAAATTTAAAAAAAAAAACCGCACACACACACACCAACCACACCCTCCCCCCCTCCCCCCCCAACCCCTAACCCAACACCACAACACACACACACACACACACACACACACCACAACACACTCACACAAAGCTATCTCAACTCACAACACCCTTACACTCTCTCCTCTTCTTCACGCGCCAACAGTGGATTCACCGAAAGCTCCCTGGAAGGAATCGCCCAAAGTGTCGTCAGGATCCCCAGAGCCGCTTCTCTACCCGCGGCCCAAGGCAGGCCCCTCGGCGCTGGAGACCACGTCCTACTGCATCCTGACCTACACCGCCCTCGGCCAGTTCATCAAGGCCCAGAACCTGACCACCTGGCTGCAGACCCAGCAGAACAACCTGGGCGGCTACGCCTCCACGCAGGTATGCATTGTTCTGCCTCTCTCGCGCACCTGTCGTGTCTGTTTCTCCCCTTGCTTTTCAGCTGCTCTCAGCTGACAGTTTCTTCCCTACTTTCAGCTACTCTCAGCTACTCCCTGCTTTCAGTTTCTGCTCGGTGGATCGGTGGTCTAGAGGTAACGCGCCTGTCTAGAAAGCCGAAAAGTCCGGTTCGGAAGTGGGCGGTAGTTCAAATCATGTTTGGACCCGAAAATGTTTTCCCATCCACTAGACCTTGAGTGGTGGTCTGGGCGCTAGTCTTTTGGATGAGATGATAAACCGAGGTCCCGTGTGTTACACAAAAATTATTTAGCGCATGTACAAGAACCCACGGCAACAAGAGAGTTGTCCCTGGCAAAATTCTGTAGAAAAAAGCCACTCTGATAGGGAAACAAATGCAGTTGTAGACAGAAAAAAAAAGGGTGGCGCTGCTCTTGTGGCGATGCGCTCTACCCGGGGTGAGCAGCCCGAATTTCACGCAGATAAATCTGACGTGACTTAAAGTGATATAAATAAATAAATAAATACATAAAAATAGTTTCTCCCCACTTTTCAGCTGCTTTCAGCTGTCAGTTTCTCCCCCACTTTCAGCTGCTCACAGCTGTCAGTTTCTCCCCCACTTTTCAGCTCCTCTCAGCTGTCAGTTTCTCCCCCACTTTTCAGCTGCTTTCAGCTGTCAGTTTCTCCCCCACTTTCAGCTGCTCACAGCTGTCGGTTTCTCCCCTACTTTTCAGCTGCTCTCAGCTTTCAGTTTCTCCCCCCACTTTTCAGCTGCTCTCAGCTGTCAGTTTCTCCCCTACTTTTCAGCTACTCTCAGCTGCTCATGCTGTCAGTTTCTCCCCACTTTCAGCTGCTCATGCTGTCAGTTTCTCCCCACTTTCAGCTGCTCATGCTGTCAGTTTCTCCCCACTTTTCAGCTGCTCACAGCTGTCAGTTTCTCCCCACTTTCAGCTGCTCATGCTGTCAGTTTCTCCCCACTTTTCAGCTGCTCACAGCTGTCAGTTTCTCCCCACTTTTCAGCTCCTCACAGCTGTCAGTTTCTCCCCACTTTTCAGCTGCTCTCAGCTGAAAGTTTCTCCCCACTTTTCAGCTGCTCTCAGCTGCTCTCAGCTGTCAGTTTCTCCCCACTTTTCAGCTGCTCTCAGCTGTCAGTTTCTCCCCACTTTTCAGCTGCTCTCAGCTGTCAGTTTCTCCCCACTTTTCAGCTGCTCTCAGCTGTCAGTTTCTCCCCACTTTTCAGCTGCTCTCAGCTGTCAGTTTCTCCCCACTTTTCAGCTGCTCACAGCTGTAAGTTTCTCCCCACTTTTCAGCTGCTCACAGCTGTCAGTTTCTCCCCACTTTTCAGCTGCTCTCAGCTGTCAGTTTCTCCCCACTTTTCAGCTGCTCACAGCTGGCAGTTTCCCCCCTCTTTCAGCTGCTCTCAGCTGTCAGTTTCTCCCCACTTTTCAGCTGCTCTCAGCTGTCAGTTTCTCCCCACTTTTCAGCTGCTCTCAGCTGCTCACAGCTGCCAGTTTTCCCCCTCTTTCAGTTGCTCACAGCTGTCAGTTTCTCCCCACTTTTCAGCTGCTCTCAGCTGTCAGTTTCTCCCTACTTTTCAGCTGCTCTCAGCTGCTCACAGCTGGCAGTTTCCCCCCTCTTTCAGCTGCTCACAGCTGCCAGTTTCCCCCTCTTTTCAGCTGCTCACAGCTGCCAGTTTCCCCCTCTTTCAGCTGCTCACAGCTGCCAGTTTCCCCCTCTTTCAGCTGCTCACAGCTGCCAGTTTCCCCCTCTTTCAGCTGCTCACAGCTGCCAGTTTCCCCCCTCTTTCAGCTGCTCACAGCTGCCAGTTTCCCCCCTCTTTCAGCTGCTCACAGCTGTCAGTTTCTCCCCCACTTTCAGCTGCTCTCAGCTGCTATCCATTCCACCCTATCCCACCCCAGCTGGTGCTGGTTATAGCAGGAACTGACCACATTTGGACTTGGTAAAAGGAAGGGGCACACTAATTTTAGCACTGGGCCATGGACCCTTGACTGAGTTATGCTGGATTTGCCAGCTGTGTGCTATCCAGTCCAACCCATCTCGTCCCAGCCCAGCCCAGTTGGGGCCAGCTGGTGCTGATCAAATGTTGCAGGAACTGATTGAACTAGGACTTTGTTAAAAGGAAGGGCTGGGTGTGTGGGTTTTATTACTGGGCCCTGGACTCTTTGACTGAGCTATGCTGGATTTATGCATTGTGCTATTATCCCCCCAACCTTCCTCACACAAGATCCTTTCCAGGGAGCCTTTGGTGAACTCACTGTTGGTTTCAGTAAGGGTGTGTGAGCTGGAGATAACTTTGTGTGTGTGTGTGTGTGTGCGAGAGGGGGAGTGTGTGTGGTGTGTGTGTGTTTATTTGTGTGGGTGGTGTGTGTGTGTTTATGTGGGTGGTGTGTGTGTGTGTTTATTTGTGTGGGTGGTGTGTGTGTGTTTATTTGTGTGGGTGGTGTGTGTGTGTTTATGTGGGTGGTGTGTGTTTGTGAATTTGTGGTTTTGTGGCAATGTCTGCAGAGTTGAGAAGTGCAGGTTTGGTTCTCAGTTTGATGCTGCATTATTTTTTTTCTATACATAAGTGGTGGTGTGAGTGTTGTCAGTCTTTCAGACGAGTTTGCAGTGGCACGTTAAAAAAAATCCAGATAGCAAGATATCCACGTGTGGTAAGGTTGCCAGTGCTACTCCATAGGATGGGGCAATTAATTAACCTCAAATCCCCCCTGTAGCACGTGTACAAAAATTCAGGCAGCAAGACAATTGTCCCGGGCAAAATTCTATAGAAAAAACCTGCCGCTATCATTGGGAAACAAACTGTTTTTTGAGTCTTAACTGCCAGTGAAAAGACAGCTTTCATAGAGCTTCAGTGGTCAGTTGTGTTATAAATGCAACCAACGGAAAATGACATGTTGGTGTTCGGCATTCCCCAGCTTAACACTCTGGAGGTCACCCAGGATGTGCACACTGTCTCTCAGATCACACCATGAGTGCATAAGTACACACAGGATGAGAAGGTTGTGTGGATGTCTATTTTCAAATACCTTGCCAATAGGCAGCCAAACTCTTGACTTCAGAAGATTTTTGTTCTCCTTTTGTGGAGAATACAGCTGAGAGCGTGTCATCAATGAAAGACAACCACAGCATTTTTCAAGGCTAATAACATTTTTATCCCTTGAAGATAACATTAATACTGACTGAACATCGCTTAAAGTCTTTCGGATGAGGCAGTAAACCAAGGCCCCAGGTGCAAACTCGTGCAGAACATCTTTCCCACACATTACAGCCCCACCTGCCCAAACTAGAAGAGCACACCAGCTATGGTCGATAGTGTGTATGATGTGAACATACCCAGCATGCATCCAGCTACCTGGAGAAGGGAAACGGCTGTGTGGACCAAGTTCACCATACCCTGGCACACGGCCTGACACATTCAGTGTAGTACCTCATTAGTTTATCAAGAGTTGAAGGAGAAATCAGCTCTGTGTGTGTGTGTATGTGTGTTTGCGAGTGTGTGACAATGTGATGTGTGAGAGAGAGAGAAAGCTGTGTGACAATGTGTGTGAGAGAGAGAGAGAAAGCTATGTGACAATGTGTGTGTGAGTGAGAGAGAAAGCTAGTGTGACAATGTGTGTGTGAGAGAGAGAGAAAGCTGTGTGACAATGTGTGTGAGAGAGAGAGAAAGCTGTGTGACAATGTGTGTGAGAGAGAGAGAAAGCTGTGTGACAATGTGTGTGGAGAGAGAGAGAAAGCTGTGTGACAATGTGTGTGTGAGAGAGAGAGAAAGCTGTGTGACAATGTGTGTGAGAGAGAGAGAAAGCTGTGTGACAATGTGTGTGAGAGAGAGGAAAGCTGTGTGACAATGTGTGTGGAGAGAGAGAGAAAGCTGTGTGACAATGTGTGTGTGAGAGAGAGAGAGGAAAGCTGTGTGACAATGTGTGTGTGAGAGAGAGAGAAAGCTGTGTGACAATGTGTGTGTGAGAGAGAGAGAAAGCTGTGTGACAATGTGTGTGTGAGAGAGAGAGAAAGCTGTGTGACAATGTGTGTGTGAGAGAGAGAGTAGTAGAAGCTGTGTGACAATGTGTGTGTGAGAGAGAGAGAGAAAGCTATGTGACAATGTGTGTGTGAGAGAGAGAGAAAGCTATGTGACAATGTGTGTGTGAGAGAGAGAGAGAAAGCTGTTGTGACAATGTGTGTGTGGAGAGAGAGAGAAAGCTGTGTGACAATGTGTGTGTGAGAGAGAGAGAAAGCTATGTGACAATGTGTGTGTGAGAGAGAGAGAGAAAGCTGTGTGACAATGTGTGTGTGAGAGAGAGAGAAAGCTGTGTGACAATGTGTGTGTGAGAGAGAGAGAAAGCTATGTGACAATGTGTGTGTGAGAGAGAGAGAAAGCTGTGTGACAATGTGTGTGTGTAACAATGTGTGTGTGAAAGGCAAAGTCAAAAGTCAAATTATTTCCAGATGGCACATGGAATAAGCAAAACGTTTGCTTTTTGTGTGTGTCTGTGTGACAATGTGTGTGTGTGTGAGCTGTGTGACAATGTGTGTGTGTGTGTGTGTGAGAGTGAGACAATGTGTGTGACAATGTGTGCACTCACGCATGCATGTGTGTTTGCAGGACACAGTGATGGCACTCCAGGCTACATCAGAATTTGCTGCCAAGTCCAGCGCCTTTTCCGCAGAGAGCCAAGTGACCATCACCGTCCTTGAACCAACACGGAAGACCATGGTCATCAACATCGACAACAGCAACAAACGTCTGCTGCAGATTGTGGAGGTAGGGGGAAGAGAGAAGGAGGGGGGGGGGGGGGGGGGGGGGGGGATGGAGTGCAGAGAGAGTAAGGGGAGGGGAGAGAAAAGTGGAGAGGAAAATAAGATGGGTGGGGGGGGGTGGGGGGGGGGGGAGATTGAGGGTAAGGAGAGAGAGAGGGAAAAAAAGGATAGAAGGTGGAGGAGAGAAGGAAGAGAGGGAGAGGAAGAGAGGGAGGAGAGAGAGGAGAGAGAGAGAGAGAGAGAGAGAGAGAGCAGTATGTCCAAACAGAGAAAGAGAGACAGTCTGAGAGAAAAGAAAGAAAGAAGAGAGGGGGGGGTGGGGGAGAGCAGCATGTGCAAACACATGAACAAGTAAGCAAGCAAGAAAGGGTGTATGCAAGAGAGTGAGAGAACAAAAGAGCAAGTGTATGAGAGAGAAAGAGAGAGAGAGAGAGAGAGAGAGAGAGAGAGAATAAACAAACAGGCCTTTTACCAGGAAGCAGTCTTTTTTATGGAATCTGCTTTAGCCATTCTCATCAGATGTTCATCTCAAATCCTTTTGTGTCAAGGATAAAAGATATATGCAAATGGTTTTTTTCCCCTTTTCACTGCAACTTGCATTTTGTGGGGTATGGGTGGGTATATGCGATTTCACATGTCTGTTGTTTTCAATGTTATGCAAGTTTTATTGCATTGTAATTTGTCTGCACAAATGGGCACATTGCAAAAAATGGTAAGGATACTTCTTTATTATTTTTTACTATGATACAATCGAAAAAATGAATTTACGTATGGAAAACAAATTGTCCTTTAAAGGTAAAAGTCCCAAAAGGGATTTAAGTATGATGCTAAAAAACACTGTAGGCGTAAAAGGTAACAATGGCAGAAATACTACAGACCAAATGTGGGAGAATGCCTATGCTTCAAATGCAATAATTGGGGCATACTTTCTTTGAAGTGAAAAATTCTAACACAATTTGTTTTTCAAGTCTAAGCTTTTCACAGAGATGTAAGTTTTCAAGTTTTGCAAAATATCTCACTGGATGGTGGGCGGAGGCTTTTTTAAATTTTGGCAATGTGTGAATGTTATATTTGTTTGCTTTTGCAGGTTTGTTTATTATTTTTCTAAGTTTCAGAATTTTTAGCTCCTGCACATGGGGCACATTGACTAATATGTCAGTACAGATACTTCTTTTATTTTTTTTAATTTTAGCTTCCTGACGACACGAAAAAGGTGAACGTACGAGTGGATGGAAAACCCAACAGTTTGTCCTTGGTAAAGGTAAGTAGGCTGGCTAGGGCCAGTGGTATGGATGGCACAAACAGGGCATGCAATCTACGGGCTAGTAAAAGTGTAGTAACAGAGCACTGGGGCAGTACAATACCCTCACACACAGAGCCAAAATCTATTAGCTGGGAGCAGGGTTGCATTGCACATGCATTGGTTCACACTTTGGGAGCATATTTTTGCCTTTGAAGGTGGATAAAATTCTAACCAGTTTTGTTTTTTCATGTCATACTGTGTTATGCACAGAAGAGGTCAAAGTTGTCGTTTTTCAATAATATCCAGCTTTTTTTTGTGTGTGTGGGGGGGGGGGGGGGGGGCTTGAAATTGTGCTTGCTGCAGAGTAGTGATATAGTATGGTTATTTTTGTTTTGCTTTTTTGTGTGTTTGGGCTTTTACTTTTTTTTTCCTTTAAGTTTTCCATGAGATAGTTGTCAGTTTCTTCCCACTTTCTGCTACACTGTTGGCCATCGCTCTTTCTCTATTTCTAGTCCATCAATCTGGAATGACCTCCCTCTCTCCCTTCGCGAAAAGCCTACTTAACGACACTTTTAAATCCAGCCTCAAGACATACCTATTTCAAACCTAAGACTTTCCCCTATTGGTTGATCTCATGATTATCTGTCCCTGCCTTCAATGACCAAAATTCCCCATCATCCTGCCGAAGTGTATAATCTGTGTGTGTCTGTATGTGTGTGCATGTATGTGTTAAAACTGTTAATTATTGTTGGTTGCATGTGTAGGAGCGGATCAAATGCAAGCGCTTTGATTAGTTTTTACAAGATATCATCATCATCATCATCAACCATTACACCCAGTGGTGTGTAGGGCAGCAACAAAGCGCTTCCACTCCTGTCTATCCTGGGCCAACCTAGTCACTGATCCCCAAGAGTGCTGCTTGGCCTTCATCTCACTTTCTACAGTCCTCCTCCACGTTGCTTTTGGTCTTCCTTTCTTTCTCCTTCCTTCTGGGGTCCAGTGCAGTGCTGTTCTTGTGATTGACTGTGGGTCTCTTCGGAGGATGTGCCCAATCCACTTCCACCGTCGTCTGGTGATGATGGTTCCAATAGCGCTATATAAATTCCATTTATTGCTCTCAGCTGCTGTCCATCCCATCCCATCCCAGCCCAGCTGGTGCTGATTATAGCAGGAACTGACCACACTTGGACTTGGTAAAAGGAAGGGGCGTGCTAAATTTAGCACTCTTGACTGAGTGATGTTGGATTTGTGTGCTGTGAGTTTTGGTTGTGCTATTACTAATTTCCAGGATTTTTTGGTGTTCTTACGTTAGTTTCCAGTTTAGAACTGTGTTTGGAGATAGGAGAGAAGGGGTAGGGAGTTTAATTATTTCAAAGCTCACACACACACTTGCAGACACAGACACTCGCACACACTCAAGTGTGCATGTATGTGCACACACAAACATGCGCACACACACTCTTCTTCTTATTTTGTCCTGATTACTTAATAGAAATATATATCCTCTGTCATTGCTCATTTCATTAAGTTTGCTTAGTAAGAAACAAACATGTTCTAGATTAACCGGTAATACACACACACACCCACACACACACACACACCCATCACACACACACACACACACACCCATCACACACACACACACACACACACATACACACACACACACACACACACACACACACACACACACACACACACACACACACACACACACACAGAGGAATGCAGGATGAAAAAAAAGTTGTGTGATCTTTATCAAAAACAAACTTGATGAGCAGAGACTGGCACTGGTTGTGGTCTGAACTAGCAAGCACAGAAACAAGAGATGATGGTTTTTTAATTTATGAACAGAGAATGCCTGTTCCTGTTCCGTCCCAGATGAACAGGTATCACTTCACAAAACAAGCAACAGGAAAAAAAAATTTTTTTTAATCAAAATCGAAGGTAAATAGTCAAAGTCGAGTCAAAAGTCAAGTAAAAAACGCTTTAACCATCCCATGAAAGGCAATTAACAATACTGACAGGCTTATTGTTACGTATCATTATCTTTCTTACTTTCATATTTCATATCTGACAATACTGACAGGCATATTGATACGTATCATAATCTGTCTTACTTTCATATTTCATATCTGACAGTACTGACAGGCACATTTGATACGTATCATTATCTTTCTTACTTTCATATTTCATATCTGACAGTACTGACAGGCACATTTGGTACGCATCGTAATCTTTCTTACTTTCATATTTCATATCTGACAATACTGACAGGCACATTTGATACGTATCATTATCTTTCTTACTTTCATATTTCATATCTGACAATACTGACAGGCACATTTGATACGTATCATAATCTTTCTTACTTTCATATTTCATATCTGACAATACTGACAGGCACATTTGATACCTATCATAATCTTTCTTACATTCATATTTCATATCTGACAATACTGACAGGCACATTGATATGTATTGTGCCGAAGTCGGATGCGCTGGGCCAGACTTGTCAGGCGCTTAACGGCAGCGTGACGCATTTTCGCTCATATAACAGACAACAATAGTTGCTGTCTGAGCGTTTGACAAAGAAAGAAATTGATATGAATAATTATCTTTCTTACTTTCATATTTCATTTCTGAACAAAGACCGGCACTTTTTCCATTCCAGATGGATAACTTGGTATCATTACACACACACACACACACACACACACACACACACACGAGAATAAAAGGACGGTGTTGTATTTCACGAGGAAGAAATGCATGGCTGGTTGTGTGGCAGATCAACTGGTATTACTACACCAATCCCAACCTCAACCCGTCAAAGGTGACCATCAACACAGAGGCGGTGATGACCCATCCGAAACGGCATAAGGTCACAACCTGCATGAGACTGTGAGCATTATTGTTGTTTGTTTGTTTGTTTTGTTTTGTTTTGTTTTGTTTTGGTGCCTTTCTTCTCATATCGCAGAGTGAAAAAGGGGGAGAGTGGTATAGATGGGGGGAGAGAAAGGAGGAAGAAGAGTGAGGGGGGTGAAGGAAAGAGAGAGGGGAGAATAATAGAAATTTGATTTGAATAAGGCAACAGCCCTTAACCCTCTTAGTCCCAACCCGGGATTAATAATAATAATAATAATAAATAATAATAATAATAATAATGTATGGAATTTATATAGCGCTGAATCTTGTAAAGCAACAAATCAAAGCGCTCAGATTTCATTTCATACCACTTTAAGTCACGGCAGATTTCTCTCCATGAAATTAGCCAGGATTGAATTATCCCCCCCCCCCCTTTAATCTCGACCTGGGATTTGCCGGGATTTACACACAGTAGTTTTCCATCCCCACCCAGACACAAAAAATATAGTACAAGTTATAGTACGTTGTCTTATAAAGCCACTGATTCAAACACCTGTCGAAATGAATTATGGTTTACACCTACCCGGTTTTAGGCCCAAAGTAATGAAAGAATGCGAAATCTATGGGCAATTTGTGTTCAGAGAATCTGAATGCAAGAGGGTTAAGCAAAGCAGGAAAAGTAGATGTAGCTGATGAAGATAACTGAAAGTCCTTCGGATGAGACTATAAACTGAGGCCCTGTGTGCGAACGCATGCAGAACATCTTGCGCACACGTTAAATCCTGTTCCGCTTTTCGAAAGAGTAGGCCATTGTGTGCCGGTGGGAACAGATGACAAAATTTACAAAACTGCATACACACGGGGACTGAATGTAAAAAAGCACATGAGTGCTTATTCCATTATCCTCGATATAAAAGAATAAATAAATAAAAATAAATAAAGTTTGGAAAAAGAAACAGAGAGAGAGGCCAACAGGGCAGAAAATGATGGAAAACAATTATATATGTAGATATATATATATATATATATTATATATATAACTGAAATGTAGTTCTGTAACTCAGAAAGATTTAAAGTCATCCTGCTACAGTCCAGTTACAAAACAAGCAAACAGTGAAGAATGACTCAAGCTTTAGACTTGCAGTGCAGAGACCAGCAGGAAGATAGAAGTTTAGAATTGTCACGAACACGCTCTTGCTGTTAGTGCCTTTTTTTTTTTTTTTTTGGACAGTGTTTTGTGTCTTACAAAGATCAACAATTATCTTATGGGTTATTTTATGTATGTTAGACATAAGGCTACAGGGCAGAGGTGGACAACTATTTTATGGGTTATTCTTTAAGCACTAGACGTACGCAGGATAGCTCAGTGGTCAGAGCACTCGCTTTCCCCCAGCCAAGTTAAGCAGCATCGAACATGGTTAAGAGTTGGATGGGTGACCGTTTGCGCGCCTTGGCTTTAGTACAGTTCCCCCAGTTACCTAGCTGTAAATGGGTACCTGCCCTCTTTAGGGTCACAGAAGGTAAAGCAGCGAGGGAGAGGGGATGGGCGCCGCCCTCAATATGCTGGCCCCTTGAGAAGCTGAAGTCTCTGACGCCTCGCTCCCCTACAACCTTATAGGTTATGGGACACCTTTACCGTTTAGACATCAGTTATGGGGGGATGGTGTTGGGGAGTTTGGGATAGCCTAACAGTCAGTGCTGAGCTTGCGATTCGACGGATCAGGTTTCAGCCATCACTAAGATGCCTGCTCAAAGATTCATTTCCTTGGAGTTAACATCAGTGCTGACTCCACTCCCCCAAAAGTCCTTCGGATGAGGCTATAGACCATGGTCTAAAACAACTTTTCTGCGTATGTGTGTGTGAGTGCATACATGTGTGAGTTCATACATGTGTGAGTTCATACATGTATGTGTGAGCGTATGTATATGTGTTTGTGTGTGTGTGTGTAACACTGTGCGTGTGTGTACATGTGTGTGAGAGTGTGCGTACATGTGTGTGTGTGTATGCATGTGTGTGAGAGTGTGTGTGTGAGCGTGCATACATGTGTCAGTGTGCACGCGTGTGTGTGTGTACATGTGTGTGTGTGTTCATGTGAGTTCATGCTCACGCATACGCGCGTACAAACATCCGTTTCTAACCTGAAAGACTACTAGCACCCAGATCACCACTCAAAATTCTAGCAGAGGATGATGAGTGGGGACTCCCTAGGGAGCAAGTGAAGGTTATTTATTTTTTATTTTTTAAATTATATTTTATACCACTTTAAGTCACGAAATTTCTCTGCGTGAAATTCGGGCTGCTCTCCCCGGGGAGAGCGCGTCGCCACAAGAGCAGTGCCACCCTTTTTTTTTCTTTTTGGTCTGCAATTGTATTTGTTTCCCTGTCAGAGTGGCTTTTTTCTAAGAATTTTGCCAGGGACAACTCTGTTATTGCCGTGGGTTCTTTTACATGCGCTGAAAATTTTGTGTAACACACGTGACCTCAGTTTATCGTCTCATCCGAAAGACTAGCGCCCAGACCACCACTCATGGTCTAACGGATGGGGGGGAAAATTTCGGGCCTAAACGGGATTCGAACCACAGCACACACCCGACCCGGATTTTTCGTATTCTAGACAGACGCGTTACCTCTAGACCACCGATCCACGACTGGAACCAAACAAATGACTTTTAAAAGTTATTTATCTATTATCTATTCTTTTATATCGAGGATAATGGAATAAGCTCAGTAGAGAGGTGCTGTGCTGTGCTGTGCTGTGGCACTACCCACTAGGCCTCCAGCTTGCTTGTGGCATCGTGTCTCTGTGTGTGTGTGTGTGTCTGGTCTGTCTGTATCTGTGTGTGTGTGTGTCTCTATGTGTGTGTGTCTCTATGTGTGTGTGTCTCTATGTGTGTGTGTGTCTCTATGTGTGTGTGTCTCTATTGTGTGTGTGTGTCTGTGTGGTGTGTGTCTGTGTTTGTGTCTATGTGTGTGTCTGTGTGTGTGTGTGTGTCTCTGTGTCTCTATGTGTGTGTGTGTGTCTGTGTGTGTGTGTGTGTCTCTATGTGTGTCTCTATGTGTGTGTCTGTGTGTGTGTCTCTATGTCCGTGTGTGTCTCTATGTGTCTCTATATGTCTCTATGTCTGTGTGTGTCTCTATGTCTGTGTGTGTCTCTATGTGTCTCTATATGTGTGTGTGTGTGTGTCTCTATGTCTGTGTGTGTCTCTATGTCTGTGTGTGTCTCTATGTGTCTCTATATGTATCTCTGTGTGTGTGGACGGCAGGGACGAGGGGTTCCAGTACAACAACATGATGCTGGTGAGGGTGGACCCTCCGTCAGGGTTCCTGCTGGACGACATGGATTCCATCATGAAGGACAACCAGAAGGTCAAAAGGGTAGAGGTCATGCAGAACCAGGTCAGCTTCTATTTCAACGAGGTGAGTGGACCATTTTTATATATATATATTTTTTTTTGGGGGGGTATACAATGTTGGGGGTTTTTTTGGGGGGGTGTGGGGGGGGGGGGGAGGTAGGTGGGGGGGGGGGGGGATTGGTTTTTTTGTTTGTTTAGATGGTATGGGGTTTTTTTTTTTGTTAGGGTGGGGTTTTTTGGGTTTTTTTTTCTTTGGCGTGATTGGTTGTAATGTTGTTTAGTTTAAATGGGTGTTGTAGTTTGGGTGTTATGGTTTGCGAATGTGTTTAGTTTGTATGGGGGTTGTGGTTTTGGCATTATGGTTTGTAAATGTGTTTTGTTTGTATGGGGTTGTAGTTTTGGCATTATGGTTTTCGAATGTGTTTTGTTTTTATATGGTGTTGTAGATTTGGTGTCATGATTGTGTGAATGTGAGTTGTGTTTGTATGGGTGTTGTAGTTTTGGCATTATGGTTTGTGAATGTTGTTTAGTTTTTTATGGGTTGTGGTTTTGGCATTATGGTTGTGAATGTTTTTGTTTGTGTGGGTGTTGTAGTTTTGGCATTTGGTTGTGAATGTGATTTGTTTATGTGGGTGTTGTAGTTTTGGCATTATGGTTTGCGAATGTGTTTTTGTTTGTGTGGGTGTTGTAGTTTTGGCATTATGGTTGTGAATGTGATTTGTTTGTGTGGGTGTTGAGTTTTGGCATTATGGTTGTGAATGTGTTTTGTTTGTGTGGGTGTTGTAGTTTGGCATTATGGTTGTGAATGTGTTTTGTTTGTGTGGGGTTGTAGTTTTGGCATTATGGTTGTGAATGTGTTTTGTTTGTATGGTGTTGTAGTTTTGGCATTATGGTTTGTGAATGTTTTTTTAGTTTGTATGGTGTTGTAGTTTTGGCATTATGGTTGTGAATGTTGTTTTGTTTGTATGGTGTTGTGGTTTTGCATTATGGTTTGCGAGTGTGAATTGTTTGTATGGGGTTGTAGTTTTGGCATTATGGTTTGTGAATGTTGTTTAGATTGTATGGGGTTGTAGTTTTTGCATTATAGTTTGTGAATGTGTTTAGTTTGTATGGGGTTGTAGTTTTGGCATTATGGTTTGCGAATGTGTTTTGTTTATGTGGGTGTTGTAGTTTTGGCATTATGGTTGTGAATGTGTTTTGTTTATGTGGGTGTTGTAGTTTTGGCATTATGGTTGTGAATGTGTTTGTTTGTGTGGGTGTTGTAGTTTTGGCATTATGGTTGTGAATGTGTTTTGTTTGTGTGGGTGTTGTAGTTTTGGCATTATGGTTTGCGAATGTTGTTTAGTTTGTATGGTGTTGTAGTTTTGGCATTATGGTTGTGAATGTTGTTTTGTTTGTATGGTGTTGTAGTTTTGGCATTATGGTTTGCGAGTGTGAATTGTTTTTAGGGGGTTGTAGTTTTGGCATTATGGTTTGCGAATGTGTTTTGTTTATGTGGGTGTTGTAGTTTTGGCATTATGGTTGTGAATGTGTTTTTGTTTGTATGGTGTTGTAGTTTTGGCATTATGGTTTGTGAATGTTGTTTAGTTTGTATGGGGGTTGTAGTTTTTGGCATTATGGTTGTGAATGTTGTTTTGTTTGTATGGTGTTGTAGTTTTGGCATTATGGTTGTGAATGTGTTTTGTTTGTGTGGGTGTTGTAGTTTTGGCATTATGGTTGTGAATGTGTTTTGTTTGTGTGGGTGTTGTAGTTTTGGCATTATGGTTTGCGAATGTTGTTTAGTTTGTATGGTGTTGTAGTTTTGGCATTATGGTTGTGAATGTTGTTTTGTTTGTATGGTGTTGTAGTTTTGGCATTATGGTTTGCGAGTGTGAATTTTTTTTTAGGGGGTTGTAGTTTTGGCATTATGGTTTTGCGAATGTGTTTTGTTTATGTGGGTGTTGTAGTTTTGGCATTATGGTTGCGAATGTGTTTTGTTTGTATGGTGTTGTAGTTTTGGCATTATGGTTTGTGAATGTGTTTTGTTGTGTGGGGGGTTGTAGTTTTGGCATTATGGTTGTGAATGTGTTTTGTTTGTATGGTGTTGTAGTTTTGGCATTATGGTTTGTGAATGTTGTTTAGTTTGTATGGGGTTGTAGTTTTAGCATTATGGTTTGTGAATGTTGTTTTAGTTTGTATGGGTGTTGTAGTTTTGGCATTATGGTTGTGATGTTGTTTTGTTTGTATGGTGTTGTAGTTTTGGCATTATGGTTGTGAATGTTGTTTTGTTTGTATGGGGTTGTGGTTTTGGCATTATGGTTGTGAATGTTGTTTTGTTTGTATGGGGTTGTGGTTTTGCATTATGGTTTGCGAATGTGTTTTGTTTGTATGGGTGTTGTGGTTTGGGCATTATGGTTTGCGAATGTTGTTTAGTTTGTATGGTGTTGTAGTTTTGGCATTATGGTTTGCGAATGTGTTTTGTTTGTATGGGGTTGTGGTTTTGGCATTATGGTTGTGAATGTGTTTTGTTTGTGTGGGTGTTGTAGTTTTTGCATTATAGTTTGTGAATGTTGTTTAGTTTTTTGTGTGGGTGTTGTAGTTTTGGCATTATGGTTGTGAATGTGTTTTGTTTGTATGGTGGTGTAGTTTTGGCATTATGGTTGTGAATGTGTTTTGTTTGTATGGGGTTGTGGTTTTGGCATTATGGTTGTGAATGTGTTTTGTTTGTATGGGGTTGTGGTTTTGGCATTATGGTTGTGAATGTGTTTTGTTTGTATGGGGTTGTGGTTTTGGCATTATGGTTTGTGAATGTGATTTGTTTGTGTGATGGCAGCCTGAGGACAACCTGTGCGTGAACTACAACATGGTCCAAGACATCGAGGTGGAAAACCTCAAACCGGGAACCTCTTCCATCGTTGCCTACTACAAACCTGGTGAGTGTGCTTCACTGTGTGTGTGTGTTGTGTGTGTGTGTGTGTGTGTGTGTGTGTTTTGTGTGTGTGTGTGTGCGGAGGGGGGTATTTTTTTATTTTTTATTTTTTTATTTTATTTTTTTATATTGAGGATAATGGAATAAGCACATTTGTGCTTTTTTTTTTTTTACATCTGGTACCCCTGTGTATACAGTTTTGTAATTTCTGTCATCTGTTCCTACGGGCACACAATGTGTGGGTTGTGTTTGTGTGTTTGCTAGTTATATACACATGAATCATTTCTTTCTATTATTCATGCTTATGAAAAATGAGCCAGTTGAAGATATATAATTTGCATACAGATTATTAAACATGTTTTGGATTTTTTTTTTCTTTTTCAAAAGACTCTTTTGAGATTGAGTTGAAAAATGGTAAGAAAGATGACAGATCCTACTCTGAAGTCTGAGTAAGGCTGTATTTCCAGTACTTGATAACAGTCTCATGATTACATGCAAGCGTCTCAACCAGGGTGTACTTATGGTGATTCTTAGGACAGGTGCATATCATGTAAGTTAGAAAGTACCCAGCAACAAAGGATTATGCAGAAAGGCATTGTACTATCAGAACATGTGTGATGTGTGATTGACAAAGAGTGATGACAGTCTGATTGAGCATGGTCATTTCTGTGACACAGAACGTGGTGATATGTGACGCTGCATCACATAATGAGTTGCATTACTCCAAAGGTCAAGTTTTAGTTGTTAACATGTTGTTAATTTGCAATGAAAAAAAAGGCTGTTTAATACAGAAAACAGATTGTAAATCTGACACTTCTATGAAAAGTTATTACGAATTGAAATGGTAGACTGCAGAAAGTGACAAAATGAAAAATTGACAAGTTTCACATTTATTTTTTATTTATTTATTTTATTTTATTCTTTTATATCGAGGATAATGGAATAAGCAACTTATGTGTCGCATCTTAAGATGTGGTCAGAATGAGGGCTTGGGTGTGTTCAAATGCGTTTTTAAAGCAAAAGGAAACCAAATTACGCCTTGATACTTTAGTGCAAAGTAGAAGATGGCTATAGTTTTATAATCAGTCGAAATCTCAAAATCGGCAACTTGACCCCAACCTGCCTAAAATGGCTCCTAGCGGAAAATTGGGTGAGGTACAAAGCGATTCATTTCATGGTGGAGTTGTCATAGATCTACTTTCAGAAAAGATCAAGGCAGAATTGAGCTTTGAGATCAAGTGCATGGAAAACTGCCCGCGAAGGATTTAATGGAAAGACATTGTACTATCAAAACATGGGTGATGAGCGATTTGACAGAGTGATAACAGTCTGAGTGAGCATGGGTCATTTCTGCGACACAAAGCGTGTTCATATACTTTCAGACTAGATCAAGGCAGAATAGAACTTTGAGATCAAAAGCATGGAAAACTGTCCACAAAGGATTTAACAAAAAGACATTGTATATCAAAACATGGGTGATGAGCGATTGACAGTGAAGAGTGATAACATTGGATTAGAGTGATAACAGTCTGAGTGAGCATGGGTCATTTCTGCGACACTAAGCGTGTTCATATACTTTCAGACTAGATCAAGGCAGAATCGAACTTTTAGATCACGTGCGTGGAAAACTGTCCACAAAGGATTTAACAAAAAGACATTGTACTATCAAAACATGTCCGATGAGTGATTGACAGAGTTATAAAATCTCAATGAGCATGGGTCTTTTCAGAGATTTTATTAATTTTTTTAATTTATTCTTTTTTATTTATTTATTTATTATTTTATATCGAGGATAATGGAATAAGCACTCATGTGCTTTTTTTTACATCCGGTCCCCGTGTGTATGCGGTTTTGTAAATTTTGTCATCTGTTCCCACCGGCACACAATGGCCTACTCTTCCAAAAAGCAGAACAGGATTTAACATGTGCGCAAGATGTTCTGCATGCGTTCGCACACAGGGCCTCGGTTTATAGTCTCATCCGAAGGACTTTTGACATTCAGTTTGATTTTTTGTGTCAAACTGGGAAGAAAGGGCGAGGAGGCTGGGAATCGAACCCACAACCTCACGGTTTACTTGTTGGCAGGCGAACGTCTTAACCATCCTGCCGCCTTCCTTCCTTGACTCAAAAGCGTGTTTGATATCTCCTTCTTTCAGACGAGATCAGGGCAGAATCGAACTTCGAGATCAAGTGCGTGGAAAACTGTCAAAAGCCAACCGGCCACGCTGCTCCCATGGCTCCCATGAGTGGTCTGCTCCTGACGGCGTGTATTTGCCTCCTGCTGTCCATGATTATGGCCGTGTAGACGATCGGGTGTGACGTTGGTGTGGGTGTGGGGTAGGGGAGTGGGAAGGGGGAATCGGGGTGGATGAAGGGGAGAGAGAGGGAGGAGGGGGTGAAATGGGTTGAGACTACTTAAAGAGTGTCTCCATGACTGGTTTTGTGGTAGGGAATTTTTTTGAACAATTTTTTGTTCTTTTTTTCAAAAAATGGTTGGGGTTTTTTGGTATACTCTGTTTTTTTGTCATGTAAACTTCTTTGGGTTTGTTTTTTTTTTCAAATATTTAGTTTACGTTTTTTTTCCTCCAGGGTCGCAAAAAAACTCTGGGTTTGTTTGTTTGGGTTTTTTTGGAGGGGGGAATGATCGTTTGCATAAAATATCTTTTTACTAATGAAAAAGAAACATTGATTGGTTTATCAATAAAAAATGATATTTGTTTGATTGTTTTGTTGATTGTTTTCATAATCAAACCTTTTTTTGTTAGTTCCCTTATTTAGCTAGTAGTAATTACTAGCATGTAGTGAAACTTTGAATAATGGGAGTGGAATGTATTATTGATGAAAATTAACAAAAGTGTTTTTTTAGACAAATAGTTAAATGATTTGTTTCCTTTTTTATTTTATTTATAGGAATCTTTACTCTATGTAAATATGTATTTGGGGCAGAGTTCACATTCTTTTTGAATGGAGGGGTGTGTCATGCTAACCTTCAAAATACATGAGTAAGTACAAATCTGCTTTTTTTTTTCTTTTTTCTTTTTTTTTTTCTTTCTTGTTTAACCCATGTTTATTCCCTGATATAGTCCTCATTGTTCTTCCTCTTTCATTTGCAATAAAGGAATAGTTTTTTCCTACTATCTTTCAGAGAAGGAGCGGGAGGAGAACCTTTTTTTGTTGTTATTTCATGATGAGAATCATTACACACTCCCGAGTTATTCTTATACATTTTCTAGGTGAATGTAAAAGTTTTGTTTTGTTTATGATAAACGTGAAAGTGAAAAGCCAGCGTATTTAAAGAGACCAATTTTGGAAGAATTTAGTCAGTTTCGTTTTTTTCTTCTTTTTTTTTTTTCAAGATTAAAAAAAAAGTGATTAATAAAATAAGCAACAACAACAGAAACAAACAAAAAGGATATTGTGAAAAAAACAAAAAACAAAAAAAAACCCTACTGCCCTCCCCCCAAAAATCCTCAGGCCAATTTTTTTTAAGCCTAGGCTTAGTTGTAATGAAGTATACGTTCCTCTTCAATTTTTTTGGTTTGTTTTGTACTTGAAAACTCTGTCAGAACCAAATTGCTTCAGAAGGATGTGTTCAGAAGTGTGGTTTTTGAAAAAAACAACAAAAAAAGTATGGATATTTTTGTATGGTCAGTACCTTTTTTGTGTGTGAGGAAGGAAGGGGGATGGTGGGGGACATGTTTGTTTTTATTTAAACATTTTTTATTTTATTATTTCAATGTGTTCATGGTGTTTAGTATTTTACATTATGCCCGGTCTTCCGGTAATTGTTATTATTTTATTTTTCTGTTACTGTTTTCACGATGTTGCAAGTTATTATAACATGTTGAAATATGTACGGTTGCAGTAAGTAATCAACACGTGAAGATCAAACCATCAAACTTGTTGTCAATATAAAAAAAAAAGAAAAGCAAGAGTTGTTGAAATTGTTCTGAAATGTGCAGCTTGTGAGGAGCAAAATTTTTTTAAAAGTTGGTCAGAAAGATGTCAAGTTTCTTTCCGAGTTATCAGTGAGTTGAGTTACGTTTTGATGCAAAGAGATTGTATTGAAAAATATCGATAGAAATCTGCTTGAACACATGTTTTGTATGTGTCGAAGTCATGAAAAATTGTGTGTGTGTGTGTTTAAAGTGAGGTATTGAGAGACAGAGAAAAAAAATAGCTGGTATTTTTTATGCATACTCTTGACAAATTCTTAGCATACCAACCTGTTTTTCCATTAAAGGACAACAAATCTTCAGAAGCCAGAGTATGGATGCCTATGTGGCATGATACTTGGAAAAGACCGTATATAATGATGAAGCTCTCATCCGGCATGTACTTACAATCTCACAGTGATTCCTAGGTGGGATGAGTGAGATGTGCATAAGCGTTAAGCTGGGGAACATCCAACAGCAACAACAATAAGAACAACAGTAACAACAACAACAATAACATATTGATACACTGTTGTTTCAAGATGCAAAATTGTTGGGTTTTTTTTTTGTCAGGGCTGTACACTTTAAAAAGTTACATAAATGAATATTTTTTGTTTTCGGATATTATATCATTTTGTCAAAAGTTGTTGCAGTATTAGGTTTTGTACTTATGGCATCGTGTTTCCAGTTCTACCAAGGATTCATTTTCAGTTACTCGATTTGTGATGTTGATGTTTCATGACAACATGTGCAAAAAACAACAACAACAAAAGCGCCAGAAAGGTTTCAGATTAATCTATCAGTGCGAGGATGTTGATATATTAGAAGTAAGTCTTTGTTACTGTTGTTATGTTTTGCAGTTCATTTGCCTTGCTCCCTGTTTGCTATTTATTTATCTTTATTTTTTTCCATTGCATTGAAGTAATTCCTATCAATGCCTTACATCTACTTATGTGCTCTCTATCTGAGTGATTTTGATCGAATCTTATTGTTTTTTATGAATACAAGATAAATTTTTTGGTACTGTTTATAAAAGAAAAGTTCATTTCTGTTACAACTTGTTACACAAGTTCAAGAATTTACTTACAATTGTTATTATTTTCCAGTTTTTGAAATTGTTACACAATGAGAAAAAAGTCACGATGCTGGATTAATTGTTTAGGTTTTTTGGTTTGGTTTTTTGTTTTGATTTGGTTTTGGGTTTGTTTGTTCTTTTGCAAAATAAAGATTCAGGTGGGTATCTTGCACTGTGAGATTTGTCGGTAAACATTTTCTTATTCAAGTTGTAAAGAAATTAAGTTTGAAAGTAAGAGAAAGAGGAGCAGGCATCCCAAACTCTGCGAGAAGCGTTGCCCAGAAACCTATCTATACCTGCCCCTCCTGTACCATTGTGGTCCCCCTTCCTCAATGCCTTCTTCATGGTGATGTCAACATCCACAATGAACTCAAGATATTCCTGTGCAAAAGTGCCTGTGCCTTTTGTCGTCAGATTTTCAAGCATATTTTGTGGGGGAAAAAAAGGGTGACTTGTAAATTTGAATATTGATGTATATTTTGTTAGTTGGGTGACCTTATTTATTTTTTTCTCCATATTAGCGAACTACTTTGCTATTGTCATTTAAGTCTAGAAACATAAAGCTAGGTGAACCTGATAGCTTCATCATGACATTATCTGCCTCTTATTGGTTGTCTGTAAATATTGGAATCCCAGATAGTTGAACGTGTGTTGCAGCTTTTTCTCTATGGTCCTTTTAGCTGTGACTAACATGAGTTTTCAATGAGCCCACTGAAAAGAACTCACCCACCAGTTGGTCCCATGTTTGTGGCACTATCTACAGGACACAAGAGGTAAACAGAAAGAGAGATAATATTTCATTTAAACATATTGAACCCTGACGACATTACGTTTGAAGGCTATATCAAGATGAAGTTAGAGGCACTTGTGTGTTGTGTTTTGTGCTAGTTTTAAAGATTCTACACAGTTTGTGTGTGTGTGAATGGTGAAACGGTCTCTAGTCTCTTGCAGGGTCTCTGATGCTTGCTTTTGCTGGTGGCCAACAACTCCATTTGAGAGTGTCTTCAGCTGTTTGAATCACATTCAGATTTCACTGCTTTGATTCAAGCTGGCTGGTGGAGAGAAAAAAAAATGATGATGGAGTTCTTATAACCAGTAAAGATTACCATTGGAGATTTTGCAACAAATGATTTGGGGCTGTCTTTCATCAGACCTGATCATAAAAATACTCTACCACCGTACGTCAAAGCCCAAAACCAGTGTACTGGCCAGTAAATGTCTTGAGAAACAACCCCCTTCTACACCACCCATCCCCATCAGTTTCTCTGGCCTCCATACTCTCCCCTCCCCCCTTCTCCTCAAAAATCAAGAAAATCTGTAAATATAGCTTCCTAAGTTAAGCCAGTAATCTGACAAGTTTTTCATTGAGATATTCACAGCCAATGAGAGGAGCTTGGGGAGTCGAGATCTTGTAGATCATTGATGGCATTATTGGCGAGGAGTTTTTGATATTGGAACTTGATTCAGGGGCCCAGGGCATTCTAAAATCAAGTGCTATACAGATGTATATATTTGTCTTTTTCTTAAGAGAAAATGATGGGTATTTTGTCGTTTTCTATTTTTATCAAATACTCAGAACTCTGTTGCTGTATATGTACTATTTTAGTCACAAAGTGCTAGTTTTTTTACCACCATCTGTTTAGTGTCGTTCATTATTTCATAAAACTTCAGCCTGTCCTTAACCTCTTAACTGTCCAGTGCAAGTGCACCCTATATGCCGGGGAATAAAATTCTTATGTACCACTGCTATGTTCATATCCTTCTTACTCAGAAACGACTACATGAATATTCCTGATAGTCTACCCAATGACAGTATATAATGTATCGTAGATTACTTCGAGGCAAACTCAAATTAGTTAGCATGATATTTTACTGCGAAAATATATTTAAAATGTGAAAAATCGACAAAAAATACGCTTTCTTCATCACCACTGTCATTCTGAGTAACCCCCCCCCCCCTTCTCCTTCCCACATCTCAATAACGTCAAACATAAGTCCAGGCCAAATCTCATCATTGTTTATTAAATACACTATCTCCTGAATCATTTATGTCAGGTTCTCCTAAAGGGAAGCAAGTCAGAAAAAAGGGAAGCAAGTCAGAAAATTAAAGGCGATATCATTTCATCTCCCCTGGATCATCAGTGTTATTAACGTAATCATTTCTTTCCCCCATACAGAGCATTCATCATTTATATTTACATTCATTTCTGTTATGACGACTGAAGTAGAAACAGAAGGGGGCGGAAACGAGAAAAGGTGCACATACAGTTCCTTGGATATGGACTTAATATTATTTTTTTGATCATTTTTTTCTCTTCATGTCGTTAAAAAAACGGATCATCTCATTACATCAGTCAGTGTTAAGAAATTATGACCCATTGTGTTTTTGATATTCCCTCATGGTGTGTGTGTGTGTTGGTTGTTGGATACTTACATTTTTGTATATCTTCGTTGATGGACATTATTATGTAATGCTGTAAATTGCTTACGTCTTCGCTGCTGGTTCTTATGTTTCATAGCAATAAATAAGAGGTGAGCATTAAGCGGCGCGTGTACACGATATTGATGAGACTGTTCAGCCATGAGAGACTGTCACAGCAGAAAACGGGTGGCAAGTTGTTCTAAGACATTATTTTTGTTGTTGTTGTTGTTATCTGACTCTGTAGTATATATAACAGATCATGCCTATGGTAGATTGTGCTTGGATGTCTTGTGTGAGAATGCAAGAGAGTGATGAAAAGTTGGGTTTTTTTTTTTTTTCATTCGCTTGCATGATCGCATCAGCATTCTCTACTTCCCAGCATCTCTCTTCTCTCTCTCCTCTCCTTCTCTCCTCTCTCTTCTTCTCTCTCTCTCTCTCTCTTCGTCTCTCGTCTCTCTCTCTCTCTCTCTCTCTCTCTCTCTCTCTCTCTTCTTCCCACTCTGTATCTGTCTCTCTGTCTTTTTGTCTCTGTCTCTCTCTCTCTCTCTTTTATTCCTACTCTCTGAATCTGTGTCTGTCTCCCCCTTTCTCTCTCTCTCTCTCTCTCGCTCTCTCTCTCTCTCTCGCTCTCTCTCTAGCCTCTTTTATTCCTACTCTCTGTATCTGTCTTTCTGTCTCTGTCTCTGTCTCTCTCTCTCTCACCTATCAGATTAGCATCATATTAGTACAGCAATAAGTTCTTTGTATGTAAAACAAAAACAACAACAAAATGAATGATTTAAACACTGTTTTCTTGCTTTTTGGGGGTAAAAGTAATAAAAGCAATCATTTGTACACATGGACGCTTTTGAGTGATTCTGAGAATGCGACTGACTGTGATGGTTGACTTTTTGAGTCTTCTTTTCTTTCGCTCTGTGATGTTTGATTTTTGAGTCTTCTTTTCTTTCGCTCTGTGATCTTTGACTTTTTGAGTCTTCTTTTCTTTCGCTCTGTGATCTTTGATTTTTTAGTCTTTTTTCTTTCGCTCTGTGATGTTTGATTTTTGAGTCTTCTTTTCTTTCGCTCTGTGATGTTTGATTTTTGAGTCTTATTTTCTTTTGCTCTGTGATGTTTGATTTTTGAGTCTTCTTTTCTTTCGCTCTGTGATGTTTGACTTTTTGAGTCTTCTTAGCTTTTCTTTCGCTCTGTGATGTTTGGTTTTTTTAGTCTTCTTTTCTTTTGCTCTGTGATGTTTGACTTTTTAAGTCTTCTTTTCTTTCGCTCTGTGATCTTTGATTTTTTTAGTCTTCTTTTCTTTCGCTCTGTGATGTTTGACTTTTTGAGTCTTCCTTTTCTTTCGCTCTGTGATGTTTGACTTTTTGAGTCTTCCTTTTCTTTCGCTCTGTGATGTTTGATTTTTTGAGTCTTCCTTTTCTTTCGCTCTCCTCTCTCGGTAGGTTTATTTTGGTGTGCATGAGTATGTGGCATATAAGTCAGACAACCAGCCCTTCATGCAATCAGTCAGTTGGTTCATCAGTTAATCATTCAGGTATTCTATGGACTCTTGGGTTGAGGAAACAGACTTAAGGCTTGACCTGGGGGGGGGGGGGGGGTTCAAAGGTAAAGGTGTCCCATAACCTACACACTCATTGAGAAGCGAGGTGTCAGAGAGACCTCAGGTTCTCTAGGGACCAGCATTTTAAGAGCAGCGCCTGTCTCTTCTCCCTCGCTGCTTTACCTTCCCTGACCCTAAAAAGGGCATGTACCCATTTACAGCTGGGTGAACTGGTGAACTGCACCGAAGCCAAGGTGCGCAAACGGTCACCCGTCCACTCGGTAACCACGCTCAATGCCTGCTTAACCTTAGCTTGGGGAAAGCGAGTGCTCTGACCACTGAGCTATCCCGTCCTCCTGGGGGTTATAACTGAACCCTTCTTCAAAAAGTTTAAAGTTAAAATTCATTACTACAGTACAAAAAATTCAAAGGCAATCACTGATAAAGCCTCCTCCTTACCTCACCTCACCTATCCCGTTGTCTTCTAGACCGTTGGAGCACCACTGAAGACTTTGCAACCAGCTTCCTCCACTCCTTGATGGAGCTTTAAGATCCGCAAATCACCTACGTCTGTGCAGTGTTGTCATAGAAACGATCCTATATACGGCTGCCAAATTTAAATTGTTCGATCGTCTTTAACTGTAACCTAATAGCCAACAGACGCTATAGCCGAGTGGTTAAAACTGTTTGACTTCAATCACATGGGTCCATGAAGTCATGTGTTTGAATCTTGGCCTTGTTTGGTGTGTTAAGGGTGGGCATTTTAACGATCTTCCAGGTCAACTTCAAGTGCAGACCTGCCGGTGCCTTAATTCCCTTCCTGTATATACACATGCATAAGATCAAAACATGCACATTAAGGATCCTCTATGTAATTCTGACACTGACTGCTGAAACAGCAAAGCGAATCCAGTCATTTGAAACAAAATGCCATAGAAAACTGCTGGGCATATCCTGGAGAGATCGAAAGACCAATGAATTTGTCAAGAGTCAAATAACACGGCTGGCAGGTCCACAGGAACCCCTTCTCACCATCGTCAGAAAGAAAAAGCTGACATGGTTCGGCCACGTCACCCGCTACAACACTCTGCCAAAAACAGCACTGCAGGGAACACTCGAAGGTGGCAGAAAGAGGGGAAGACAGAACAAGTCATGGATGGACAACATCAGAGAATGGACCAAGATGAATGACTCGGCTCTACTGCGCAGAGCCGAGGACCGAGATGGATGGAGGAGGCTTACCACGGCATCGTCTTTCGTGTCACCCCCACGACCGCCAAGGTCACGGGTCTGATGATGATGATGTAATTCATGTCAGTGTTTGGTGGGTTACTGAAACATGGTGGGCAGAAACGGCTCTGTACGCATATTCTTTCTTTTTCATTTCTTTCTTCTTTTATATTGAGAATAATGGAATAAGCTCTCATGTGCTTTTTTTTTTTACATCCAGTCCCCGTGTGTATGCGGTTTTGTAAATTTTGTCATCTGTTCCTTCCGGCACACAATGGCCTACTCTTTCAAAAAGCAGAACAGGATTTAACGTGTGCGCAAGATGTTCTGTGTGCGTTCGCACATGCACGGGGCCTCAGTTTATAGTCTCATCTGAGGGACTTTTGGGGAGAGTGGAGTCTGCACTGATGTTAACTTTACAAGATTTTACTTTACAAGATTTAGCGCTATATAAATTCCATACATTATTATTATTATTATTATTATTATTATTAACTCCAGAGTAATCTCCTTGAACGGGTTTTGAACCCGGGTCTTCAGATTGCGAGCACAATGTTGTAACCACTAGGCTACCCCGTCCTCATTCTCACCATTGATGAACCTTTGCTTTAGTCGAGGAAAAATAACCACAAAAAACCAAAACCAAACAAACCAAAACCAAAACCAAAAAAATCCCAACTACAAGCTAACAGCAGAAACACATTCCTATCTCACAGACACATTTTACAACCCATGCGTTTTGAATTCTCCCAGAGAACCAAATCTCCACTACATTGGCTGCATGTACTGCAGTGACTAGTCTTAAAAATGTTTCTTGAAAGTCAGCAATGTGGTGGTCAGATGGTAACACGCCTGTCAGCATCACCGAGTTTGGCTTTAGCTGTCATACCTGGGATGCCATCAGGTGGTAACTCACTGGTATTGAAAGCCAGAAGTCATGGGTTTGAATCCTGTCTGAATCATCTCCTCACCTCCCCCCCCCCCCACCCCCCCACACACACCTCAAATATTAAAAAAACAAATCCTGAGTAGTGGCCTGAGGGCAAATCACTTGCACGAGATGACAAATCAAAAACCAATATACAAAGTGGTTACTGCCATAGGTTAAAAAAAAGGTAAAAGGTGTCCCATAACCTATGTGGTCGTAGGGGAGCGAGGCATCAGAGACCTCAACTTCTCCAGGGGCCAGCATATTGAGGGCTGCGCCCATCTCCTATCTTTCGGTACTTTACCTTCCCTGACCCTAAATAGGCAGGTATCCATTTATACAGCTGGGTGAACTGGGAGGCTGCACTGAAGGCAAGGCGCACAAACGGTCACCCATCCAACTGGTGACCACGCTCGATGCTGCTTAACGTTGGTTTGGGGAAAGCGAGTGCTCGAGCTATCCCGTCCCCAATACTGCCATAGCATGTTGTCATGGAAACGATCCTATGTACGGCTGCCAAATTTAAAATGTTCGATCTTTTTAACTGTAACCTAATGGACAACAGACGCTATAGCTGAGTGGTTAAAACTGATCGACTTCAATCACATGGGTGTCCATCGATATTTTTAATACATTGCTGCCATGACAATCAATACTAGGCAATACTACTATGAATACAAATACAATGCAATACTGCCTCTTTTTATGCAACATGTCAGTGCCGCTCCCATACTGCTCATTCAAACCTATATTATGTACACCCAGGTCCAGCCTGTCTTCACATCCTCACACCTCATCATCATCATCATTAGCCATTACACCCAGCGGTGTGTAGGGCAGTAACAAAGCGCTTCCACTCCTGCCTATCCTGGGCCAACCTAGTCACTGATCCCCAAGAGTGCTGCATGGCTTTCATCTCACTTTCTTCAGTTCTCCTCCACGTTGCTTTTGGTCTTCCTTTCTTTCTCCTTCCTTCTGGGGTCCAGTGCAATGCTGTTCTTGTGATTGACTGTGGGTCTCTTCGGAGGATGTGCCCAATCCACTTCCACCGTCGTTTGGTGATGATGGTTCCCATGTCTTCTTGCCTGCATCTCCGTAGTAGGTGGTCTTCATTGGAGATCTTCTCTGGCCAAAAGATCCGGAGAATTCTTCGCAGGCATATGGATCCTCACACCTAGTGTCAAGGTATTGACAATAAACCTGCCATGGGGTACCAGCCAGGTAAAGGCCCTGCACTGCTACTTGGGGATGTTTCAGGAGCATTGCCACTTCTGAGACCTTATGTTAATTATGCGACCCCCCACCACATCATGAGTCCCAATGCATCTGTGGTCAATTTTTAGTTGTTAATATGTGAATTATCTGCAAAAATACCCCCAAACTATTTGACACCCCCCCCAAAAAAAAACCAACCCAACCAACCCACAACAACAACAAAACCACCACAATACAAACCACACAACAGAAACCAGATTGAAAATCAGACAATTCTATGAAAAACTATCACAGATTGAAATGGTAGACTCCAGGATGTTAAATTAAAAAAAAAACTTTTATATCGAGGATAATGGAATAAGTACTCATGTGCTTTTTTTTACATGCAGTCCCCGTGTGTATGCGGTTTTGTAAATTCTGTCATCTGTTCCCACCGGCACACAATGGCCTACTCTTACGAAAAGCAGAACAGGATTTAACGTGTGCGCAAGGTGTTCTGCGTGCGTTCGCACACGGGGCCTCGGCTTATAGTCTCATCCGAAGGACTTTTGGGGAGAGTGGAGTCTGCACTGATGTTAACTCCAGGGGAAAATATCCCCTTGAACGGGAATCGAACCCAAGTCGTCAGATTGCGAGCGCGATATTCTGACCACTAGGCTATCCCGTCCCCCCAAAGTGAAGTGACAAAAAGAGAAACTGACAAAATTTTGCATGGTAATAGGTGGTCAGGATGAAGACTGCCGTTTTAATTAAACGAGTTTTTTTGGAAAGCAAAATGAAACAAATTTACACCTGGATACTTCAGTACAAGGTAGAAGAAAAGTTAAAGTTTTATAATCACTCAAAATCTCAAAACCTCGACCCCTCACCTGCCTAAAATGGCCCCTAGAGAAAAAGTAGGTCAGGTGCAATGCGACCTATTTCGTGGTGGATGACCAATCTTATGCAGGCCGTATACCCTTCCCCCCCCGCCCTCCATAATTGACTTAAGCATAGTTAAGAAGCGGAAAGATTGATAGCAAAGCTGGTGGAGCACATTGCGTTTACGAGTTTAAACAAATATACTTGTACATTAAAATTTCAAGTATATTATCAATGAACGTCCAAATTCTCAAACCCCCAATCCTGTCTAAATTGTCTATGCAATTAGTGGTACGGGCAATGACCTATTCGTGTGGTGTACAATATCGGCATTTACCCCTATTTTTAAGCAAACGAGTGTGAACCAGTGGATGGCACCGTTGCCTAAAATGGTCCTAGAAACAGTATCCAGCTGCAAATGTTTATGCTTTGGTGGAGGTAAATAGCAGACATGTAAAATGGCCCCTCCCATATGCTGGCCTAGAGAAGTTAGGTCATCAGACGCATCGTCCCACGCTCTGTGAGCTAATGGTCCTTTCTACCTAATACATTTTCAAACTCCTAATTATTTATTTATTTTTTTTATTTATTTCTTTATTTTTATTTATTTATCTCACATTTTTCATGACTTATTTTTCTAAAAATTACGCTTTCTACCCAGGGGGATTGGGAATCGGGCCTCGCGCCCCCGATTATAACCTTTATGATACTAACGTCCCCATTCTATTCCATCGAGGTAATCAGCAAATTGAGAGAGAGGATAGGAGTAGGAGAAAATAAGGGATTATAATCTATAATGAATTTAAAATTGGATATTAACTCAGGAAGCCTAAACAGACCTACAGTTGTTGATGTTGTGCGTTCCCCAGCTTAACACTCTAGGGGGGTCAACCAGAATGTGCACTCCGACTCACTCATCCCACCTGGGAATCACTGTGAGATTGAAAGTGCACACTGAATGAGAAGTTTGCATGTATGACTGTTTTTAAAATACCTCGCCATATAGACAGACAGCCATACTCCGACTTCAGAGGATTTAAAAAAAAATCATTTAAAAGGAGAGTGCGGGTTTTGTCATGTTAAGAGCATGTCATGGCTTGAAGGCAAAATCTCAACACAACAGTAAACAACATAACATAACATCCTTTGGATGAGACTATAAACCGAGGTTCCATGTGCGAACGTACGCAGAACATCTTGCGCACACGTTAAATCCTGTTCCAGTTTTCGTAAGAATAGGCCATTGTGTGCCGGTGGGAACAGATGACAGAATTTACAAAACCGCATACACACAGGGACTGGGTGTAAAAAGGCACATAAGGCTTATTCCATTATCTCTGATATAAAAAAAAAAATAATTTTAAAATAAAAAAATTAGGCCTTGCAAAGCTGACATCAATAGGTGATAAACCAATCCGATATAAAGAACATTATTAAAAAAATCAAAGTTTACACAAGCGATTGGTTGTCCAAACACCCCAGTGAAAAGTCCTAGATCATTGGAACACTGTCAACCACTAGGGGACTTGCTTAGCTTAGCTTAGCCCTTCTCCAGTCTAGCTAGCTGGCTACTTGATGCTGGCCTTCTAGTGGGTCCGATTCCCTACCTATCCTTCCCTTCCGTCCCTTTCCCTCGACATGTGCTATTGTGGCTGACACTAACTGTCCTACTTCCTCTACTCTTCCTCTCCCTTCCCGTCCCTTCCCCTCCTCTGTCTCATTGTGGCTGACTACTTCTCCTTTCTCTCTCTCTCTCTCCTCCTCCTCCTCCTCCCTCTCTCTCTCTCTCTCTCTCTCTCTCTCTGCATCATGGCAGGTCTGTCTTCGTGAAGAAGAGCACTCCAAGGTAAGTGGCAAGACTCTACAGGACTGATTTTCACGTTTCCATTGTTTCGATGCCTAAAGTGCTTGTCTGGGGAAGAAAGGAAACAAGAAAAAAAGAAAAAAGAAAGTGAAAATGAAAAGATGGACTCTCCTTGATTTCTTACCTACTAGAATCCATAGGATGTTTTGTGGGGGTGGGGGTGGGGTTGAGGGTGGGGGTGGTGGGGTGGGGGGAGGGGGTCATAAAGAATAGGAGATTGGGGTGGGGTAGGGGGGGGGGAAGGGGGGATACAGAAAAGGAGATGGGGGTGGGGGTAGGGGGGGGGTGTGGGGGCAGGGGAACGAAGATAAAGAGATAGGGGTGGAGGGGTTGGTAGGGAGGGTGGGGGTGGGGTGGGGGGTTGGTAGGGGGGGGGTTGGTGGGGTGGGGGTGAGAGGAAGCCATTTTTGTGTCTGTTGTCGTTTTTTGTAGGTCCCTTGCGTTCTTGTCTTGTTTACCAGACAGTGATTTGTTTCGGCACTGAGGGTTACTTTTCTTTTATATCAGTTTTTTTTTTTTGGGGGGGTGGGGGGGGGGGGATAAAGGCACCCATTGGATAGGTCTGTTTTTGTGGTGGTGTCGGTGGTGGTAGTGGTAGTGATTGTGGCTTGTCTGGAAAAGTTGCATGGGAAAGATAGTAGTTCGGTTAGATAGTTGGAATATTTTTCTTTATTAGAGGTGTTTCTGCAGCATCATTTCATTTCATTTTCATCTTTTATATCAAGGATAATGGAATAAGCACTCATGTGCTTTTTTTTTTACATCCAGTCCCCGTGTGAATGCGGTTTTGTAAATTCTGTCATCTGTTCCCACCGGCACACAATGGCCTACAATGGCATCGTCAGTGGTAAGGACAGTGTGCTCTAAAGGACTTTTGCCATGAGGTGCCCACATCGTGGAGTCAGTAGTTATGGCAAATCCAGATCTATCTCTCTCTCTCTCACTCTCACGGGGACTAGATGTAAAAAATAGCACATGGGTGCTTATTCATTATCCTCGAAATAAAAGAATTTATCATAGTTTGTTATTGTCATTGTCGTTCTCTCTCTCTCTCCTCTCTCTCTCTCTCTCTCTCTCTCTCTCTCTCTCTCTCTCTCTCTCTCTCTCTCTCTCTCTCTCTCTCTCTCTCTCTCTCTCTCTCTCTCTCTTCATTCCTCAGTCCTTCGGATGAGACTGTAAACCGAGGCCCCCTGTGCGAACGCACGCAGAACATCTTGCACACACGTTAAATCCTGTTCTGCTTTTCGTAAGAGTAGGCCATTGTGTGCCAGTGGGAACAGATGACAGAATTTACAAAACCGCATACACACGGGCACTGGATGTCAAAAAGCACATGAGTGCTTATTCCATTATCCTCGATATAAAAGAATTATATATATATATATATATAATATATATATATATATATATATAATATACTATATATATATATATATATATATATATAATAATACACTATTTCACTGCAATTATTACTATATATATGCCTATTTGACTGCAGCTATCATCACTTAAACTGACTGATCCCAGTCTTTTCTCTGTGTCATGGTTAACTCAACACTGTATACAAACGCAAATGGAACCAACTGGTGCAACGTTCGCCACTGCAGTACCCCTACGACTCTGGAGGCAAGTTATGGGAGCAGATGAGAGATGAGATGATACTAACCTCTTTAGAGCCCCTAAGAGCCCAGCCAACAACGTACTGTTGATAGGCACAAACCCCTGACTTGTCAGTGGTGGGGTGTCCACGGTTTTAACCACGATACCATGACAGCTGCCAAGGCATCCATATCTTCCTCGTTTCTTTGTGACAGTTCTCCCACTCACATAGCTCATACTGTATGATTGTCATTGATTATAAGGAATGTAAAGTATGACGATGAAATGGGTAATATTGTAACCTGACATATTTTGTTTGATGTTTTACTTTTTTTCCCCCTCTCATTTTCTTGTAATCCAAATCTAAGAGAGTAAAAATGCGTGCGTGTGTATGTACGTATGTGTATGAATGTGTGTGTGTGTGTTGAGTTGGGATGGGTTGTGTTGTGTTGTGTTATATTGCGTTGCGTTGCGTTGCGTTGCGTTGCGTTGCGCGCGCGCGCGCGCGCGGCGTGTGTGTGTGTGTGTGTGTGTGTGTGGGCGTGTGCGCGCGTGTATGTGTGTAAGAGTTATGCAGTGTATTTTTCTTGTTTGAAGGGGGAGGGGGCATTTTCGTTGTAGATGAGTTTTTTTGTTTTTGGTCACGTGTGAGTGTGTGTGTGTGTGTGTGTGTGTGTGTGTGTGTGTGTGTGTGTGTGTGTGTGTGTGTGTGTGTGTATCTGTTTCCATTTTTCTTTTGGAGTTAGTTTTATCATTATTGGTTATGGTAATAATGTAGTTAGATACTATTGATCAAGTTGCTTTTTTGTTCCTAGGTAGAGATGGCTTGATGAAGAAAAAAAAAAGCAAATGCATTGCTTGGTCAATGTATCATCTGGAAATATAAAAAATGACTTGACTTGACTTGACTTGGAGTGACATACGTCCAGCTCTCTTCAAGCGAGGTTAGTTATGACATCACTAGCAAGATCAACATTCTCCTCATCCATAGAAACGGTTGACAACACAGCTCAGCTAAACATATAGAGTTCATGTATGTAGCCCTCCTTTCCCTACCCCTCTCCCCCAAAGCCATGTGGATGCTGTGGGATTTTCGATATAGATAGCATCCCCACCTACTGGAAATTATGTGCTATGAATTCCCTCTTTTCTCTCCCTCTCTTTGTTTCTGCCTTGTTCCTTTTCTTCTTGTTGCATCCTTGTATATTTGTTTTGGCCTTCCTGGTCCATTCTCCTGCCTTTTTTCGCTAGAAAGACTTAAAAGATAACAGTTCTCTCCTATGCGCTGGGCTTGACATGTCAGGCGCTTAACGGCAGCACAACGCATTTTCGCTCATATGACAGAAGACTGTAATAATCGCTGTCTGAGCATTCAAAGAAAAAAAAATGTATGCAAGCTTAATTACAGTGAAAGGAAAAAAATGTATACGTTGTTTTCCTTTTAAAAAAGAGAAGGAAAGTGGCAGGACGGTTTAGACATTCATTTACTTAACAAGTAAATCATGAAAATCTGGGTTCGATTTCGCAAACCTCCCCACTGTCCTGGCAAAAAAAGTAGGTTAATGTTGTTGGTGTTGACTTCAATTTTACGTCTGTTTACTTTTAGTGATATTAGACAAGTAGGTTAATGTTTCCAACTCTATCCCCTGAATGCAGCTATCGTAATAGTGAGAAGGGGAAGAAAAAAAAACAAACCGCCACACGATCCCAAAACCCTTCATCATTGGTGTGAACCTCGGAGCTCTAGCCGAAGAACGCAGAAGAAGAAGAAGAAGAAGAAGAAGAAGAAGATAATAAGAAGATCGCCAAAGACATCATACTTAACCGACTTCAGAGACTGGGTTACGCACCTAGTGTGGCAGCGACATGAATGATTGACTGGTGTCACACAGGGGGGTTGTAAGCCTGTCCCCAATTTCCTGTGGGCTTCAGGCTGACATTGACCAAGACATGCATCTGAAGACGAGTGAGTGCTTGTAAAGAGGACCCTTGCTGACGTCATCAGGAAGATGAGAGGGGAGAGAAGCGAAGAAAGTCTCTCTCTCTCTCTCTCTCTCTCTCTTCTCTCCCCTCTCTCTCTCTCTCTCTCTCTCCTCTAACTTTCTCTCTCTCTCTCTCTCTTCTCTTCTCTCTCTCTCTCTCTCTCTCTCTCTCTCTCTCTCTCTCTCTCTCTCTAAAGTTTCTCTCTCTGTGTGTGTCTCTCTCTCTAGCTCTCAAAGTTGCTCTCCCTTTGTCTCTGTCTCTCTTGCTCTCTAAGTTTCTCTCTCTGTCTCTCTCTGTCTCTCTCTGTCTCTCTGTCTCTCTCTGTCTCTCTGTCTCTGTCTCTTTCTCTCTCTCTCCCTCTCTCTCTCTCTC
Source organism: Rapana venosa (assembly GCA_028751875.1). Lineage (NCBI taxonomy): Eukaryota > Metazoa > Mollusca > Gastropoda > Neogastropoda > Muricidae > Rapana > Rapana venosa. The sequence continues at coordinate 28,392,310 of CM054143.1, read as the reverse complement.
GCTTGTGCGCAGCCTTGCTTTATATTTGGCGTAAAGCCTTTAGAATAAGATATCTTGGTTTCTTAAGTCATATTTTTTTGTAAGTGATTTTTATTGTGGTGGTTGTTATACAATAACATTTTGGTTTTTTGTGTGCTTCCTTCTTTTTCTCACTAAAATACTAAGCAGCTCGGTACCCCCCCCCCCCCCTCCCTTTCATGTATGGGCCAATGGCCTTTTTTGTGAATAAATCTTTCGAGTTCGAGTTCTCTCTAGCTCTCTAAGTTTCTCTCTCTGTGTCTCTGTCTCTCTAGCTCTCTAAGTTTCTCTCTCTATGTCTCTCTGTCTCTCTCCGTCTCTCTCTGTCTCTGTCTGTCTGTCTGTCTGTCTGTCTCTGTCTCTGTCTGTCTATGTCTCTGTCTCTCTGTCTCTGTCTCTGTCTCTCTGTCTCTCTCTCTCTCTCTCTCTCTCTCTCTCTCTCTCTTCTCACCCTCTCCACTAACTCCAGACTGAATCCTACCAACTTGGATGCCTGCTGTAAAACATGGTGATGAGTCATGTCCATTTGCTTCACTAAAGTCTAATTCTCTCTCTCTCTTTCTCTTTTTTCTTTTTGTCTGTCTGTCTGTCTGGCTGACTGGCTGTTAGTCTGTCTCTCTATCAATGAAGTACACACACATACATACATACATACAGACAAACAGACAGACAGACATTAAATCCTGTTCCGCTTTTCGGAAGAGTAGCCATTGTGTGCCGTGGAAACAGATGACAAAATTTACAAAACCGCATACACACGGAGACTGGATGTAAAAAAAGCACATGAGTGCTTATTCCATTATCCTCGATATAAAAGAATGAATAAAATAATAATAAATAAACAGACAGACAGACAGACAGACACACACATACACACACACACACATTCTCTCTCTCTCTCTCTCTCTCTCTCTCTCTCGAGTTTCCAATGTCACCCATGCCATGGAGATCATTTGGGCTGTATTAATCATGCATTTTTCTTAGTTACAGTGTGTTTTGTGCTCATTCCCCTTCCCACTGTCCCCTTGCGAATGGGTTTAAAAAGCTTATCACAATAAAATATTGTCAAATATTGTCAGATATTCTCTCTCTCTCTCTCTCTCTCTCTCTCTCTCTCTCTCTCTCTCTCTCTCTCTCTCTCTCTCTCTCTCTCTCTCTCTCTCTCTTTCCTGTTTGTATGTCTCTCTGTTGGTTTAAACAATATTGTATTAGAAAAATCATACTATACACATTTATAGTAGAGCACAAAAAAAGCAATCTCAAAGCTTATAGTGCGTCTGTCTGTCAGTCTCTCTTTCTGTAAGTGAAGTTCTTTCTCTCTCTCCCTCCCTCCCCCTCTCTCTCCCTCCTTCTCCCTCTCTCTACCCCCTCTCTCTCTCCCTCCCCCCTCTCTCCCTCCCTCTCTATCTCTCTCCACGACTATACATCCAGACAACTTATCCACAGCAAGTATAGCACACACATACACACGCACACGCACACACACACACACACACACACACACACACACACACACACACACACACACACAGGAATACCCACACACAACACACTGGGAGGGGTGGTGGGATATTTTGGACTTCTTTTTCTCGTCTTGTTGTTAGTTTTATTGTTCTTCATTTGTTTGGCTGTTATTCTTGTCCTATGTTAAGTTATGGGTCGCTGTTGTTGTTGTCTATTATATTTGTGTTTGTTTGATTGTTTATTTCCTTGTTGTGGTTGTCCTTGTTGATTCATCCTTTGTTGTTGTTTTATTCAGTTTTTGTATGTTGAAGGTTTGTGTGTAATGTGTGTGTGAAGGGGGGAGGGAAGCAATTGGTTGGTTTTTTTTAAAATATTTTTTTCTGTTTTGTCTTCTTTGTTTGTTTGGTTTGGTTTTTTATTGTTGCTTGCTTGTTTGTGTTATGACGGGTATTTTTTTTCAAGATTTTTGAATTATTTGAATTGTATGGTCTCATATTTTTCTGGGTTTTTTGTTTTATTTTAATTCCACATATGCATATGTTATTGGTTTTTTTGTTTGATTTGTATAGTTTACCATAGATTAGGTCTTTTTTATTCTATGTCTGCATATACATTATCTTTTTTTCTCTCGCTTTTTTTCTTTCTTTAGATAGATGGCTTGATGAAAAAAAGCAAATACACTGCTTATTCAATGTACCATCTGAAAATAAAAGTTTGACTTTGACTTTGACTTTGACTTGACACACATTCAATCTGCCGACCACAGCAGACAATCGAAATACCGTGGATACTTTTTCACCCATACAAAACTTTATGATCGAAGCAGTCGGCCTTACCTTCCTCACACAATCTTAAATAACCGACATGCATGGGGCATGATAGCCTAGTGGTTAGAGAATGGAAACCGTGATCTCTTGGTAGGCGAGGGCATGGGTTCAAGTCCTCGTTGAGGTATCAGTTTGAAGGAGCGTTCCCCTGGCGTTGATATTGGAACTGATTCCATCTCTCTGTATGTGCTCTGGGGAAGCTGTAAATCTAGGCTCGCGCACACAATACCTCGCGCACTTATCCTTAATCCACCAGACTGGCAAGCACATCCTTCCAAAGATGTTGCTATGCAGCGACCTGAGGAAAATTGCGTGTGGCTGACGGAGATATTAACCCCTGCAAACCAAGCTGTACGGCCCACGAGAGCAGCTGGAAAGTACATGTCATTATTTTCCCCACGAGAGCAGCTGTAAAAGACATGCCGTTATTTTTCCCATGAGAAGAGCTGTAAAGTACATGCCATTATTTTTCCCTTGAGAAGAGCTGTAAAGTACATGCCATTATTTTTCCCATGAGAGCAGCTGAAAAGTACATGCCATTATTTTCCCCATGAGAGCAGCTGTAAAGGACATTTTCTGTGTAAAGCAAATGAGATTAAAACAAAAATTAACTCCCTACCTTCTCTCTTCGTCCTCCCTCCACTTTACGAAGAAGAACTGAACGTCTATGGCTGGTGGCATGGATGATGCAAGCATACTCAAAATGCGACTTTTAATCGGGATGGGGAGGTGCCCCGATAGGTACAACTTGCCCAAGGTACAGTGCCTGCAATGTTGGGGCAGTGCCCCCACACCCCTATGAGGAGATGAAGTAGTCAAGTCAAATTAGCCACATAGACATTCAAGTCCTTCGGATGAGACTATAAACCGAGGCCCTGTGTGTGAACGCACGCAGAACATCTTGCGCACACGTTAAATCCTGTTCCGCTTTTCGAAAGAGTAGGCCATTGTGTGCCGGTGGGAACAGATGACACAATTTGCAAAACCGCATACACAAGGGGACTGGATGTAAAAATGCACATGAGTGTTTATTCCATTATCCTCGATATTAAGAATAAGAATAAATAAAATGAATAAGCTATGGGCAGAACTCCACAGTGACTGGAGTGAGCCTTAAAATATTGTTTATGGAAACAGTATTAGGCTGATATTGCTGCTATTGCTGCTGCTGCAAATGCTACTGCAGCTACGAGTTCTGCTGGTGGTGGATATGGGTTGGCGGCGGTGATGGTAGAAGTGAAATATATGACTCCTTTTTCTTCATCGAATATTGAGACAGCAACTATTGTTGTCTGTCATCTGAGCGAAAATGCGTTGCACTGCCTTTAAGCGCCTTATAAGTCAGGCCCTGCGCATACGACTTCAGCTTTGAAATACGGCTACAAACAGTGGCTTCGCCCGTTAAATTTTGGGTGAGAATGTTCATGATCTTCCATGTCGACGATACCGATACCGTATGACCTCCTTGGTCAACTTATGTAGTATCATGGTGGTGCCTTAGCTTCTCTTTAAAATGTAACAGCTCGCAGAATATAGAAGGTGCGTTAAAAGCCTTGAGATTGAAGAGAGCAGTTGGTGGGATGTAAAAACACAGATATACCCCATAAGCACACGCAACATGTCACTAATGTATTGGATGAAGCAATTGGTCAAAGATCTGGGAAATATAATTCCTGGCGGATAATGTATAGTATATATGATACTTCGTATGCTATGGAACCTATTAATAGAACTAAAATGTATATTATGATGACACAGCTTGACAAAGCTGAAAACTTTGTAGTTCATTTTGTTACTGAATGATGTGATCTGGTGGTAGATTTTCTTTTAACAAAGGACTGCAGTCCCATCTTCAGATCGTTCCATCTTGAACAACTTGGAAATATTTTTCATTATTTACTGTTTCACTGGATGCAAAACCAGGATGGCATTGACTGTAACTCTGGTCAGGTCTGAAAGTCATGAAACTGAATCAGAATTTAGAATGAATAAATTATTTAGAATACTAAAAGCCACTTGGCATTTCACTGTAACTTTCAGACAAACATCTAGAATGTTTACAACCAGGAAACTGTCACCTAGAAATACTGACAACAACAACATGCAGGCATTTTGATTAGCAGAGGGCTAATAGTGGATGTGGTGGATCTATTTACATTTTTAAAATGTAGGTTTGACCTTTGGCAAACACTTTGATATTTAGAATGCTTTCCCCCCCTGTTGAGAGAGAGAAATGTCACATTTAAACCAAGTACCTACAAAGTGAAAAAGACCTGTTTCTAGCAGTCAAGTATATATTTTTTTATACTATCTGAAACAATGCACATTAAACAATAGAACGAACAAGAAAACTATCAAAGGCAGGCAGAGAGGAAAACAAGCAGGCAGAAAAACTATAAAAAGCCTTCACTGCAAATGACTTTACAAAAGAATCCTAAAACAAGAACAGAGTCGATGCTAAGATAAAAATCAAAGAGGAAAGTAGCCATCAAACAAACAAAACAGAACCAAAACACCAACCCATCCTGACCTAAATTCCCACCATTCCTTTCAGTGTCCCTAACCAAGGCCTCTACTCTACTGCAGCAACTGCTCTGGCAATGTTTTATCACTGCTGTACATTCCTTGTTCTGACCTTCCTGACCTAAAGTTACAGACCAGACAAGAAGAAAACCTTGCCCTCAGAGCATCACAAGTCTTTCACGTCTCCTGCTGGAAGAATGGCTTGTGACTGGAATAGCACAGTGTGCACTGTTGTGCTGCAGTTGGGAAAGGTCAGGCCAGTAGGGTGTCTGTTTTGGTGCACCATAAATTGTAGTTGTGTGTGTGTGTGTGTGTGTGTGTGGTGTGTGTGCGTGTGTAGTGTGTGTGTATGTGTATGTGTGAGTGTGTGTGTAGTGTGTGTGTAGTGTGTGTGTTTTGTGTTTTGTGTGTTTGTGTGGAGTTTTTCTATAGTGTGTGTGTGTGTTGTTAAAATGTGTGTGTTTACTATTGATAGAACTAAAATGTATTTGATGACACCTCAAGAGTTCATCCATAGCAAATGCTTGTGCCCTTAGCCTACCAGTCTGAAAAGTGGGGATGCAGTAGTTCTGAACTACAATTTTAAAGTTACTTTACTTGTGACATTCTAAGTAACGATTTTGTTCAAAATGTTTGGCTCCACTAAGTGAAATAACAATTCTGATATAAACGGCAATATACAAAATTGAAAACTTTATCTTCAAGAGAAAAAATGGGACAGTGCCAACTTTCTTTTATAACTGTGTGTTTGCTGAAGACATTCCACTAGGTTTATATATTTTTTTTATCTTACCCTAGAAGAAAAACATTTCTCTGTAAAGGAAATGGAGAAAAGATCGAGTTCAAGTGCATTCAGATATCTGATAAGAATGAAAGCTGGTGATGTTTAAAACTGATGAACTGTTATTAGGTAACGCTTAAACTGACGTACTTAAAGATATATATTGGAGCATTTTGAACTGGAAAAAAAAGTTGGCAATGAATAAAATAGACATATCTCCTGCTGAATTTGATAAAGGAAATAAAAGATATACAAAAGGATAAGAAAAGAAAAAAACCTGTTTAGCATAGAGAGAAAGAATGAAAGAAAAAGGGAAGAAAGTAACAAAAGCCTATACTGCAAAGAGCTTGACAAAAGAATCCTAAAACAAAGAAACAATAAAAAATCAATACAAGGAAAAAATCAAAGAATAAAGCAGCAATCCAACAAACAAAACAGAACCAAAAAACAAAACAGAAACCCATCCAGATCCCCCTACCCCTTCCCTCACCCCCATTCCTTTCTGTGTCCCTAACCAAGGCCTCTACTGCAGGAACTGCTCTGGCAATATTTTATCACTGCTGTACATTCCTTGTTCTGTTCTTCCTGACCTAAAGTTACAGACCAGACAAGAGGAAAACCTTGCCCTCAGAACATCACAAGTCTTTCACGTCTCCTGCTGGAAGAATGGCTTGTGACTGGAATAGCACAGTGTGCACTGTTGTGCTGCAGTTGGGAAAGGTCAGGCCAGTAGGGTTTCTGTTTGTGTGCCATAAATTGTAGTTGTGTGTGTGTGTGTGTGTGTGTGTGTGTGTGTGTGCGCCCCGTGCACACAGACCCACATGTGCACCCACAGGTGGTGCTATCACTGAAGAGGTTGAGTTCATCCACAGCAAATCCTTGTGCCCTTAGTCTAACAGTTTGAATACCCGGGATGCAGTAGTTCTGAACTACATCTGTAAAGTTATTTATGTCATTCCAAGTGACAACGTCATTGAAACGTTTGACTACACTGCAAAATGTAATGATTTGATAAAATAAGTATTTTGGAAAATTGAAAATCCTATCTTGAAGAGAAAAATGGGATAGTGCTAACATTTTTTCTTAAAAATTTTTCTTTTATAAGTATGTGTTCACTGAAGGCCATCTATTACATTAAGTTTCTTTTTATTCTGACACCAGATGAAAAACATTTCTCTCTAAAGGAAATGGAGAAATGATGAAGTTGAAGTATATTTAGATATGTGATAAGAATGAAAGATGGCAATTCTGAAACTAGTGAACTTTTATGTGGTAAAGCATAAACTGATGCACTGTTTATTTAATCTTTAAGTATTTTGAGCTGGGATAAAAGTTAGCAACAAAATAGAGTAAACACATATTTACTGAATTTGATTTTTTTTTAAATGAAGGATACGCAAAAGGATAGGACATATAATAAACTTTTCAGTATAGAAAGAAAAATAAAAATGGAAGAAAGTAACAAAAGCCAATACTGCAAAGAGCTTGACAAAAGAATCCTAAAACAAAGAAACAACAAATAATCAATGCAAGGAAAAAATCAAAGAAGAAATCAGCCATCCAACAAACAAAACAGAACACAAAAAAAACCAGGAACCCAGCCAGACCTACATCCCCTCCCTCAGCCTCACTTCTTTCAGTGTCCCTAACCAAGGACTCTACTGCAGGAACTGCTCTGGAATTATTAATTTTTATTCCTGCTGTAAATTCCTTGTTCTGACCTTCCTGACCTAAAGTTACAGACCAGACAAGAAGAAAACCTTGCCCTCAAAGCATCACAAGTCTTTTAGGTCTCCTGCTGGAAGAATGGCTTGTGAATGGAATAGCACAGTGTGCACTGTTTGTGCTGCAGTTGGGAAAGGTCAGGCCAGTAGGGTGTCTGTTCTTGTGCCATAAATTGTAGTTGTGTTCGTGTGTATGTATGTATGTATGTGTGTGTGTGTGTGTGTGTGTGTGTGTGTGTGTGTGCTTGTAGTATGTGTGTGTGTAGCGTGTGTGTGTGTAGTATGTGTGTGTATGTGTGGAGTGTGTGTGTGTGTGTGTGTGAGAGTGTGTGTGTTGTGTGTGTTTCCTGTCACTGAAGAGGTTGATTTCATCCTTAGCAAATGATTGTGCCATTATTCATCCATAGCAAATGATTGTGCCATTACCTAAACAGTTTGAAAAGCGGGGATGCAGTAGCTCAAAACAACGATTTTTAAGTTATTTGTGATATTTCAAGTGAGGATTTCCTTCAAAATGTTTGACTCCACTCACTGAAAAACACATCCAATATAAACAGCATGTTAAAAAATCCAAGAGCTTATCTTGAAGAGAAAAATGGGACAGTGCCAACTTTCTTTTTATAAATGTGTGTTCACTAAAACACAGTCCACTGAGATTCTTTTTGTTCTTAAGCTAGAAGAAAAACATTTTTTCTATAAAGGAAATGGAGAAAAGATTGAGTTGAAGTTTATTCACATATCTGATAAGAATGAAGGCTGGTAATGTTTGAAACTGACGAACTGTTATGAGGTAACTTTTAAAATGATGTACTTAAAATATATATATTGAAGCATTTTGAGCTGGGAAAGAAGGTTAGCAATGATTAAAATAGACATATCTACTACTGAATTTGATGAAAGAAAATGAAAGATACACAAACGGATAAGAAAAGAAAAAACTGTTTAACCTAGAAAGAAAGAAAACAAAAAGAGAACTGAAAGAAATTAACAAAATCCTATACTGCACATAGCTTAAAAGAATTTCGAAACAAGAAACAAACAAACAAATAAAAGAGAATTGATGCAAGGAAAAAATCAAAGAGGAAAGCAGCCATCAAACAAACAAAACAGAACCAAAAGCAACAACCCATCCTGACCTAAATTCCCACCATTCCTTTCAGTGTCCCTAACCAAGGCCTCTACTTTACTACAGCTACTGCTCTGGAAATATTTTATTACTGCTGTACATTCCTTGTTCTGACCTTCCTAACCTAAAGTTACAGACCAGACAAGAAGAAAACCTTGCCCTCAAAGCATCACAAGTCTTTCACGTCTCCTGCTGGAAGAATGGCTTGTGACTGGAACAGCACAGTGTGCGTTGTGCTGCAGTTGGGAAAGGTCAAGCCAGTAGGGTGTCTGTTCATGTGCCATAAATTGTAGTTGTGTGTGCGGTGTGTGTGTAGTGTGTGTGTGTAGTGTGTGTGTGTGTGTGTGTGTGTGTGTGTGTGTGAGAGTAGTGTTTGTGAAGTGTGTGTGTGTGTAGTGTGTGTAGTGTGTGTGTGTGTAGTGTGTGTGTTCGTGTGTTGGGTTGGGATGTGTGTAATGTTGTGTGTGTGTGTGTGTGTTTACTATCACTGAAGAGGTTGTGTTCATCCATAACAAACACTTGGGTTAACCGAACACTTAAAAAAATGGGAGTACATAGGTTCTGAACTACATCTTTAAAGCTACTTGTGACAATCCAAGCAAGAACTTCGCTAACAGGTTTGACTCCACTTCGTGAAATAATGATTTGATAAAATAAGTATGTTGGAAAATAGAAAAGCTTATCTTAAAGAGCAAAGATGGGACAGTGCCAACTTTCTTTTATAAAAGTGTGTTCGGGGAAGACATTCATTCCACTACGTTTCATATTGTCCTTACCCGAGAAGAAAAACCATTTCTCTGTAAAGGAAATGGAGAAATGAACAAGCTGAAGTGCATTTACATTATCTGATAAGAATGAAGGATGGCATATCGTGAAAATGATTAACCATTCTCTGTGGTAATGCTGAAATTGCTGTGCTTTTTCTTTGATATCAAAGCATTTTCAACGGGAAAAATAAGCTGGAAACGAAAAAGATAGACATATTTACTGATTATAACAAAGAAAATGAGAGACCCAAAAGGAATATAAAACTCAAATTGTTTCAGCAAAGAAATTTACTTTTAGAGCATAATTTGAATACAGCATATCAACAGGAGAAGCACCTTAGTTGCTACTATCAATTTCCAACGAAGAAAACGACATAGTTATCAACACATAATGTGTGGAGCTTTCAATGTTAAGGTAAACGAACCAGGCCAATCTCCCATAACCAGTGTAAAACACCTACACACAAAAACGTGCTAATGAGAATTACTGACAGCATAAATAGTGAAATATCTTGAACCTGATCAGATTTATTAATTTAGTAA
>CM054143.1:28355037-28370037 GCA_028751875.1 Rapana venosa | reverse complement strand
AGTGAACTTATCAATCAGTCCAGCTTTTCGATTTCATTCACAACTATCATCAATAAGAAAGCAAATTTTGGTGATCTTTATCATTAACAAGAATCAATCAAAACAGATTCCTCTGAAGTTTGCATCACCACTGCAGGGCCTCATCTATCTCATGACCTCACGGCAGCCAAATATACATTCTTAACCCAATATCGACTCATAAGAGTTGGTACGAGGATAGAAATGAGGTTAGTGGGATTGCATTTAAAACAGAGCGAATATTTTAAGTGACAAGATCAGTGTAACAGAGTGAAGATTATTGATCTGCCACAACTCTGTACAACTTTTCATCTACAAAAGCACAATATGAACAGGGAGGATGTGGCCTCTAAGAAAGAAACTGCATAAATATAACGTTTAGCCGCGAAGGCAAAGTGTATGCAACCGTTAGATTACAACCACCACCCAAGGGAAACAGAGGGCTGCACAATTACGCAGGTGTGTCCCAAAATAGTAACACGTCGCTCTGATCGCATGGGAGGTAATCTACTTCCCACACCATCACACCAGTATACATAACGCACGACAACGAAACCTCATAAAATATCAATCAAACAAGAAACTGGATCGATTTTCATGACCTCCCCCAAAAATCCCTAACTCCTCACCAACCCTCACATAGTCCCACCACCATAACAATAATATTGGCGCTAACACGCACGCCATCAGTTGTCGAAATCAGCAGACCAACCAGTCACGATTGCACGTGGAAACCGTTGCTCTGAAACAAAAACAAACCGCTGGCTGGCGACTGGCTGGCTTGTGCAAGAACACAAATAACTTCCCAATCCTGTTTGGCTTGGCGCTGTGCTATAACCCGACTGCCAGTCTGGTGCTTCAAATCTGCTGGGATTTGCGGTAATAACCCAGCGAAAAGCTAGAGTTCATTGACAGGGGTTGCTGTGCTACGCGCTTGTGATGGGGCAAGGTTCGTTAGAGCTGGGAATTGGTTAATTTTGTACAGAATTAACAAACCTGGGGTGTCCTCCTAATCTACTGGGAAACGTTGTGGATGAACTTTAAAAAAAAATTTGGAATTTGGATTTTCGTGTTTGAATGGAAATTCGTTTTTGTGTTTGAATTGGAATTTATTTTTGTGGTTGAATGGAAATTCGTTTTCGTATTTTGCATATTATGAGGAGGGAAAGAGTTTATTTTTTTGTAATGGTTATTGTTTGTTTAGTTGTTTTTTTTTAAACCAGTGGCTTTTAATCAAATAGTCAAAGCTTCACTATCATTAAGGAATGATACTAGAAGTTCGTGTGAATGATACAATAATATACATTCATATCTGATACTTCGTGCGCATAATACAAACAGTACATTCATCATTGGTTATATTTTCATTTTATAATACGTAATCAAAGAGAACGCAAATCAAATCATATGAACAAAAACAACATAGAACATATAGCTCTGTAAAAACTGTGCGCATTACGGGTGTGAAAATGCGTATGTTAGTTGTAATGAAGACTTTTGCTATAAGCCTGCAATGGTACTATCTTGTGCATTGACAGTTTCAGAGGTTTTGTGTGGAAGACAATAGGAAATTGTGCAACCCTGGAAAGCAATGTTTCTTTAAGATTGGTAAGTATACGTGTGATATGTTGTGCATGCATGCTGACTTTGTTTGCTTTCCCGTGTGTGTGTGTGTGTGTGTGTGTGTGTGTGTGTGTGTGTGTGTGTGTGTGTTGGTGTGTGTATGTGTGTGCGCGCGCGTGCGCGTGTATGTGTATGTGTGAATGCATATATATGTGTGTGTGCGTGCTCATTGTGTGCGCTCAGTGTGTGTGTGTTCAGTGTGTGTATGTGTGTGTGTGTACTTGTATGTGTGTGTGTGTGCGCGCGCGTGTGTACGTATGTGTGTGCGCGCGCGTGCGCGGGTAAGCACGTGGGATGTAAGTATGAGCACATAAATACATGCAATGTTGCCTGCACATGCTGATAAATAATGTTTCGTTTGATCTCTCTCACTGTTCAGATCTGTCTACAGTGTACACTTCAGCTGTTCCTGCTCTCTTCAGCTGGCGTGCATTAAACTTCACTATCCTTCATGTGGACATCATTTTCTCATTATAGTGGGGTGGGGTGTGTGTGTGGGGGATGTAAGAAATTTAATTTATGTCAGAAATGACTTGAAACGTTATGTAGTTCTCGAAACCAACTTGATGATCATCATTTTTTTGGTTGTTGTTGTTGTTGTTGTCCAGTGTCATTCACTTCTGTGTTTGAAAGAGTTAATAGTTAATAGTGGATGATTATGTGAAGGACTATTGCTTTTAGTGATCCCTATTTCCACTCTGTAGGACTTACAGACCCAGTTCTTTATAGTTTGGAAAGTAAAAAAAAAAGAAAATAAATAATGCTCAACACTCCCACTCTCTTTCCAATCTTTCAGTCATTAGACACGTTCTTACAGGCCCATACTTTGTCAAGAGCAAAACTGTCCACAGATCTCTCTCTCTCTCTCTCTCTCTCTCTCTCTCTCTCTCTCTCTCTCTCTCTCTCTCTCTCTCTCTCTCCGTTCCTTCTGTACTTGTGACTTTTGCAGGTCTGTCCGCTGGCTTCAGCCAACACATTCTGATTTGGGAGCTACTTATTTTCATTGTACAGGCTGCATGCTTGGTGCATTTGTGTGTTTTTTTAACCCATCAATGACGGGATCTTTAACGCGTATGTTTTAATCTTCTGCATGTGTATATAAACACGAAGGGAATTAAGACACTGATATTATCTGCTTTTGAAAGTGACCTTCCATTATCCTCGCCATAAAAGAATGACATAAAATAAAATAAATAAATAAAAACACACAGCTCTTAGTTCACCAAACGATGATGCTGCTGCACCCACAGCTGTCTTTCCCCCCCAACTTTCAGCTCCTCTCAGCTGCTGTCCATTCCATCCCAGCTGGTGCTAATTTATGGCAGAAACTGACGGCACTTGATTTGTTAAATGGAAGGGGTACACTAATTTTTGCACTGGACCCTGGACCCTTGACAGAGTTATGCTGGATTTGCATACTGTGGCCGAGACTCGAACCCACGACTTCGTGGACCCACGCCATTGAAGTCAAACGGTCTTAACCACTCGGCTATGGCGTCTACCATCACAGATCCAAACATTCGGAAGAGCTGAGCAGCACTCTGGTTACGTAGATCTTCTGCGTGTGTATATAAACACCAAGGGTATTAAGGCACTGGCAGATCTGCTCTTGAAGCTGATCTGGAAGATCGTAAAAAAGACACAGCAGAACATCTTGCATACACACGTTAAATCCTGTTCCACTTTTCGTAAGAGTAGGCCATTGTGTGCCGGTGGGAACAGATGACAGAATTTACAAAAACCGCAAACACACGGGGACTAGATGTAAAAAAGCACATAAGTGCTTATTCCTTTATCCTCGATATAAAAGACTAAAAATAAAATAAAATAAATAAATAAAATAAAATAAAATAGTTCTTTGAAGAACGAAATCTTTGTTTTGAAAAACATTCCAGTGGTCGTAGAGTGCTGACGGAAATGCCTAAGAGTTGGTTCCCGATTGTAAAGCCTTTCAGTCAGCCTTCTAACCTCCAACCAACTGAAGTGTTTTCTAAACAAAGCCTTCCTTCTTCAAAGAACCACCTAACGACTCCTTTCAACTTTTCTTCACCAGAAGATAGTTTAGCCCGTGCGTGAGGTACAAAACTGTACCAGCTACGTTTGTGCTAGAAATACACACCACTTGTCTTGTGTTTTTGCATTTAAAATAGCAGGGTATGCGTGTGTGACAGGGGTAGCTCAGTGGTCGGAGCACTCGCTTTCCCCCCAGCATAAGGTTAAGCAGCATCGAGCGTGGTTACCACTTGAACGAGTGACTGTTTGGGCACCTTGGTTTCAGTACAGTTTCCCTCAATTCACCCAGCTGTATATGGGTACCTGCCCTCTTTAGGGTCAGGGAAGGTAAAGCAGCAAGGGAGAGGAGATAAGCTCCGCCATCAATACGCTGGCCCCTAGAGAAGTTGAGGTCTATGACGCCTCGCTCCCCTACGACATTACAGGTTATGGGACACCTTTACTTTTTTAAAGGTGTGGCAGACCCACCATGTATAAGAATAAGTAGATAGGTTCAAGTACGGTGTGCTAGTGTTGTGATTTTGGTATAGCTCCTTTAAAGATGCGTTTGGTCCAGAACAGTATCTGATATCGTTAACTAATAAAAGGCTTCGAAGTAATTTACTAAAATTTAGGCTAAGATTGTGTGGTCTTTTGAACTGCAAACAATGGTATATTACAGCAGAGACAGACAACAACTCTTGTCCAGCATGTGGAGAAGAAGAAGAAGACGAATTTCATTTTTTGTTTGCTTGTAGAACTTATCATGACATTCGCCAAAAAATTGCTTTTTTGACAAACCCAACCAACAGGTCCACCAATCTTGTACAAAAGGTGTTATCTTCAAATAATATGTCGAGCTTAAATCTTTAGCATTATATATAAACGCAGGCTCTAGATAAACGTAAGCAGACTATGAATGAAACGGATCCTATACGTAATAACTGAAAATATTGGTTGGCATTTATCTGGACTTTGGATTATTACTCATGTCCTTTTCATATTCATTCCTATGTTAATATGTTACTTACAATTACCCCCTTTGACTGATGGGCTTGTAGCTTTTGTCAAATAAAATTCGTTCATTCATTCGTTCATTCATTCATTCATTCTCTCTTTCTCTCTCTCTCTCTCCCTCTCTCTCTCTCTCTCTGTGTTTCTGTCTGACTCACTGTCTCTGTCTATGTTCTTATTTTCTCCCCTCTCTGTCTGTCTGTTTCTGTTTTTCTGTCTGTGTTGTTCTGTATGCCTCTCTCACACACAAACACACACACACATGCGCGCGCACACACACACACACTGTCTCTCTTTGTCTCTCTCTGTCTCTGTCTCACTGTCTCTCTCTCTCGTTTGACAGACATTAATCGTTTGATGCATTTACATCAAACAGCCACCTTTACCCTCACCCCCCCCCACTTCCTTAACAAAACTAAAAAGTGTTCGTTCATGCATATAAATCGGCTCTTTGATTGTTGAATACGCTTAATCAAAGTTAAAACGCTTCTCTGGGATGGTGAAATAGTTCATTATTTCTAACCACATTAAAAAAATCCCCAAACCAAACAAAGTTTGTCCTAATTACTGGGTTGTTTGAATCTAGGGTTAACAGTTCATTAAAGCAACAATACTTTGTCTGATGAATCGTTTTCAATGCCCATTAAGGTTTTCTTTTAATGCTGTGGTTTTGACCTACCAAGCTTTCATGAACTTTCAGAGAGAGAGAGAGAGAGAAAGAGAGAGAGGGGGGGGGTGAAAGAGGAGAGAGAGAGAGAGGGAGAGAAAGAGAGCAAGAGAGGGAGAGAGAAAGAGAAATAGGGAGAGAGGGGGAGAGAGAGAGAGGGAGAGGGATAGATTTTAATTTTTTTATTCTTTTATTTCGAGGATAATGGAATAAGCACTCGTGTGCTTTTTTTACATTCAGTCCCACATCCAGTCCCTGTGTGTATGCAGTTTTGTACATTTTGTCATCCGTTCCCACGGGTACACTATGGCCTACTCTTCTGAAAAGAGGAACGAGTTTAAATGTGTGCGCAAGATGTTCTGCTTGCATTCGCTCACAGGGACCTTGGTTTTATAGTCTCATCGAAGGACTCTTACCAAAGCAAAAGCGGCAACAACAACAAGGGGAGAGGGGACAACCAAATAATCCCCCCTAAAAAAAAAAAAACAAAGAGAGAGAGAGAGAGAGAGAGAGAGAGAGAGAGAGAGAGAGAGAGAGAGAGAGAGAGAGAGATCGAGAGATCTAGGGGACAGAAACAAAAACTTGTGTGCACGATTTCATATTGATTGATAGAAGCCTTGGATCTCTCTGCATTAGTTTACAGGTAATGGTGGGGTGAACTGCTTTTTTCCCCCAAAGTAAAATTTGTTCAAGCTTTGAAGGACAGGATAGCTCAGTGGTCAGAGCACTCGCTTTTCCCCAGCACAAGGTTTAGCAGTATTGACCGTGGTTACCACTTGAACGGGTGATCGTTTGCACGCCTTGGCTTCAGCACAGTCCCTCCCTTCAATTCACCCAGCAGTAAAATGGGTACCTGCCCTCTTTAGGGTCAGGGAAGGTCAAGATGGGCGCCACTTGGATGGGTGATTGTTTGTGCGCCTTGGTTTCAGTACAGTTTCCCCCCCCAATTCACCCAGCTGTAAATGGGTACCTGCCCTCTTTAGGGTCAGGGAAGGTAAAGCAGCGAGGGAGAGGAGATAAGCTCCGCCCTCAATATTCTGGCCCCTAGAGAAGTTGAGGTCTCTGACGCCTTGCTCCCCTACGACCACATAGGTTATGAGACACCTTTATTTTTTTTAAAGGTGTGGCAGACCCACGGTGTGTAAGAATAAATAGATAGGCTCAAGGGAAAAGTACTGTGTGCTAGTTTTGCACTTTTCCTTACAGCTACTCTCCTAGTGTTTATTCCAATCTTTGTCTGTGTTCGTCTGTTAGCCTGTCTCTCTGTTTCAGTGTCTGTCTGTGTCTGTTTCTTTTTCCCTCCCCTTCTCTCTCTCTCCCTCTCTCTCTCTCTCTGTTTCTGTCTGACTCGCTGTCTCTGTCTATGTTCTTGTTTTCTTCCCTCGCTGTCTGTCTGTTTCTGTTTTTCTGTCTGTCCTTGTTGTTCTGTCTGCCTCTCTCACACACAAACACACACACACATACGTGCGCACACACACACACACACACACTGTGTCTCTCTTTGTCTCTGTCTCTGTCTCTGTCTCACTGTCTATGTCTGTCTCTCTGTCTCTGTCTCTCTCTCTCTTTTGTTTAACAGACATTAATTGTTTGATGCATTTACATCAAACAGCCACCCTTACCTCTCTCTCCCCCCCCCCCCCCCACTTCCTTAAAAAACACCCTAAACAGTGTTCCTTCATGCATATAAATTGTCTCTTTGAATGTTGAATACGCTTAATCAAAGTTGAAACGCTTCTCTGGAATGGTAAAATAGTTCATTATTTCTAACCACATTAAAAAACAACAACAAACAAACAAAGGTTGTCCTAATTACTCGGTTGTTTGAATCTACAGGTAACAGTTCATTAAAGCAAAAATACTTTGTCTGATGATTCGTTGCGCCCATCAAGGTTTTCTTTTAATGCCATGGTTTTGACCTACCAAGCTTTCATGAACTTTCAGAGAGAGAGAGAGAGAGAGAAGACAGGAAAAGAGAGAAGAGAGAGAGAGAGAGGAGAAGAGACGAGAGGGAGAGAGAGAGAGATGAGGGAGGGAGAGAGAGAGAGGAGAGAGGGAGGAGAGAGAGAGAGAGGAGAGGAGAGGAGGAGAGAGAGAGAGAGAGAGAGAGAGAGAGAGAGAGAGAGAGAGAGAGAGTTTTAACATTTTTATTCTTTTATTTCGAGGATTGTGGAATAAGCACTCGTGTGCTTTTTTTTACAATCAGTCCCCGTGTGTATGCAGTTTTGTACATTTTGTCATCCATTCCCATGGCCTACTCTTTCGAAAAGCGGAACGGGTTTTAACGTGTGGGCAAGATGTTCTGCATGCGTTCGCTCACAGGACATCGGTTTATAGACTCATCTGAAGGACTTTTAGGGGGAGTGGAGTCTCAGAGAGAGAGAGAGAGAAAGAGAGAGAGAGAGAGAGAGAGGAGAGAGAGAGAGAGAGAGAGGAGGAGAGAGGAGAGAGAGAGAGAGAGAGGGTCTAGGGAATAAACATGGAACCTGTGTACGCAATTTCATATTGATTGATAGAAGTCTTGGATCTCTGTGGTTAGTTTATGGGTAATGGTGGTGTAAATTGCTTTTTTCCTCCAAAGTAAATTATTTCAAGCTTTGAAGAACAGGATAGCTCAGTGGTCAGAGCACTCGCTTTCCCCCCAGCTAAGGTTAAGCAGCATGAGTGTGGTTACCACTTGGATGGGTGACCGTTCGCGAGCCTTGGTTTCAGTACAGTTCCCCAATTCACCTAGCTGTAAATGGGTACCTGCCCTCTTTAGGGTCAGGGAAGGTAAAGTAGCGAGGGAGAGGAGATGGGCGCCACCCTCAATATGCTGGCCTCTAGAGAAGTCGAGGTCTCTGATGCCTCGCCACCCCTACATAGATTATGGGACACCTTTACCTTTACACTAAAAAGAAGTTCTTTAGCTTTTAGTGACGTTCAATACCTGAAAGTAGTGCTATGGAATATAACAGCGTGTTTTAGACTAATATGAAACCTTTGATTTCCAGTATTATTTGTTTAAAGTGTGTATAGCGTTAGTTATGTATCTTTTTATTTGTGGGGATGGGGACTCTTGTGGCCTCAGATAAGATCTATTTGATCACTACGCAAATGGTTATCGGGTCGACACGCTTACACTATGAGAAAGTAGTTTTTTGTGTGTGTGTGTGAGTGTGCGCCATCGCTGCAGTGTGCTATCGAATTAACGTCGATGTTTAGTGATATCAGACAACCGTCTCGTTCAGTTTATTGTAAAGTGTGTGCTTCTAGTATCCGTTTTTATTTGGTCTCATGGGCGGCTTGCTGCTTTGAAGTTCACATAGAGGACGGCGTGCGTGGCGCGGCTTCAAAGCTTGTTAGTGTGTGTGGGGTGATGTGTGCGCCTCGCGACGCAGTTGTCTTAAGTAGCGAAGTTGCATTGAAGGAACAACACGCGCTTTAATTTATCAGTCAAGATAGTGCTTCTTATGTAGGTGCAGGCTCTGCTTGCCAGTGACATGGAGTGCTGTCTCTGAAAGCCGCATTGCATGTAGTGGAGTAGCGGATTTGTTTTGTGGATGTGCTATAGCAGCAGTGACTGAAGTTGGGTAACAAACAAATCAAAAGATAGCTCGCTCTAGCTCAGTGGGATTTCTGAATGCCGGCATGGGCTGTTTTGTACAGAACATTGGCGACTGTAAGCAAACAAATCAGATGACATTGTGTGTGTAGGAGGACTTGACAGACGAGGACAGAGAATACAAACAGATGATACGGTCAGATGACATCGAGCTGTTCTGGGCAGTGTATCTCAGTACGATTTTGGCGACTAGAGACAGACAAGAGGGAAGGAGATGAGAGAAAAGGGAAGAGAGAAGAAGAGAGACGAGAGAGAGAGGAGGAAGAAGAGATAGAGAGAAGAGGGAGAAGAGAGAGGAAGAGAGAGAGAGAGAAGAGAGAGAGAGAGAGAGAGAGAGAGAGAGAGAGAGAGAGAGAGGAGAGGAGAGAGAGGAGAGAGAGAGAGAGACAGAGAGAGAGAGACAGAGAGAGACGAGAGAGAGAGAGAGAGAGAGAGAGAGAGAGAGAGAGAGAGAGAGGAGAGAGAGAGAGAGAGAGAGAGAGCTTGAGGGAGAGAGAGAGAGAGAGCGAGAGAGAGCATACACGCACGCATGGAAGCATGGACGTGCATACAAACGCTCATTACAAACACAGACACAGACAGGCACACACAGACACATACAGAGGCAGGCACACATACAGAGACACACAGACATACAGACACAGACAAGAGAACGCACACATAGAACAGACACAGACAGACACACACACAGACAGCACACACACACATACAGAGAACACAGACATCAGACACAGACAACAGACGCACATACAGAACAGACATAGACACAGACAGACAGACAGACGCACACATAGACATACACAGACACAGATAACAGAAAGACCTACACAGACTCAGACAGACAGACTACAGACAGTAAAAAACTCAGACAGACGCACATACAGACAGTTAAACAGACAGAAAGACATATACAGAAACACACACGGAACAAAAAAGAAAGAAAGACAGAAGGAAAACAAGAAAGAAAGAAAATAGAAAGAAAGCAAAAAGAAAAGAATGATAGACCAAAACAAAAAAAGAAAGAAATGAAAAACCAGACAAGAAATACAGACAAAAGAAAAAATGACACAAAAGACAAGCCAGAAACAACACGCGTCTGTATGCTATAAATTCGTGATAAAAGACGTTAGAGCAAAACAAATTAAAAAAAACACCCAACAACAACAACAGCAGAAATAAATTCAAACAAAAACGTTCGGCTGAGCAGTTTATCGTCTCAGCATCAGTGTGCGGCCATCTCGTTTTCTCTAAAAGATTACCAGACCACCGAGACGTTCATAACAAAAACGGGGAACAGTTTATTGCCATCGTTATTTTTCAAAAAGCTGGGCTCGATTAGATGCAGTGTTTGGTGGCATCCGTCTGTATTTGGGACAAGGATAACAGCCAGTGAGTGAGTGAGCAGGCAAGAGAGAGACAGAGAGAGAGAGAGAGAGAGAGAGAGAGAGAGAGAGAGAGAGAGAGAGAAGAGAGAGAGAGAGAGAGAGAGAGAGAGAGAGAGAGAGAGAGAGAAAGTCTCTGTCCTAAATTCCGCAACCACCAGTCTCTGTCCTAAATTCCACAGCCGCCAGTTTTTGTCCTAAATTTTGCACCCACAAATCTCTGTCTTAAATTCTGCAGCCACCATTCTCTGTCCTAAACTCCGCAGCCACCAGACTCTGTAGTCCTTAAATTCCGCAGCCACCAGTCTCTGTCCTAAATTCCGCAGCCGCCATTCTCTGTCCTAAATTCTGCAACCGCCATTCTCTGTGGCCCTTAAATTCCGCAAATACCAGCTTCTGTAGTCCTTAAATTCCGCAGCCGATAGCCTCTGCAGTCCTTAAATTCCGAAACCGCCAACCTCTGTAGTCCTTAAATTCCGCAACTACCAGCCTCTGCAGTCCTTAAATTCTGCAAATACCATTCTCTGTGGTCCTTAAATTCCGCAACTACCAGCCTCTGTAGTCCTTAAATTCCGCTGCCGACAGCCTCTGCAGCCCTTAAATTCCGAAACCGCCAGCCTCTGTAGTCCTTAAATTCCGCCGCCGAAGTCTCTGTAGTCCTTGAATTCCGCCGCCGACAGTCTATGTAGTCCTTAAATTCCGCCGCCGACAGTCTCTGTAGTCCTTAAATTCCGCCGCCGACAGTCTCTGTAGTCCTTAAATTCCGCCGCCGACAGTCTCTGTAGTCCTTAAATTCCGCCGCCGACAGTCTCTGTAGTCCTTAAATTCCGCCGCCGACAGTCTCTGTAGTCCTTAAATTCCACCGCCGACAGTCTCTGTAGTCCTTAAATTCCACCGCCGACAGTCTCTGTAGTCCTTAAATTCCACCGCCGACAGTCTCTGTAGTCCTTAAATTCCACCGCCGACAGTCTCTGTAGTCCTTAAATTCCGCAGCCACCAGTCCCTGTAGTCCTTTAATTCCACAACCCCAGGGCCTGTAGTCCTTGAATTCCGCAGCCGACAGTCTCTGTAGTCCTTAAATTCCGCAGCAGACAGTCTCTATAGTCCTTAAATTCCGCAGCAGACAGTCTCTATAGTCCTTAAATTCCGCAGCAGACAGTCTCTATAGTCCTTTAATTCCGCAGCAGACAGTCTCTATAGTCCTTTAATTCCGCAGCAGACAGTCTCTATAGTCCTTTAATTCCGCAGCCGTCAGTCCATATCCCTACTACCTACCACAAACTCTTTTCAGACCAGGACAAGTGTTAAGGAAGGTGGCAGGATGGTTAAGACGTTTGCCTGCCAACAAGTAAACCGTGAGGTTCTGGGTTCGATTCCCAGCCTCGCCCTTTCTTTCCCAGTTTGACCCCCCCAAAAATCGAACTGAATGTCACAGTCCTTCGGATGAGACTATAAACTAAACCGACCGAGGCCCCGTGTTCGAACACATGCAGAACATCTTGCGCACACGTTAAAATCCTGTTCCGCTTTTTCGGAAGAGTAGGCCATTATGTGCCGGTGGAAACAGATGACAAAATTTACAAAACCACATACACACGGGTGCTGAGTGTAAAAAAGCACATGAGTGCTTATTCCATTATCCTCGATATAAAAGAATAAATATATAAAAGAATAAATTAAAAACTAATAGAAACCATCTTCTCACCCATGAGACCCAGCCTTTCCCCTTCCCCCGAATAGATAGAGACGGTTTTGGGGGTCGATGCAACGGGCGAATAAATAACACGCAAGTCACAATCAAAACTGATCGGTAATATGATCTTATTGGAAGTGGATGTGTGGAGTATATAGGGCTGGTTGCCAGGAAGTATTAGAATCGACTTGTAAAAGTTTGGTAGATGTTTAAGAAAGTCTCTTTCGTTGGTGGTTAGTGTGTTGATAGGTTGATCTGGAATATCTTGGTTCAATTTGTTCAAGAAGAGGACGATTTTAGCTATTCTGTCGTTGTTGTTGATGTTGTTTTCGTTCTCTTTAGCTTTTCTTTGGTTTTGTATGTTTGTTACTTATAAATAATCGTTCTGGGTTTTTTGTTCTTTCTGTTTCTCATTCTTCGTCTCTTCTTTCTTTCTTTCGTTCTTTCTTTCTTTCTTTCTTTTTTTCGTTTCTTTCTTTCTTTCGTTCTTTCTTTCTTTCTTTTTTTTCGTTCTTTCTTCTTTCTTTCTTTCTTTCTTTCTTTCTTTCTTTTTTTTCTTTCTTTCTTTCTTTCTTTCTTCCTTTCTTTCTTTCTTTTCTTTCTTTCTTTCTTTTTCTTTCTTTCTTTCTTCCTTTCTTCTTTCTTTCTTTTCTTTCTTTTTCTTTTCTTTCTTTCTTTCTTTCTTTCTTTCTTTCTTTCTTTCTTTCTTTCTTTCTTTCTTTCTGTCTGTCTGTCTGTCTGTCTGTCTTCTCTTTTATTTGAGTTTGTCTAGATGTGTTTTTTTCCCCAAACAGTCTTCTTTCTTTTCATTTTCTTCCTTCCTTTTCTCCTTTTTATTGATATCATTATGTCTGTCTGTTTTTCTTTCTTTCTTTCTTTCTTTTGCTCTTTCGTTCTTTTTTTCTTTCTTTTGCTCTTTCGTTCTTTCTTTCTTTCTTTCTTTCCTTCTTTCTTTCTTTCTTTCTTTCTTTCATTCTTTCTTTCTTCTCTTTTCCTTTCTCTCTCTCATTCTCTTTCTTTCTTTCTTTTTCTTTATGTCTCTGTATGTCTGTATGTCTGTATGTCTGTCTATCTATCTTTTTTTCTTTCTTTCTTTCTGTCTTTTTTTTTCTTCCTCTACATACACAAACACACACACAGATACACACACACACACACACACACGAAACACACACACAACACACACACACACACACACACACACACACACACACACACACACACACACACACACACACACACACACACACACACACACACACACACACACACGAAACACACACACACACACATATACACACACACGCCCGCGCGCGCGTACGTTCACAGAGCCAGATCGGTAGACAAACTACAGGAAAGGACTTGGAAAAACGCTCAAGTTTGACTGACACCCGAAATTATTCTTTGTGAAGCAGGGAATAGACACAGAATTGGACTGCAGCACACATACACAGTTTTATGCAAAAGAGGGAAGACAAACACGGAGACAGGTAGACAGACAGACAGACAGATAGACAGAATGGCCAAAAGACAGATCGAAAAAAATACAGCATTGCAAAGATGAAACTATGGGAGTTTTACACTTTGATGTCAGACTGAACAGCCAAAGTTTATGTTAGAGTTTGCATTCGGTTAAAAATGATTTGCTTTAAAATAAATTCTGTCCTGCTCGTGTAATGGGGGAGGGAGGAATGGCAACTGAAAAACTGTGTAATATTCTTCAGATGGCATGGCGTGTAAATGGTGCACTGTATAAAATACCGTTGTGTATGTATGTATGTATGTATGTATGTATGTATGTATGTATGTATGTATGTATGTATGTGTGTGTGTATGTATGTATGTATGTATGCATGTATGTATGTATGCATGTATGTATGTATGTATGTATGTATGTATGTATGTATGTATGTATGTATGTATGTATGTATGTATGTATGTATGTATGCAGGAATGCTGTATACACGCTATTTCTTTGTTATGTACAATATTGAAGTACATTCATGAACATGCGACTATTACTGGTTAACGATCATATATATTGTTAATACTTGTCATGCATATATGTATTTGTAACAACAAAAGGAATTAAAAAAATTATTTTATAAAAAAATTCTGTTCTGTGTATTTTGTGTGATGTAGTGACCATATTCATAACATCCAAAAAGGTATAGATCTGGTTCTCCTGTGAAAATTTCTGATTTTAGAAAATATTTGGTAACATATGAAGGCAGAGATTTAAGTTAATAATTTTTAACACAGAACGCATCAAACTAACTAATCCATTTACTTAGTTATAGAGTAAATGTGTGGAAGACATGAATAGCAATCTTTCCTTGTTTTTCTCTCTCTATCTTTCTTTATTGCTTTCTCTTTTCGTCTTCACTTCATTTTTCCCTGTGTTTTTCTCTTTCCACTTTCTTCCTTTATGTCCTTTGTTTCAATTTTGTCCGAGTCCATGTTTAAATCAAGAATTGGATTACCGTAAAAGTGAGAAGAAAGGACAAAGAAAAAGAGAGAAGATGGTGATGATAATGCTGCTGCTGCTGCTGCTGATGGTGGTGATGATGATGATGATGATGATGATGATGATGATGATGATGATAAGAGAAGGAGAACAATGTGAAGAAGAAAAAGAAAAAGAAGAAGAATTGAGAAGAAGAGGAATTGCGAAAGAAGAATGCGAAGAAGAAGAAGAATGCGAAGAAGACTGCGAAGAAGAATGCGAAGAAGAAGCAGAGTGCGAAGAAGAATGCAAAGAAGAAGAATGCAAAAAATAAAAAAAGAAGAATGCCAAGAAGAAGAATGCGAAGAGGAGAATGCGAAGAAGAAGAATAATTTGACAATTTGAAGAATTTGAAGAAGAAGAATTGCGAAGAAGAAAAAAAAAAGATAGAAGTTGAGGAAGAAGAATGTGAAAAAGAACGAGAAGAAGAATGCAAAGAAGAAGAAGAAGAATGCGAAGAAGAATGCGCAGAAGAGTGCGAAGAAGAATGCGCGAAGAATG
>CM054143.1:28345037-28347537 GCA_028751875.1 Rapana venosa | reverse complement strand
CATTATATATACTTTTTATGGGAAAGGAATAACAAAAGTAGAGAGAGAGAGAGAGAGAGGAGAGGAGAGAGAGAGAGAGCAGTGTTTATCTAGTTAATGACAATGAACAATAAAAGGAAGTTTGCACCAGAACACTAAAATAAACGGTGTGGAAAATGCATTTTAGCTACATTTCACTGATTGATTATAGTAATTCACTGGATAAACAAACCAAAAAGCCCTCTACCAAAGTAACCCATGAAAAACAAACTTTTATTGCTAACAAGAACATAGCAAGAGTGTGTTTTAACGTGTGTGTGTGTGTGTGTGTGTGTGTGTGTGTGCTGTGTTGTGTGTCTGTGTGTGTGTTTCTGTGTGTGTGTATGTGTATGTCTCTGCGCTGTGCGCGCTGTATGTGTGAATGTGTGTGTGTGTGCGCTGTGTGCGATGTCGTGTGTTGTGTTGTGTGATTTATGTGCGAATTGTGTGGTTGTGTATGTCTGCGCGCACACGCGCGCCCGTTCTGTATGTTGACATGTGCGTGTTTTATTGTTACATTAGTCGCGCATACGGATGTTTTCATGCGCATGTAATGTGCACGAACACTCATGAAAGTGTGTGTGTGTGTGTACGCGCGCGCGTGCGCACACGCGCTCGATTTTTTTTCTTTTATTCTTTTAGATCGAGGATCATGGAATAAGCACCCGTGTGCTTTTTTTTTTACATCCAGTCCCCGTGTGTATGGGCTTTTGTAAATTCTGTCATCTGCGGAAAAAAAAGTCATCTGAGCACTTTGATTTGTTGCTTTACAAGATTCAGCGCTATGTATATTCCATTATTATTATTTATATTATTATTATTACTATTATTATTATTATTATTATTATTATTATGATGATCATCATCATCATCATCTTCTTCTTCTTTTTCTTATCTGTTCCCACCGGCACACAATGGCCTACTCTTACGAAAAGCGGAGCAGGATTTAACGTGTGGGCAAGATGTTCTGAACCTGTGTGCGTGTGTGTATGTGTCCGCGCGCGCACGCAAGTGTGTGTGTGTGTGTATATGTGTGCTCATGTGAACGCGCGCACGTGTGTGTGTGTGTGTGTGTGCTCATGTGAACGCGCGCACGTGTGTGTGTGTGTGTGTGCGTGTGTGCATGCGTTTGCTTTGTTTTGTTTTGTTTTCGTTTTGTTCTCGCTGCATCGTTGGTTTTAGTGTTTGTGTGTGATACAGCCATTACCGCTCACTCCCTCTGCCTTTCATCTGGGGACTTTTTCATCTCACAGGCTTCAGCCACACAACAGTCCAGCAGCTTCTCCAGGGACGATTACTGGTGATTGTGTTGTGATCTAATTACCTCCCTTCCCATGGTGTTTTTTTTTTTTGACGGGGGATGGGAGTGGGGGGTGGTGGGGATGGTTGGGGGTGGAGGGACTAAGGACTACACGCACACACACACAAAAAAAAAAAAAATCAATCAATCAGTCCGTTATGTTGCGTTGTGATGTTCTGAGAGAGCTAGAGTAGAGTAGAGTAGAGAGGAGAGAGAGAGAGAGAGAGAGAGAGAGAGAGAGAGAGAGAGAGAGAGAGAGAGAGAGAGAGAGAGAGAGAGAGAGAGAGAGAGAGTTAGTTTGTGTGATTGTGTGTGTGTGTGTGTGTGTGTGTGTGTTACACGTGTGTGGCGATACTGATAGACATTCTATGTGTGTGTACGAGCGCGCATCCGTGGTTGCATGAGTGCGTACATGTGTATGTATGTACCCCCCAACCCCAATTACGGAATACAAATACATCACATACTATTGCCCGGGGGCGTGGTTGGGGGTTGGTGGGTGGGAGTGGAATGGGAGTGGGTGGGGGCGGGGGGGGGGGAGGGAGGGGGGGGGGTTGGCAGAGCGGTTCGTGCCAGAATGAGTTTGCTGACAACGCATTGCTCAAAACCGAAACACTGCAGTGTCGCGATGACTCCTAAAAGGGTTAATTATACAGGTAGCACACCGGTATTAATTTGGGGGTCACGTAGTATCTTGTATAGAGTGCGAGTGTAAAAAAATGTTGGTAATTTTCACAGATTTTTTTAAGCATGAAAAAATGGACTGTGCACTTGCTTTTTGGATTGAGGACATAGAGCAATACCAGGTAGTCACGAGAAAGTTGGAAATAACCATCAAATGAGGTTTGCCTGTATTCCTACAGCGTTGACCCCGCGCATGCATATTGCGGTAAGGAAGCTAGCAGACGACAAAGGACTGCGGGGGGTACAGTGTTTGCTGAAAAATTAAAAAAATTCAAACCTACCAAATTTGTTCAAAATCACATGAGTTTTGAGTCAGAGGCTAGTCTTTCACAAAAAGTGGTTTTTATTTCTGTGGATGCCTTAGTACGTGCGGCATGAATATAAGAGTACATAGAAAAACAGAAGGAAAAGGGTGATTTTTTAATACCGGTGTGCAGCCTAAAGGAGAGAGTCAGGGTAAGTTCACTATTCGTCGGCTCATAATAATAATAATAATAA
>CM054143.1:28332537-28340037 GCA_028751875.1 Rapana venosa | reverse complement strand
CCACCGGCACACAATGGCCTACTCTTACGAAAATCAGAACAGGATTTAATGTGTGCGCAAGATGTTCTAAGTGCTTTCGCACACGGGGCCTCAGTTTATGTGTGTGTGAGAGTGTGTGTTGTGAGTGTTTGTGTGTATGTGTGTTTGCGCCCGCAAGTGTGTGCATTTATTTTGAGTGTATGTGGGGGAGGGGGGGCATGTGAATGTGTGTGCGTATGTGTGTGTGTGTTTGTGTGTGTTTGATTTGTGTGTATGTATGTATGTATGTATGTATGTTATGTATGTATGTGTGTGTGTGTGATATGTGTGTGAGCACGTGCATGCACGCGCGCAAGGGCACAATCGTGCTTGCTTGCGTGTATACATGTGCTGTATACGCAAATGAAATTATTTTCATGGTCGAACCATTCAGCAACTGTATTTGCTAAAAAAAATCAACCCCATGTATACATTTAAACTGACACATTCATTTTCTATCAATGTAAATCCTTGATCTGCATGAAACGTAATGTGTCCACCACAATACCTTGAAAACTCTACTGCACAGATTTTTAAAAACTTTGAAACAAGAAAAAAAAAGCCTGAGCTTGGACCCTTTTTGCACTTAATGCCTCATGAATATTCAACCACAGGTTTCTGTAGGGTCATTCTGACCTGGAAATGCATTGTCTGTGTTCCTTTATGCTGACCTCAGTTTTACTGCCAGAAGACCTGCTGCTTACTGCTCTCTGTGACCCCATTACTTCACACACAATGCTGAGGACAGGGCCGCCTGTCATCCTTTATGCTAATAGCCTGAGAGTAGCAACCAACCTCGTTCTTCACTTATGCTAATTCAGGGGCCACCTGTGACCTTCGCGATGGTAATGCCTATGTAGGGGCAGTTCATTTACGATGCGCGTCAATAATTCTCGTTCAGGGGCCTCTTGCTGTAGTTGACTTTTGTAGTGTGGTCGTTTCTTGTGTGTGTGTGTGTGTGTGTGTGTGTGTGCTGAATTGGTTTAGAAATTGGTTTTGGCTGTTTACTTGATTCTACAGATATTGTTTTCTTGGTGTGTGTCATACTGGTTGTTTTGTCCTCGCATATGGCTTTTTCTTTGCTATTGTTTTCTCTTGTTTCGTCTGATATGTTTTGTCTTATTGCTTGTCTTTCTACGTTTCTTTTTGTGCTCCCCTTCCAACGCACATACATAAATTCTCTCTCTCTCTCTCTTTTATATATATATGTACACATACATACATACATACATACATACATACATACATACATACATACATATATACATATATACTTATATATATATATATATAAAATTTTATATATATATATATATTATATATATATATATATGTATATATATATATATATATACATCCCTCCCTCCCCCTCTCTCTCTTAAAACACACATATGCATGCACATATGAGTGTTACACATGCACATTCACAGACACACACAAACACTCACCACCCAAACACATACACCAAACAAGAAAGGTCACTCATGTCATTAAAGGTCCAATCTACATACTAATACCTCTTTGTCCTCTTTACCTCTTAAGGCCGCTGGCCTTCAATTAGGGGAAGGGATGGGTGGGGGAGGGGGGGAAGAGTAGCCTGGCTTTGAATATCATGTTTGTTACATGACAATAACTGAGGATGCAGGTTGGAGTTCCCACTGAATAGTATTTTCCCCATGGATTGAAAGTTGATACTGAGTTTTGTTGCACAAAAATATCTTCAAAGGTGGCCATAGGTCCTAGCCTGTGTGCAATCACATGCAGAACATCATGCATTGGTATTGAAATATTATCCCCCTTTCATAATCATGAGAGCAGGCCAGCTATGGTCACTGGGATAGATGACACCAATGTACCTAGCATCTGCTGTGATTCCTGGAGAGGGGTAGACTCCACCAGATTCAATTTCTTTATGACACACACTCAACTCAGCTGATTAACTCAACCCGACTGTCTCCATCACCTCTTTTGGCAACAGGAGCTCAACGTAATGCCCCCATGGTTTGCCATCTTTCTCTGCCTCTGCTAAATTCTACAATCTCCCTGTAGCATTTTCAGAGCACATATCTCAGTGATGTTGGCAATGTAGGATGTTGGTGGCCTGCCTCTTTTCCTTCTGCCCCTCAACCTTACCTTGGAGAACTGTCATCATCAGATTTGTCTGTGTGGTTCTGTTCGCATGACCATCGTATCTCAGTCTGCGCTTATCAATTTCAGCCAACATTTGTCTTTACACTGAGAGGTCGTCAAGAATGCTTTAATGTGTTCTTCTGTCTGATCATTTGGCTCTTAAAAATCACCAGAAGAACCACATTTTGGATGCGTTTATTTTGTGCTCTTTTCAATTTTCATAGTGTCGAGACTTCTGACCCAAACAGCAATACACAACAAGAAAAAACTTCAGCGAGTACCCTAACAGCTTTTAAGCAGTCAGGGTAGAAGTCTGTCAGGTAATTAGAAGAGAAGATAATGATACAGTGAATTCAAAGGAAAGGTCCATCAGGTTTGAAGAGATGATGTATAGCAGATGTAGAGGAAATCCATCAGGTCACCAGAAGGGATGACAGATGATAGATCCAGAGGGAAGATCCGCGAGGTCAAAAGAGATTATATGTAGTAGATTGAGAGTAACAAACTGTGAGGTCAAAGGGGATGATAGAAAGCAGATCCATAGGTAAACAATCTGTCAGGTCACTGGTAGAAATGATATATGGCGGATCCAGAGAAAAGATCAATATAGCGGATCCTGATGAAAGATCAATATAGCAGATCCTGAGGAAAGATCAATATAGCAGATCCTGAGGAAAGATCAATATAGCAGACACAGAGGAAAGATAAATATAGCGGATCAAGAGGAGAGATCCATAAAGCAAATCCAGAAGAAAGATCAATATAGCGGATTCAGAGGAAAGATCAATATAGTGGATCCAGAGGAAAGATCAATATAGTGGATCCAGAGGAAAAATCAATATAGTGGATCCAGAGGAAAGATCAATACAGCGGATCCAGAGGAAAGATCAATATAGTGGATCCAGAGAAAAGGTCAACATAGCAGATCCAAAAGGAAAGATCAAAACAGAAGATCTAGAGGAAAGATCAATACAGCAGATCCAGAGGAAAGATCAATACAGCAGATCCAGAGGAACAACCAAAACAGCACATCCAGAGGAAAGATCAATATAGCAGATCCAGAGGAAAGATCAATATAGCAGATCTAGAGGAAAGATCAATATAGCAGATTCATAGGAAAGATCAATATAGCAGATCCAGAGGAAAGATCAATATTGCAGATCCAGAAGAAAGATCAATATAGTGGATCCAGAGAAAAGATCATTATAGCAGATCCAGTGGAAAGATCAATACAGCAGATCCAGAGGAAAGATCAGGATAGCAGATCCAGAGGAAAGATCAGGATAGCAGATCCAGAGGGAAGATCAATATAGTGGATCCAGAGGAAAGATCAATATATCATATCCAGAGGAAAGATCAATACAGCGGATCCAGAGGAAAGATCAATACAGCGGATCCAGAGGAGATGATATATAGCAGATCCAGAGGAAAGATCAATATGGCGGATCCAGAGGTAGGTAAAAAAAAAAAAAGCAGATCCGGAGGAAAGCTCAATATAGCATATCCAGAGGAAAGATCAATAAAGCAGATTCAGAGGTAACTTCAATGTAGGAGATCCAGAGGAAAGATCAGTATAGCGGATCCAGAGGAAAGATCAATGTAGCAGTTTCATAAGAAAGAGCAATATAGCAGATCCAGAGGAAAGATCAATATAGCAGATCCAGAGGAAAGATCAAAGTAGCAGATCTAGAGAAAAGATCAATGTAGTGGATCCAGAGAAAAGATCAATATAGCAGACACAGAGGAAAGATCAATATAGTGGATCCAGAGGAAAGAGCAATATTGCAGACACAGAGGAAAGATCAATATAGCAGACACAGAAGAAAGATCATTATAGTGGATTCAGAGGAAATATAAATATAGCAGATCCAGAGGAAAGATCAATATAGCAGACACAGAGGAAAGATCAATATAGTGGATTCAGAGGAAATATCAATATAGCAGATCCAGGGGAAAGATCAATACAGCAGATCCAGAGGAAAGAGAAAAATAGCAGATTAGAGGAAAGATCAATAAAGTGGATCCAGAGGAAAGATCAATATAGTGGATCCAGAGGAAAGATCAATATAGCAGATCCAGAGGAAAGATTAATATAGCAGATCCAGAGGAAAGATCCTACAAGCTACGAGATAAAATGCTACATAGTGAATGCAGAGGAAAGATCTTTAAGGTCAGAGGAAGCGAGATGTAATGGATTCAGAGGCCATGTCTTACATGCTTCTCTTGCCAGGCTGATAGAAATGAAGCGGTGATGCACAGCCTCCTCTCTGATCAGGAGAGATGTGTCTGTAGCTTGTGTGATGCCACTAAAAGAGGATCAGAGTATATTGGCTCCCACATTTTGCCATTGGATGGAGAAGGTGTATTATGATGCGCGTGCGAGCATGTGTGTGAGTGTGTGTGTGCATGCGTGTGCGCGCACAACACATTTATCTATCTCTATATATATCTATATATATACATATATACACACATATATATCTATATCTATCTATCTATCAATCTCTCTCTCTCTCTCTCTATATATATATATATATATATGTGTGTGTGTGTGTGTGTGTGTGAGAGAAAGAGAGAGAGATGGAGAGAGAGAGAGATGAGAGAGAGAGAGAGTCAGAGACAGAGACAGAGACAGAGACAGAGACAGACAGGACAGAGATGATCTGTGCATACTCAATGTATCCAAGATGCACAGCACTGAGTGGCCCCTGTCTCAGCATAATTAGCACAGATGTGACGCTTGCCCCCCTCCCCCCTTCCTTCTCCTGCCTCCACCCCCCCCCCCCCCCCCGCCCTCCATCCCCCAACTACCCGCAATCCCATCCTCTCTTTATTGACTGAACACAGTATCTGGTCCCTGTATGTAGCATGCAGCCTTATCAGGATCCAGCAGGCAACCTTTCATCCGGTTACGCTAAAGTCGCCACCGAGATGCATCATGTATACACTTTTCGGGCCCAGTTGCGTGGAAAGCCATTGATCATGCTACGTTTGTCTGATGTTCAGAATCATCCTGAAGGTGATGATAACGCTTTAGTTTTGCGTAGCGCTTGATAGTCTAACAAGCAAAGAGCGTGTACAATTTCACCAAACTTTATGAATGCTCCTGCTCTTATTTCCTTTTCTGCAAGGTCTTTGAGGGGACTTCTGCTGTGCCTAGGCCTTTGCACTTAACCAAATTGTATTTTGTAAACCCTACAGGTAAAGAAGGTTAGAAAAAATAGGGGACAGGATTTCTCAGTGGTTAGAACACTCATTTTCCCTAAGCCAATGTAAAGCAGCATTGAGTGTGGTTACCAAGTGGATGGGTGACCGTTTGTGCGCCTTGGCTTCAGTACGTTCACCCAGTTCACCCAGCTGTAAATGAGTACCTGCCCTCTTCAGGTTCAGGGAAGGTAAAGCAGCGAGGGAGAGGAGATGAGTGCTGCCCTCAATATGCCAGTCTCTGGAGAAGCTGAGGTCTTTGATGGCTTGCTCCCCTATGACCACATAAGTTATGGGTCACCTTTTCCTTTTTTTTTCAGGTTTTTCTGCATGAACTTGAGGCTGCTCAGGTTTGAACCACCACTAAGATGTCTGTGTTCAAGGGCACTTCCCTCCTAGGGTTAACATCATTAATGACTCCACGCCCCAGAAAGTCCTTCGGAAGAGACTGTAAACCAAGCTCCTGTGTGTGATCGCACGCAGAACATCTTGTGCGTATGTACAACCTGTTCTGCTTTTCAGAAGAGTAAGACATTAATTATATACCGTTAAGAACAGATGGAAAAAAATACATGCACACTGGTATCATGTTTAGACATCTCTTAAGTCCGAATGTGGCTACAGTAATGGTGGGGAGAAAAAACCCGATAAAATACACAAACATCTCACATTTTGGGGAACTTCAGAGCTTAAACCGGAACGAAAAAAAAATCCCCAGGAAAAATTCTCACACAAGCCAAAGACTCAAAACCATCCCCCCATATGTGGATCGGTGGTCTAGAGGAACGCCCGCTAGAAAGCGAAAAAATCCCGGGTTCGTATCCCCTCGGGCCCGAAACTTTTTTCCCCCCTCCCTTAGACCATGGTGGTGGTCTGGGCCTAGTCTTTCGGATGAGCGATAAACCCAGGGGGCCCGTGTGTTACGAAAATTATGCAGCGCCGAAAAAAACCCAAAGGGAAAAAAGAGAGTTGTCCCCGGCAAATTCTTAGAAAAAAGCCACTCTGATAGGGAAAAAGAATACGTTGCAGACCAAAAAAAAAAAAAAAAAAAAAAAAAAAAAAAGGGGTGGCGCTGCTCTTGTGGCGACGTGCTCTCCCCGGGGAGAGCAGCCCGAATTTCACGCATAGAAATCTCGTGACTTAAAGGGGTATAAATAAAAATAAATAAATAAATAAATATACAATCAGATCACAAGCACGACACACTCACCACAACGATCTCCCACCACAAACAGAAATAAAAAACAGAGAGAGAGAGAAGCATGTACCACACAAGGACAAAGAGAGACAGATTTATAGACAAGATAGTAAATAAGATCAAGGGCAAAAACTGGGGGGGGGGGGGGGGTAGGAGGGGAGGGAAGAGGGATGGGGTAGAAAGAAATGACGCAAAATACAGGGACAACAAAAAAAACAACAAAAAAACCAACAAAAAACAAACAGGCTGCAAAAGCTTGTGCAAGGAACCAAGGCTTCACAGCAAAAAAAACTTCTCTCAGTTCACACTTTGATTTTTTGTTTTGTCCTGTAGTAAGCACGCAGAGCCCATTATTCATCAATCAGAAAGGTATCAAGTGTATCTGTTTCTTCTTTTCACTCTGGCATGCTCCTATAGCGTGACGAAGCTGTGCGTCATTGTTGACAGGCAAGACATCTTTTTGCCAGTAGACCAACGTGAAGTATGTAGGGGTTTTGTTTTGTTTGTTTGTGTGTTTGTTTGTTTGTGTGTTTGTGTTCTCGCTTGGCTTGATTTATTTGGCTGGGTTTTTAAAATGTTCTTTCTTTTTTGTTTTCCTTGGAGTGTATGTTCATTTTTTTGTGTGTGTGGTCACATTGCCATATTCAATTTTACAAGCAGTGTAAAACAAAGTATGTGTGTGTGTGTGTGTGTGTGTACTTGCAGATGTGTGTCAGTGCAGACATGTATATGAAGAAGATCACACACACACATGCACACACGTACACACACACACACACACACACACACACACACACACACACACACACACACACACACACACACACACACACACACACACACACACACAGGGGGGACGGGATAGCCTAGTGGTTAGAACATTGCACTCGCAATATGACGACCCGGGTTCGATTCCCGTTCAAGGGGGGATATTTTCCCCTGGAGTTAAT
>CM054143.1:28320037-28325037 GCA_028751875.1 Rapana venosa | reverse complement strand
CCTCAGGCTGTTATGCCCATTATGTAAGCAAGCACCGGAGGATGAAGTACATTTTGTGTTGTGCTGTCCAGTATTAGAGGATGTTAGGCAGAACTACATCCCTGTTAAATATAGTAGACAGCCTAATTTATTTAGACTCTGTTTACTCCTTGGCATCAAGTCATCCTGAGGTTGTGCGCAGCCTCACTTTATATTTGTGTAAAGCTTTCAGAATAAGAGAGATATTGTTATCCTAAGTCATATTTTTGTAGCTGAGTTTTTGTTGTACAGTAACATGTTGTCATTACTATTGCTTTTACCCCCACCAAAATACTAAGCAGTTCGGCAACCCATTTCATGTATGGGCCAATGGCCTTTTTGTGAATAAATCATTCGAGTTCGAGTTCTTCTTCTTCTTCTTCTCCTTCTCCTTCTTCTTCTTGTTCTATTTTTTCCTTCGTCTTCTCCTTTGTCGTCTTCTTCTTCTTTTTCTCTTCCTCCTCCTCCTTCTTCTTCTTTTCTCTCTGTTTCTCTCTCTCTGTGTCTCTCTCTCTGTATCTATCTCTGTCTCTATCCCTGACTCTTTCACTTCATCTCTCTGTCTGTCTTTTGTCTGTCTGCCTGCCTATATCTCTGTCTATCTGTGTCTAATTTAATATCTTACCGTTCCCACCCTCTCTGTCTGTCTGTCTGTTTCTATGTCTGTCTGTCTATCTCTCTCTCTTCCTCTTTCTCTCTGTCTCTAGTTTACTACCTTATACGGGCGGAATAGCCTAGTGGTTAGAACATTGCGCTCGCAATCTGGCGACCCGAGTTTGATTCCCGTTCAAAGGGATATTTTCCCCTGGAGTTAACATTAGTGCCGACTCCACTCTCCCCAAAAGTCACTCGGATGAGACTACAAACCGAAGTCCCGTGTGCGAACGCACGCAGAACATCTTGCGCACACGTTAAATCCTGTTCCACTTTTCGTAAGAGTAGGCCATTGTGTGCCGGTGGGAACAGATTACAGAATGTACAAAACCGCATACACACGGGGACTGGATGTAAAAAAAGTACATAAGTGTTTATTCCATTATCCTCGACATAAAAGAATAAATAACAAAAATAGTCGTCCTTTTGTTTCCTGTCTGTCTGTCTGTGTGTCTGTCTGTCTGTGTGACTCTGTCTCTCTCTATCTCTGTGTCTGTCTCTGTGTGTCTGTCTCTAGTTTACCATCTTTTAGTCGTGCCTTTGTTTCCTGTCTGTCTGTCTCTGTGTCTCTGTCTCTAGTTTACCATCTTTTAGTCGTGCCTTTGTTTCCTGTCTGTCTATCTCTGTGTCTCTGTCTCTAGCTTCGATTTGGGTTTTTTGTTGTTGCAAGATATAGCGCTATTAAATTCCATGTTATTATTATTATTATTATTATTATTATTATTATTATTATTATTAAAGTCGTCCCATTGTTTCCTCTCTGTCTGCCTGTCTGTCTGTGTTTCTTTCGCCCTCTCTATTGTTTTCTTATACCCCCATCTTACTGTTTGCTTAAAAAGTGGCACAAATAATTATATGATATAATAACTTTTCTTATTGTAGTGGTTCTATTGACAACAAATTAAATCCACAAAATAGACACTTTTTTATTTTAGCTTTCTCTCCGTCTCAACCAATACGAAATGCAGCTTTCTTGTGTTTTTGCAATCATTAACAAAAGACAATTCTTTTAAAAATAATGCAAGTACTTAATCAGGAAAACGAAATGAATATAGCATCAGACTCTGAATGTAAAAATTCGCAATACAATATTGACATTTCCCAAGACATTGCTCAAATGTTTGGCTTCAGGATGATGGAGCAGACGTGGCATGCTTTATTGCAACAGGGCAGACAAAACCTATACAAAACATCTTGAAAGGACAAAGCCAAAATGACAAGAGAGACAGAAACCTGCAAAATTAAATAATAAAACAAAACACACACGCAAGAGAACAAAAACTATAGAGGATGGAGGAGAGAGAGTGAGAGAGAGGAGAGAGAGATGAGAAAAAGAGGAAGAGAGAGAGAGAGAGAGAGAGAGAGGAGAGAGAGAGAGAGAGAGAGAGAGAGAGAGAGGAGAGAGAGAGAGAGAGAGAGAGAGAGAGAGAGGAGGAGAGAGAGAGAGAGAGAGAGGAGGAGAGAGAGAGAGAGAGAGAGAATTTATTATTTTTTCGTTTGCTTTATTCTTTTATATCGAGGATAATGGAATAAACACTTAATTCCTTTTTTTTTTTACATTCAGTCTCCGTGTGTGTGTGCGATTTTGTAAATTCTGTCATCTGTTCCTACCGGCACACAATGGCCTACTCTTACGAAAAGCGGAACAGGATATAACGTGTGTGTATTTGTGTGTGTGTGTGTGTGTGAGAGAGAGAGAGAGGGAGAGAGAGAGAGAGAGAGAGAGAGAGAGAGAGAGAGAGAGAGAGAGAGAGAGAGAGAGAGAGAGAGAGAGAGAGAGAGAGAGAGAGACAGACAGACAGACAGACAGACAGACAGACAGACAGACAGACAGACAGACAGGCAGGCAGGCAGACAGAGACATGATGATGATGATGACAATGATGATGATGATGATCATGATGATAATGATGATATTCTTCTTCTTCTTCTTCTTCTTCTTCTTCTTCTATTTCGAGGATAATGGAATAAACACTCATGTGCTTTTTTTTCCATCCAGTCCCCGTGTGTATACAGTTTTGTAAATGTTGTCATCCGTTCCCATAGGCACACACAACGGCCTACTCTTCCGAAAAGTGGAAGAGACAGAGACAGAGAAAAGGCAGGCAGACAGACAGACAGACACACAGAGATAGACAGACAGGCAGACAGGCAGACAGGTTGAGAGAGACAAAGAGACATAGAGAGACAGTCAAAGAGATGGACACGGGGGGGGGGGGGGGGGGTTGGGAAAAAAAACAACAACCCAACCTCATTTCAAACATCGCTCATAGACCTTTGTCTGACCTGCTGGTCAGAACAAAAGGACAACTTCCAGACGATGTCGAAATAACATCTCCTCTTAACCTTTTCTCCCCCCCTCCCTCATCTCCACTCGCCCCCTCCCTCCCCCTCCTGCTCTGCCCCCCCCGCCTTTCTCTCCCTTCCAGAACACTTTCATCTTAAACAAGTTTATGAGACAGCCGCACGTGTGTGTCTAGATGCACACGTGTACAGCCCGCTGAGCACACTCATACACATTTTCATTTCATTTCATTCTGTTATATCGAGGATAATGGAATAAGCACTTATGTGTCCGTTATTTTTTACATCCAGTCCCCGTGTGCATGTGTTTTTGTACATTTTGTCATCTGTTCCCGCCGGCCACACAATGGCCTACTCTTCCGAAAAGCGGAACAGGATTTCACGTGTGCGCAAGATGTTCTGCATGCGTTCAAACACGGGGGCCTCGGTTTATAGTCTTATCCGAAGGACTTTTCTCTCTCACTCTCTCGCTCCTCCACGCCTATATAGTTTTTTCTTTTCTGTGTGTGTGTGTGTGTGTGTGTGTGTGTGTGTGTGTGTGTGTGTGTGTGTGTGTGTGTTTTATTATTCAATTTTGCAGGTTTCTATCTCTCTGTCATTTTGGCTTCGTCCTTGCGAGAGAGAGAGAGAGGGAGAGAGAGGAGAGAGAACTCTGAACTCTGAACAGTTTTAATATATACATTGGCCTTAGGCTATACTTAGGCTACACACAGCATGCAATCAATCAGCATGCATGTTGGATACATTGTTCAGTCAAGCCTGCTACATTTAGCTTACCCCTTCCTTTTTTTTTTACCAAGTCCAAGTGTGGTCGGTTCCTGCGCTATAGCTAGCACCAGCTGGGCTGGGATGGGATGGAATGAATAGCAGCTGAAAGCTGCTGAAAGTGGGGAGAAACTGACAGCTGTGAGCAGCTGAGAGCAGCTGAAAGTGGGGAGAAACTGACAGCTGAGAGCAGCTGAGAGCAGCTGAAAGTGGGGGAGAAACTGACAGCTGTGAGCAGCTGAAAGTGGGGGAGAAACTGACAGCTGTGAGCAGCTGAAAGTGGGGAGAAACTGACAGCTGAGAGCAGCTGAAAGTGGGGGAGAAACTGACAGCTGAGAGCAGCTGAAAGTGGGGAGAAACTGACAGCTGAGAGCAGCTGAAAGTGGGGGAGAAACTGACAGCTGAGAGCAGCTGAAAGTGGGGGAGAAACTGACAGCTGTGAGCAGCTGAGAGCAGCTGAAAGTGGGGAGAAACTGACAGCTGTGAGCAGCTGAAAGTGGGGGAGAAACTGACAGCTGTGAGCAGCTGAAAGTGGGGAGAAACTGACAGCTGAGAGCAGCTGAAAGTGGGGGAGAAACTGACAGCTGTGAGCAGCTGAAAGTGGGGAGAAACTGACAGCTGTGAGCAGCTGAAAGTGGGGAGAAACTGACAGCTGAGAGCAGCTGAAAGTGGGGGAGAAACTGACAGCTGAGAGCAGCTGAAAGTGGGGGAGAAACTGACAGCTGAGAGCAGCTGAAAGTGGGGGAGAAACTGACAGCTGAGAGCAGCTGAAAGTGGGGGAGAAACTGACAGCTGTGTACAATGCATGGAGTTTGGGGGTTGGGGGGGGGGGGGGGGGGGGAGGAGGAGGAAACCAGTATATTGGTATACAAAACTTGATCCAAAATGAAAAAACCCCACCAACAACCTATTCTTTGAGGCTCATGATAGCAATGGCCATATCTTGACCAAAAGGTTAGCGTTTGATATACACATTCACGTTATACTGCATCAATATTTTTAGTTTAGTAGACATCAAAATCGGTATCAGTCAGAATGTAACAGTCAAAATGCAGTCATACTGTTCAAAATGCAACATTTCGAGTAGACATCAAAATCGGTATCAGTAAAAATGCGACAATCAAAATCCAGTCATATCATTCAAAATGCAACATTTTAATTGGACATCAAAATCGGTATCAATCAAAATGTGATAAAAGCTTTAACATACCCATAAGAGAGAGAGAGAGAGAGAGAGAGAGAGAGAGAGAGAGAGAGAG
>CM054143.1:28305037-28307537 GCA_028751875.1 Rapana venosa | reverse complement strand
TACACATTGCCTCGGTTTATAGTCTCAGGGAAAAAGAGGCAGTACTAATGTTGACGTGATTTGTTTTGTAAGTCTTTCTGTAAAAAAAAAGGCAGGAGAATGGAACCAAAAGTTAGAAACTAGACCCCACCCCCCAGAAAATTAGACAACAGGAAGAAAAGGAATAAAGCAGAAACAAAGAGAGGAATAGAAAAGAGGGACTCCGGATCACAGAATGGCGGACGGGATAGCCTAGTGGTTAGAACATTGCGCTTGCAATCTGACAACCCGGGTTCGATTCCCGTTCAAGGGGATATTTTCCCCTGGAGTTAACATCAGTGCAGACTCCACTCTCCCCAAAAGTCTTTCGGATGAGACTATAAACTGAGGCCCCGTGTGCGAACGCACGCAGAACATCTTGCGCACACATTAAATCCTGTTCCGCTTTTCGTAAGAGTAGGCCATTGTGTGCCGGTGGGAACAGATGACAGAATGCACAAAACGGCATACAGACGGGGACTTGATGTAGAAAAGCACTTTAGTGCTTATTCCAATATCCTCGATTTAAAATGAATAAAATAAAATAAATAAAATAAAGATAACAGGAAGAAAAAGAACAAGGAAGAAACAAAAAGATAGATATAGAAAGAGAGGGAATTCCTCGCACAAGTTTTCCAGAAGGCGGGAGTACTATTTCTACCGGGGTATCGCCCCCCGGGGGAGAATATTAATCTAGCTGAGAGAAATGTGGAGCCTTAGAGACAGGCAAGACTTGGAAACCATCCTTACCCCCGTTACATATACAGAGCCACAGCGGGAAAGCCAAAAGGAAGCTGCCACATAAGTGACATTTATTTATTTATTATCAATATATTATCTATTTACTTCTTCATCTACTTTTTGTTGATTTCTTTCATTTATTTATTTATATACTCATTTTATTTCTTCTTTTATTTCGAGGATCATTTCTTAACACACTCACGTGAATTTTTTAAAAACATCCGGTCCCCGTGTGTATGCAGTTTTGTAAATTTTTCTCATCCGTTCCCACGGGCACACAATGGTCTACTCTTTCAAAAAGCGGAACAGGGTTTAACGTGTGTGCGCAAGATGTTCTGTGTGCGTTCGCATACGGGACCTCGGCTCATAAAGTCTCATCTGGAGGACTTTTAGGGGGAGTGGAGTCGGCACTGATGCTAACTCCATTTTCCCAGTCCTCTTGAACAAGATTCGAACCCGGGTCAGCAGATCACGAGCGCAAGGCTCATCACACGAACCACCAGGCTATCCCTGCCCCCATCTTTCACAGTATAGTAGCACGCAAATATCGTAGAGGCTGCAACACTGAAAAAGGGGAGGCAACTCAGGTCGCTCTTCTCGTCACTGCAATGGAATTTAGTTAGTTCTGGAAAAAGGGGGAAGCATTAAATTAGGGTTACTCTTCTTCTTAATGGATTGAGTTCTTGGATGGAGGGAAGCAGCTGGGGGTCGTCATCCTCGTCAATAATATGGAAGACAGTCAGTTCTTGAGGAGAAAAATGGTTTTCTAAATCGGTTAGATATCTAATAATAATAATAATAATAATAACAACAACAACAATAACAACAATAACAACAACAACAATAATAACAATAATGATAATAATAATAATAATAATAATAATAATAATAATAATAAAGGGATTTATATAGCGCTATATCTTGCATAAAAACCAAATCGAAGTGCTTTCATTCATCCTAGTCTTTCACATGCAGTCAGTTATTATATTTATATATATAATTTAATATATGCGTTGCACTTTCCTCGAGTTTCTCACGTGCCAGGCTTTTGGGAAGTCTAACTGTCACACTGTTGTAACAATGTTTGTTTTTTAAACAGTTAAACAAGCTACACTTTTGTCTCTTTATGTCCATGGTTGGCACCCGGGGGTAAACGATCCAGTCAACATGATATATTGTAGCCAAGTGGTTTTATTTTCGATATATCTAAAGTTACAGTTTTATAACAAGAGTCAAGTCAAGTCAAAATTTTAGTTCCAGATGGTACATTGAATAAGCAAGGCATTTGATTTTTTTACATCAAGCCATCTATCTAAGAACAAATTTCTTAATGATTATACTGAAATACTACATTATTAAAACCTTTACCAAGAACTTGAACCAGTGAAAGGAGGAAAACCGATAAAATAATACATTGGAAAAATACAAATTACACACATATATACACACGCACACACACACTCATACACACCCGCGCGTGTGTGCGCACGCGTACACACGCACACCACTTAGGTAAAGAATGTTTTAAGAATTAAAAACCATAAAAATCATAAAACGTCAAGACCAAAAAATTACTTCACCTACTATATCATCCATTCTTTCACGTTCATACTTTAGAAAATAAAAAAAAGGCACAGGAACAAAACGTTTGAAAATACTAGGCATTCATTGCATTATTACTGACAATATTGCCTGCAATGATATCCCTCCTCTCCTCCTCCACCCACGCAGACGTGTGCTC
>CM054143.1:28297537-28300037 GCA_028751875.1 Rapana venosa | reverse complement strand
AGAACAGAACAGAATAGAGAAGAGAACTGAACAGAACAGAATAGAATAGAATAGAATAGAATAGAACAGAACAGAATAGAATAGAATAGAATCACCACTTTCAGTCACGGGTAGATATCTCTGCGTGAAATTCGGGCTACCCTCCATAGGGAGAGCACATCATATCACAACAAGAACAGCATCACCCACCTTTATTTAATTCTTCTATTTAGCAGCGGAATTGTATCCATATGGAAATGATCTTTTCCCTACAGAATTTTGCCAAGGACGACTCTTTTGTTGCCGTGGGGTATTTTTTAATGTACACTGAATACACGACACACACGAGACCTCAGTTTATGGTCTCATCCCAGAAAACTGGCACACAGAGCACCACTCAAGGTCGAAGTGGATATGCATCGCATTGTGGTCCATTAGCCAAGCCTGAAAGTGCAAAGAACTTCTTTAATCCGACGTTTTTGGATTCACAGGTCGGTCCCAGCCAAAGGCGTTGACAGCTAGTGATGTTAGCAAATTGCCAAGGCTCTCAAATTGAATTGTTGTTATGCATTAACATGTTATGTACTTTGATTTGTTGCGCTTTGATTTGTTGCTTTACAAGATTCAGCGCTATATAAATTCCATACATTATTATTATTATTTATATTGTCTCCAGCAATGGCATATGTTTGTCCGTCGTGTTCGACGATGACCTCCAAATCAGCAAAGGAGGCAGCTGCTGTTTCGGAAATTGGGTAGAAATTTGATTATGGTGGAGATTTCTTGCCCAGAGTACACTCTCACTCTTTCGGCTAAGAGGGCAGATGGGCATTTAGCATTGGAGATGTTCTCCAAAGGCCAACTAACCCTCAGGGCTGCAGCACATATTAAGGACTGGGCAAATCAAGCCTCTTAGTCAGAGAGTCATGGTCCATCACTAAAAATTTAAGATGTAAAGTGGAAATCCATGAGTGGAAAAGAAAGCCACTGATCATACAGCCTCTCACTTTGCTGTTGTTGCCCCCAGTGTCAATGGGTTAATCAAGAACAGTGATAAAGCCCAGGCGCTGAGAGCAAAGCCATGACAAGCCTTCGGCGTAACAATCTGTACTCTCCATCAAAAGAGAATCTTCTTTTTCTGAAGTGGGAGCATGGCTGCCTATATGGCGAGGTACTTAAAACAGCTAGTCTATATACACGCAAACTTCTCATCCACTGTGTACTTGTGGTCTAACATTTATTTGCAAGAGTGATGAGTGAGACAGAGTATATAGTTTAGGTGACCCCCTCGAGGTGTTAAGCTGAGGAACGCTCAACTCTGGTCTCAGGTCCAAACTGTGGCGGGGCATGTTGAAGGTTTACGGTCTGCCAGGTTAAACAAAGGCGCTGCCATGCCTGTGCCTTTCTCTGCTCCGGGGAATAAGTATATGCGGGTAGAAGAGATCAAGTATGTAAGTTCAACATCCCGAAAATCATGCAGTGCCGTGTTTGGCAAGTTGTGAAAATAAAACTCCCACTCCAGTAAGTTTTGAAAAGTTTTTTCTAGCGTTTTGCATAATAGAGTTGATAAACATGTGTTAACCAGATTTTTATTTTTGGCAAATATAGTGGATATCAGCTGGGTTATTCGAAATGCATTAACCCTAGGATTTTTTTTTAAACAAGCAAGAACACCCCCCCCCCCCCCCCCCAAAAAAAAAAAAAAAAAGAAAGAAAATCCAAACAACAGCAACAAAAATCTAAACCAAACCAAAACCAACCAACAGAAAGAAAAAAAAACAGTAAGAAAACCAAACCAGAAACGAAAAATCTGTTTGCAGGTTGTAGGCACATAACCCCCACCCCCCCTCGCCCCTGCCTCGAAAAACCAAAAATTGAAAAGTAAAACCCCCACCTCCAAACAGAAAATCCATGCAGGCTGAAAGTATACTAGCGCACGTGTGTGTGTGTGTGTGTGTGTGTGTGTGTGTGTGTGTGTGCGTGCGTGCGTGTGCGTGCGTGCGTGCGTGTGTGTGTGTGTGTGTGTGTGTGTGTGTTGTGTGTGTGTGTGTGTTGTGTGTGTGTGTGTGTGTGTAAGTGAAGTCAAGTCAAGTCAAAATTTTATTTCCAGTGGTACTTTGAATAAGCAATGCATTTGCTTTTTCATCAAACCGTGTGTGTGTGTGTGTGTGTGTGTGTGTGTGTGTGTGTGTGTGTGTGTGTGTGTGTGTGTGTGTGTAAGTGAGGTGAAGTGAAGTGAAGTCAAATTTT
Organism: Rapana venosa; assembly: GCA_028751875.1. NCBI lineage: Eukaryota > Metazoa > Mollusca > Gastropoda > Neogastropoda > Muricidae > Rapana > Rapana venosa. The sequence continues at coordinate 28,297,808 of CM054143.1, read as the reverse complement.
TATTTCCAGATGGTACTTTGAATAAAGAATGCATTTGCGTTTTCATCAAACCGTGTGTGCGTGTTTATTTTTTATTTATTTATTTTTTTATTTTATTTTTTTAAAAACTCCTATATATCGCGGATAATGGAATAATCACGTATGTGCTTTTTTACATTCAGTCCCCGTGTGTAGGCAGTTTTGTAAATTCTCTGTCATCTGTTCCCACCGGCACACAATGGCCTACTCTTACGAAAAGCGGAACAGGATTTAACGAGGGCGCAATATGTTC
>CM054143.1:28267537-28292537 GCA_028751875.1 Rapana venosa | reverse complement strand
ACAAATGCAGTTTATATCTTTCGTGTATTTTGTCCTGAAAGCATTTAGCTTTATTTATTTATTTTTTATTTACTTCTTTTATATCGAGGATAATAGAATAAGCATTTATGTGCTTTTTTACATCCAGTCCCATTGTGTATGTGGTATTGTAAAGTCTGTCATCTGTTCCCACCGGCACACAATGGCCTACTCTTACGGAAAGCGGAACAGGATTTAACGTGTGCGCAAGATGTTCTGCGTGCGTTCGCACATGGGACCACGGTTTATAGTCTCATCCGAAAGACTGTGTGTGTGTGTGTGTGTGTGTGTGTGTGTGTGTGTGTGTGTGTGTGTGTGTGGATAAGGTATATTTGTATTATTTCGTATGATACTGGAGTGTATTGTTTCGTTGTGTAGTGCATTATTTTGTTTTGTTTACTGCAGTGTATCTGTATTGCATTGTCTTATATTACACACGCCGCATTCGTTTTAATATAATTATTGTAGTGCTTGGCATTCCGTGCCATTTTACTGTATTATGTATTCCATCGTATTAGAACATACCGTATTGCCTTGTAGTTGCATTCTATGACATTTACAATCAGGGCAGAGATGTCTGCTAGAATCTCCAAGTAAAGTAGAATCTCAACAATACAGCGCTACTACACTCAATTTTTCTTTCTTTTAAAAACAACAACCATATCCGCGCGTGTATAGATGTTTCTTGATGTTAGTAGCCATTTTTGTTCCTACAGAATTTTGCCAGAGACAACAATATGATGGCTATCAAGCAAAGCAAGCACGAAATGTTGTTACACTGGAAAATGCCAGACAGTAATTGTCTTGACCATGGCAATGTTCTGGCAAACAGCCTTCGTTTTCTCCTAGAAGGAGATTTCCATTAAGTTTGAGTGGGGGGCTACTTGTATGGCGAGCGAGATACAAAAACTCGACAAAAATGAAACAGGAACGAACGCGCTCACACACGCACATGCGCTGCAAGCAGGCACGCACGAAGGCACACACACACACACACACACACACACACACACACACACACACACACACACAAAACACACACACACACACACACACACAAACACACTCGCGCGCACGCACACACGCACACACGCAAAAACACACACAGAGTAAACTTTGTAATAGGGGTACTCAAAGTATGCGAAGAATGATGCGTATGCAATAATACAATGCAATACAACACGGCTCGACGCGACACGACACGACACGACACGATACGACGCTATACGATTCGCTACAACACAATACAATGCGATTCAAGGCAATAAGAGTACTGTACAAAGTAACGTTATGCAATACAGTGTAACGCAGTACAACGCAATCATACAAATCAAAGAACAGCACAATTCCACACATGGCAAAGCAATATACCACAATATTGTACAGTACAGCACAACACAATACACCATGAACAGAACTTAATACATCACACCACACCACTGTATAAGCACAACAAAAAACATGATTACATAATTATATTCTAGGTGACTGCCATTGAGTTAAGCTGGGGAACGCCCAGTGACAACCACCCCTACACCCCCCCCCCCCCCCGCCCCCACCCAGCTACACTTCTGATCGAATCCCTAAGTTTTAAGATGAAACACCCAAGAGCACCAACAACAGCAGCAGCAACAACGCCAGCGAACGAAGGTAAACAGGCTTTAAACAAATCACAGCACAAACATAGGGCTGCAAAAGCAACAGGAAGCAGCTGTTAAAGCCGCGCATGCAAAACAGCTGCAAAATGTTAAACTTCCGCTAAAAGCTTCAGACCACGTCAATCGCAAGCGTATATATTCAGTCTCCCTCAACTCAGGTTAGGTATGACGTCACTAGTAACAGGGCCATTTCTATAGATAGGGAAGGTGTATACACTTTCTCTTCCACTAAAACAGTTTCACCAGCCCCCCACCCCTCCTCCCAAACAAAAATAGAACATAGCTTAACCATACACAGACTCTGCATTTTTATTTAAGTAGTGGTCAGTCATTTTTCGTGAAAGGATAAAACTGGGAATATTGGCATGACGTCACACATAACCCTGTCTTCAGGAAGATTGTACATATACCATCAAAACATATGAAAAAAAGGTAACAGACTATAATTATTCAACTCAAGCTTTTCATGCACACCACCAGTATAAAAACAGATAATAAAGAAGACGTACATGTGAGTTATGTTAGGCTTTCATCATCCCAATTAGCTTCAAAAAGTGAAAATTGCAAAGCAGACCGTCTTAGATATTAGAGACCAAAAAACGCGAGGTTTTTTTTTTCTCCTGATTTCATTGGTCTGTCTATCTGTCTGTCTGTCTGTTTGTCTGTCTATCTGTTCTCTCTCTCTCCTCTCTCTCTCTCTCTCTCTCTCTTCTCCTCTCCCCCAACTCAACTCTCCCCAAAAGCCCCTGGATGAGACTATAAACGAGGCCGATGCGAAGCACGCAGAATATTTTGCGCACAATTTAAAAAAAACCCCCGCTTTATAATAATAATAATAATAATAATATATGGAATTTATATAGCGCCCAATTTTGTAAAACAAACAAATCGAAGCGCTGCATCAAATCATTTACGCGCATGAATTTTCCTCAAATAAAATAAAGAACTATTTCAAATTTATGCACGGATGTACACACACACACACATACACACCACACACACACCCACACACACACACACACACAACACACACACAACACCCCCACACACCACACACACCCAAACATTTAAATGAAGAATGCTTTTGAAAAGTAGAAACGGATATGATGGGGGAAGTGTGGTGGGAAATAAGTGTGTTTTGGGGCTGGATTTGAAGTTATCAATGAAGGTTTTTGTCAAAGTGAAGAGGGAGGTCATTCCCGGGAGGCCCAAAACAAAAAAGATCGAAGCCAATAGTGGTTTGTTTTGAATTGGGTGTTCGAAAGCAAAAAAGTTCTGGGGCTAACGAAGGGAACGGGAGGAGTGAACAGGTAAGAAGTTACAAAGTAAGAGGGTGCAGTTTTGGGAGACTTTGAAACGAGGTTTATTGATCTTATACTTCAGTTTTTGGAGACTGGCCCAGTGAAGAGATCGCAGAGGGAGGAGTTTGGGGATCTTTTTTTTTTAGGCCCATCGAGCTGCAGAGTTTTTTGTATGCGTTGGGAGGGGATGGATGATGCAGGCCAGCCAAAAGAGAATTCAGTATTAAAACGTGAAAAAAAATGAGAGTGTGACAAGTTGGGAGTTGCTAGTGGACAATACGGGAATTGCACTTATCGCCGTAATTGAAGTAGCAAATGGCGGTCTGGGTGATGAATTTTTTCATATTGATTTGGTTTTTCAAGAACTACACCTAGAACTTCCGGGTTTGGGACAAAGGAACTGAGGGCCTGCCAAATTGTTTTGATGTTGTTGTATGGGGGAAAAGTTTAGGGGGTCCCTATGGCTGGCTTGGGGTTTATGGGGCATTAATTTTGTAACTTGTTTGAGTCATCCAGTTTTGAATGTTTGAAGGCAGAGGACATTTTGCAGGAGGGAAGGCAAGTTTTCAACAGTATCACTGCACTAAAGCTGAGTGTCTGGGCATAGAAATGAGACAATATGGTTTTTTGTTTAATATGTGAGAGGGAGCGGGTTAGAGAGTAAAGAGAACGGGGCCCAGGACTGATCCCTGTGGAACCCCACTTCCTTTTTGACAGATTTTGATTGAATTTTGTTTAAAAAAATTTTTTGGGAATCTGTCTGTAGGTTGAAGTAAACCAGGTGAAGGCCAGTGCCATTGATCCCAAAAAACTATTTTGGAGGCGAGAAAGAAGAATTGAGTGATCTATATGTCGGGGGCTGCAGATAATCAAGAAAGTGAGGAGGGAGATTTTCCGCATCAGAAGCAAGTAAAAAGTGTATCTAAAGATGGATAGGGGGGTTTCGGTGCTGGGGTTTGGGGGCGATAGGCAGATTGAAAAAGGGGGAAAGGAATCGTTGGAAGAAGGGACTGTTGAGCTTTTTGAGAACAATTTTTTTGTATTTTAGAGGACAAAGGGTAAGTTTGAGACAGGTCTATTTTTCTTCAGAATGTTGGATCGAGTCGTGTTTTTTTTTCATTAAGTGGACATTGCGGTTTTAAGAGCTTGTGGAAAATGCCCCTGACAGAAGAGAAAAAATTTTTACTATTTTAGTGATAAAGGTACAAGTTGTAAAGGGCATTGTAGAAAACAGGAGCGGTAGGGGATCGAGGTCGCTGATTTATAGTCTTTTCTTCAAAATTGTCATGATTTTTTTTTCACTTGGGGAACGAGGAAAGAGGGTGCCAGTGAACTGGGGACAGGAGGTGCAGGGGGAAAATGAGTCTGATCCAGTTGGGCGTATGTTGTGGATTTGTCTGAAAAAAAGGGGAAAAAGATGATGGAATTTCAGACGGCTGGGGTGGTAGGCAGGGGAGTTTTTTTTTGCAGCCCCAAGGGAGTTTTGAGGTGAGGAAAAAAGAGTTTTTTGGGATTTACGCGGAAAATTTGGGAAGAGAGTATTCGTCTTTGCGAAGGTTTTAAGGTTTGACTTTGTTTTTTTTTTCGAAAAGCTGTTTGTTGATTTCGGTTTTTGATTTCCGCCACGCCTTTTCTATTTCCCGGCGTTTGCGCTTCGCTATCAGGTGTTTGGGTATACCATGGGCACGGGGGTCTGTCAGGTGAGAGGGCAAAGGAGGTCATGCCATAAGCAGTTGGGGGAGAACGGGTTTTTATAGTATTCAGAAGGTCAGTTGGTCAGGGTTTTTGAAAAACTTCGGAAGTTTGGGGAAAGAAAAAGTATAAATGTCAAAGGGCCTTAAAGATTGCGACGGTAACATATTTTTTCTTTCTGACGGGTTTTTGTGATTTTGAGGGGGAAAAAGAAGGGGGGGGAATGATCAGATTTATTCTCAGTAAAGAAACAGATGAAAAACAAGTTAAATGAAGCATTAGAACAGCCATCAAAATAGGCCAGATCTTGCGTTGCTTTCGTTTACCAGTTGGGAGAGAAAATGGGGACGAGAAAGAGAAAGACGTTTGACATCTGGAGAAGACTGGTTGTCAAAAGGGAATTTTAAAGTCCCCGAAATTAAAAAATTTGTTTGGAGAGGGGCTGAGTGGTCGGGGAGGATGGAATTTTTGATAAAACAGAAGATGTAGGTTGTTCTTACGGTAGGGGGTGGGCGGTAAAGGCAACAGAACGTAATAGGGGCCAGGAAATTGAGGTTGATTTCGAAAACTTCAAAAGAGGGTGGGAATGGGGGGTTGGGCGAAAGAAAGAGCTGGTTTCCAATGTTTTTTTTAAAAATTATGGAAAACCCCACCTCCCGAGAGAGTCGGGGAAAAAAAAAGTTTTAATTGGGGGAGTCAGCTGTTTTTTTTTGGGCTCATGCCTGTGGTTTTTAAGCCAAGTTTCAGTGAGGAAGGTTTTGGCAATGTTTTTTTCGAGATGAAACGGAAAGTAGTCGGCTTTTCCATTTGGACAGACAGACGCAATTTTTAAAAACAAACTTTAAGGTCGAAGGAGATGGAAGGATGAAGATGAAAGTGGGGAGTTTGGGCAAGAATCAGAGAAGAGGATGAAGGCGAAAAGGGGGGGATGTGGCTAGGAAAAACAACAAGAGTTTGGTGGTGGAAACGGGATAGAAGATGGCAAAAGAACTGTTTTTCAGGGGATTCGGGGTTTGACATACATCATGATACCATCATCATCAAACAAAATAATTTTTCAGATTTACAAAAAACAGAAAAAACGAAAAACGAAAATCGGGGGACGGCGGGGGAAGAAGCTTGACAGCGGTTTCAAATGACGTCAGAGGTGAGGGGGGAGACACGGGGAAAAGGGGGAACCCACTGGCGGACGCACACCTGCCCGGTTTTCCCCTCTGATTTTTTTGGGATGAATGCCTAAGTTTCGAATATGGGTGCATTATTTTTCAGGAGCCAGTGTGCATTTTTTTTACAAAAATCAGGGTTTTATGGTGGAATTTACGGACATATTGTTCTTATTCCTACCTTCACCGCCATTTTTTTTAAATTGACAAACATGGGGTTGAAGGTGGGCAACGTGAAAAACCCGGGAAAAAAATTTCCGCGGGCACAGGGCGGTTAATTTTGGGGCCAGAGACCAACATAAAGAAAAATACAACTCATGAAGACAAATTAAATGTTGAAAAAAACGACTGAAGAGAAGAATTAAATTGAAATATTTCGAAAAGTCAATATATGGGGAAAAAAAAATCGACCGTGGGAATCAGGGGGGGAAAATACAAACTGAAGATATAAAACTTTTTCCAAAAGGGCCAGGATAAATCACACACTCGCATCAAAAACAAGGAAAACATTCGCCATTGCCGCCAGGGGCAAAAGGGGCACTCCCCCCCCGAAGATGGCCATTGCGTGCCGTGGGGGTGGGAAGGATGACAAAATTTACAAAACGCATAACACGGGGGGCTTTGGGTGAAAAAACAAAAGTGCTTATTCCATTATCCCCCAAAAAAATGAATTAAAAAAAAGTTTTTCTCTTTCTCTCTCAAACTTTCGACGGTACCCTTGGATGGGTGACCCGTTTGCGCGCCTTGGCTTCAGTACAGTTCCCCCCAGCTCACCCAGCTGTAAAAGGGTACCCGCCCTCTTTTGGGTCAGGGAAGGGTAAAACAGGGAGGGAGAAAAGGGGGAAGGGCCCCCCTTCAAAATTCTGCCCCAGAGAAGTGAGGTCTCTGACCGCCTCCCCCCTTTTCCCCCTACGGGGCCTTTAGGTTAGGGACTCCTTTACTTTTCCTTCCTTTTAATTGAAATTTTTATTTGTATTATTGTTGATGGTGGCTTTGTGTTTTTCCCCTAAAAAGGGCAGGTTTTGAAAAACCATTCGATTTGCTCCTTTCCAAACACACCCTTTTCCTCCTTCCTTTTCTCTCTTTTCTATCTCTCTATCTCTCTCCCTCCTTCCCCAAAACATTTGGGGGTTCCTTTCTCTTTCTTTCCTTCCCTTCTCTCTCTCCCTTTTTCCCCTTTTCCCTTTCTTCTTTGTGTTGGTTTTAAAAATAATGTTACTTTTGGAGAAAGAAGACCATTACACACAAAAAAAAAGTTTTGAGGAAAAGGGGAAACAATAGCTTTTGGCCTTTTTTTCTTTTTCTCTCTTCTTCTTTTTCCTTTTATTTTTTTGTTCCCATTTTGGGGGTTTATTTTTGTTTGTTTTATGAGACACCACCTGTAGTTGTCGTATATTTGGGGGGGGGGATTTTAAAAAAAATCTTTTTTATGAGTTAAGGGAAAAGATTATGTTTTTTACTCCCCAAAAAAAAGGGTTTAAAAATTATTTTTTATTTAAAAATGGCCCTTTTTTAAAAACAAAAATTTAAACCAGTAAATTTTTTTTTTTAAAAAGGGGGGTTTTTGGGGTTTATTGTTTAAAAAAAAAATTTTTTGGGGGGGAAAAAGTGGGGAGGGCTGATGATTTTAATAGGGGGAAAAAATTTAAGGGGGTTTTAAGGGGTTGTAGATTTTGGGGGAATTTAAACCCCCCGGGTGTCCCGATGGGTGTGGTTTTGTGTGGGGGTGAAGAAAGTTTTATTTAAATTAGAAAGGAAACAAAAAGACTTTTTTTTTTTAAAAAGTTTTAACCAATCTCTTTCTTGTTTGGGGTTTTGGGGGTTGGGGTGTTGTGGTGTGGTTTGTTTTTTTGCGTGGGGGGGTTTAAAATATAAAATTATAAAGGCAGCCAAAAATAAAGCCACTAATTAAGGCGTGCGGGGGGGGGGGATGGGGGTTTGGGGGGGGGGGAAGGGAGGGGGTTTGGTTTTTTTTTTTTAAAGGTACAAAAGAAGGGAAAAAAGAACTTCTTAAGGAGTTTAAAAGTTTTTTTGGTTTTGGTTTTTGGTTTTTGTTTTGGGTTTTTTTTTTGGGGGGGGGGAGGGGGGGGTTTTTTCTTTTTTAGGGAGGAGGGGATTTTGGAGGCAACCCTGGGGCAGTTTTTTTTATGGGTTTACATTTAAACGGTGGAAAAATTTTAAAAATTTAACTTTAAAACCCCAAAAAATTTTTGGCAAAACAAGGGGTTTTAAAAAAAAAAATTAACGTACAGTAATAACAAAAGCCATCAAATAAAATTTGTTAAAAAAACGAAATTGCAAAAAATTTAAAACATTTTAACAAAAATGTGGGGTTTGGGGTGTGATGAGATTTAAATGAGAGGGTGATGACGAAACGAGGGGTGAGGGTAAAGATGAAGATAACAAAAATTTTAAAAAAACCCCTGGGGAGGTTTTTTGTTAAACATGAAATTTCAACTTTGATAATTTTAAAAACAATGGTAGGGTACGTAAAAAAGAAAAACAAACAAATGTGAAACAAAAAATAAAAAATCTAAGCCAACAAAAAAAAGAAAAAAAAGAACCAACCCCCAAAACCCCAAAAAAAATACGCAAGCGAACAAAAAACAAACTAAGCAAGAAAATATAGTAACTATCTCTCTCTCTCTCTCTCACCCAAAACAATGCGCAGGCACACATTCCACACATTCACGCTCAAACAAACACATACACACACGCCGCACACCACCCACACACACACACACAAAAAAACGCACGCACGCAGCACGCACGCACGCTACTCGCACAGAGGGATTAAATTACATCTTTGATTTGTTTTGTTTTTTACGGATTCAGGCTATATAATTCCAACATTATTATTATTATTATTATTATTATTATTATTATTTTTTTTATTATCATTATTATCTTTTTATAAAACGATTTTTTTTTTAAAAGAAACCCTTGAGGTCTTTTCGTCTTTCCTTTTTCGATCGAACCATGGCCAGAAAAACTTCCATAAAAATTTTATACATTAAATCATAACCTCAGAAAAAGCCCCATTGGGAATGCTTAATCAAAAATGATCTGACCTGTTTTTTTTTAAGATTTTTATGGTGACCCTTTGTTTGGGTTTTTTATTTTTTTGGGGTTTATTTTGTTTTTTATTGAGTTAGTTTTTGCAAAACGACAAAACGCCGGGGCCCTTTGAAAAAAACAGACCAACATAAAAAGACAATCACCCCCCTAATTTGGGGAGACTTTATTCCTTTGACACAAAAAAAAAAAGGACAACACTTTGTCAAGGAGACTTGATTACGTCCACGCGCGTGCGAAAAGGCCAACGAATAATTTCCTTGCCACTTTCAAACCGCGTGAAGAGCTTTTACGACATCGTTTCCTTTTTCTTCAGCCGATAAATTTAGCTACGTCATTTTATTTGCGTTAGTAGCGGGGGAAAAAAGGGTGTTTTCATTCGTGTCATTTTGAAGCCGTTATCTCTCACTCCCATTCATCCCCTTGGTCGGGGGCGACCGGGGGGGTACCCGACGGAGTTTTGGCAAGTGGACCCCCCAAATGGTTCTGTCCTGGGCGTTTTCGGAGGTTGGTACGGGGCCCCGGGTCCAAACCCCTTGAGGGTGGATATCCACTTGCGGGGTCCCCCTGCTCCTTGCCCCTTCAACCTTTCCCCTAAGGACTGTTTTTGACAGGCTGTTATGCCTTTTGTGGTGGCCAAACCATTCAGTTCCTCCGTTTGACTGTACCCTACATGTTCTGTTTCCAGCCAGTGCCCGACTGCTCCCCCAACGAGTATTGGTTTTTGCGTCTCTGTGGGTTTGATTTTCGGGACCGCTTGAGGCCTTCACTAAAAGGCGAATGCGACGTTCAAAAATCGGGTAAGTTCCCATGTTTTCACAGCTTACAAGGGCAATGGATGTGACGATCCCTTGAGAGTCTGCCCTTTTGTGTTTTTTTTTCGAGTTGGGTTTCTTTTTCCCCCACTTTCGCCAGCTTTTGTATGGAGGAGAAATCCACAGCAAGTCTGACTTTTACCCTTGTGTGCCATCCTTCTTTGGTGTGATGCTCCAAGGGACTTGAAATTTTCCACCTCCTCTAGTGCTCGCCACTATCTTGAGTGGTGGGAAAAAGGGGCGGGTGGGACTGTTCATAGGGCTTGCTTTTTTCCGGCTGACTCCATACCGTGGGAAATTTGGGTGATGTTTTCCCGTCTGGTGGTGAGACCCGGGTTCTTCCACTGCGGCCCATGAGATCAAATCGTTGCGAATCGAAGATTGCAGACGGCCTTCCCCTTTGTATTGGGTCTTGAAGCCAAAGGGGGGCCCCCCTGCATGAGTTTCTCAGGAAAACTTGACAAAAACGGGGGATAAAACGGGGGAGCCTTTTCGAAATCCAAAGAAGTCCGGAAAAAACCCCGATTTCTCCACCCTGAGGACTGCACTGTAGGGGCTGTCATAAGCGCCGGTGATTGAATCGGTTCCGGGCGAAGCTAAGTCTCTATGACTGCCCAGAGCTTCTTTCCCCAAACCCCATCGAAGGCCTTCTTAAGTCATGAAATTGTTGTAAACTGTAGCTGATGTTGGAGATGCTTCTCTTAGGGCATTCTGAGTTTAAGATCGCCGCCGGGGGCTTGACCCCGGTCTGAAACCTGCCCGTTTTGAAAAATTTTTTCTGCTTTGGTTTTCATCTGTTCAAGGGAAAAACGTAATAAATTTCTTGATGGTTATCAACTGAGTTCTGTAATTTTTGGGACTTCTTCAGGTCCCCTCTTTGGGTGGAACTTTGAGGTTTGGGTCCCCCGTTCAGGCCCCTCTTTTGGCCAGAGCGTTGGGAATGATTGTTAAAAAGCCTTTATCACTCTGGGCCCCCGTTCTTGATGGCTCAGCCCCCATTTGTCAAACCCGGTGACTTCCCCCTTTCAGGGATCTTTCGCTTCCCTTCCCACCTCTTTTCCCCCAGCACGTGTGCTTTCCCGATCTGATGGTCTGGGGTTTTTGTATGAAATGTGTTGGGGTCAGCCCTTTACTTGTAGTTTACAGGTCCTGCAATATTCTGTCCATTTTCTTCTTTATATGTGCCTTCTGTAAAGGGCTTACCCCTCTTTTTCTTTCAAAAAAACGGAGTCCTTTGCTGGGACTTGGTTTTGTACCTTGTGGTCTGAGAGCCCTTTTGCTGTCTCCTTTTGCCATTTCCCCTTTTCACCTTGGGGGCATTTTTCTGACATCCAGTTCCCCTGGCCCCCAGTCATCTTCTTTTTAATTGACCGTTGATGTTCTAATCTTCGGCCGTTTTTTGGGGTTTTTGTTCTTCACGGCTTTTGCTCCCTACGTTGGTCGCACAGGTCCAGATACGTTGGTAACCCCCGGTTTGCTCTTTTTCCTCTCTTTCCCAAGGATTCCCCGCGCTGTTCCTGAATTCTTGCTGAAGGCTCAGTGAGGTTGTTGATTTATCTTGGAGGAAAAACAATGCTGCAAATCTGCCCCCCTATCTCACTTTAAAGATTTCAGCGATTCGGGGTCCCTTCAGCTTTCCATGTTGAACCGCAAGGGGAATTTTTTTTTCTGGTTTTTTTGGTCTTAGCTTGTTGTAGGTCGAGTACCATGTCGTGGACTGCCAATCAGCGCCAGGGGAAACTTCTTTCTGGTTTGTTGATCTCGACTAAATCGTTTTGGGGGAAAAATGTAGTCAATCTGGTTAGTGTCTTTCCATTTTGGGGAGTGCCCCGTCTTCTTCTTTTTTCTTGTGGGGGGATAAAGGGGTTGGGGCAGTAAGATTTTGGCTGCTTTCGAATTTCAAAAAATCTGAAAAACCTCTATCATTGTTTTTGTCCACCCAAAACGGCCCCACTGTCCCGGCCATTTGGGCAAAAGCGTCAGGTCCCATCTTTGGGATTCCAGTCGCCCTGGATCCGAGAAAATCCTTCTTTTGGGTTGATTTATGGCCCTCCCAAAACTCGTAAAACACCCATTGCTTTATCATCGTAGCTGATGTTGGGGATAGATTTATGATGGTCTTTTTTGTGGTTTTGCTGCGACACGCATGGAGACAGTCCGCTTGAGATTGGGGTACGCGATGACACTGTTAGTCCTCTTTTTGTTGACAAAAAAACCCAACCCCGGTTGGTGTTTGGAGTCGTCCCACTATCCCATAGTTTGTGATCTTTCAGTATTTTTCCCCAAAACCGCCCCAAAACGGACTTGGGGCCAGTCCAAGTATGTCCCCATTTGTATTTTTCGAAGTTCGGGGGTTACCTTTGGAGTTTCCCCACATGCGTGCAAGGTACGGATTTTCCATGACCAAGAGGTCCTTTCAGCCTGGAGTTTTGTCGCTGTGTTTGCTCCGTGCTATTTTCCACCTCCACAGGTCAGAGCCCCTTGCTACGGGTAACCAGTAACCAGTACCACCTGCCCATGTGGGGAGTAAACCCAACCAAAAAAATCCCGACCGGGAGGGGGATGGCTCCGCAGGTTTTGTTTGCCCAAGACCCACCTATACAAAGACACCCAAATCTCCATACCGGGCGGTCGTCGCCCGGGGTTTCCAAAGGGCGCGCCTTTTGTTGCCTCAGACGATGTGGTAGCTACTGAGTAAAAAGCAGCAAAATTCGTGCCGACACAACACCATCATTGGGCCCTGAATTCGAACACAAAACTGCAGGCAAAGGGAAGAAATGACACATGAGGGTTCCCAAAATCATTGGGCCATCCTTGGGCTCTGCGAAGTCAGGGGGAAAAAATGGGAGAAAAAACGACCCCGGAAGACCACAAATTATACTACAGTGGGGAAAAAGGATAAAATAACACGGCGTGGGGGTTTTTCGTTCCAAAGACACCCGTGAACAAAAGCATAGCTGTCAGCCTTGTCCACAAAATTAACCACCGCCCAGAGCAACCCCCAAATAACTTAGTCAGGCAACGCCCCCACATCGACTGCACAGATGAAAACCGTAGAAGAATTTTATGACCAGCTAAAGAGGGTTTTGAATCAAACACCCAAGAAAGCATCCCGTGTGCAAGGGGACTGGGAAAGCCAAGGGGGAGGGGAAAAATGCATGGAAAGATGGGGGGCGTTTGTGGGGCCCCATTTTAAAAACCAATCAAATGAAAGAGGCTTGAGACTACTGGAGTTTGCAGTAACTAACCACCGTCCACGAATTGAATACACTTGGCCCACACAATAAATCCAGAAAAATGGACATGGCATAGGCCCAAATGGAGAACACACCCACAACCAAATAGATTAACATAATGGTGAAAAGACGGTTTCAGACTAGCGTTAACATCGCACAGACACGAAGTTATCCAGGAGCAGACATAAGGGAGTGGATCATGATCTTTGTGATGATGACTTTCCGACTACGTCTAAAGAAAATCCACAAGCGAAACAACATCAGGATCAATTTGACCTCGAGAAGCTGAAGGACCAGAGTAATTAAAAATTTTTTCAAGCAAGGATAGTGGAAAGTTTTGCAGCACTCACTGTGATAGACTCAGACATAGATACATCTGAACGAATTAGTTCAATCCAGCAGTGACTGAAACAGCAAACGAGCTCTTGGCAAACGCCGACCAGTCCAAAAAACCATGGGTCACACCTACATCCTACAACTATTGCGAACAAGCGTAGAAGATTGAAGAAAAAGAAAAATGAAACAAAAGAAGAGACCAGAACAATATAGTGCAGTCAACAAAAGAATCAGGAAGTCCATGACGGAGGCAAAAGAGAAATGGATCGTTGAACAGTGCCAAGACATTGAAGAGACATCAAGAAAAGCAATCGCAAGAAAGCATATCAGCTGGTTAAAAGACCTGACTAGCACGAAACAGAGAAAAGTTTAACAGAATCACAAGACAAAAATGGAAGTGTCTCACTGACGACCAGGATATTCCTGAACATAATGCAGAATACTGCTCCGACCTGTATAACTATAGGACCGCAGGAGATTCCAAAAAAGTCCCATAATGTACCCGAAAGCAAAGACACAGACAGTCACCCTATACTCCCGAGAAGAAGTGGAAACAGCAGTCAGATCGGCTGAAAAAGGAAGTCAAGGCCAGGGGCTGACAACATTCCTGCACGTTGGTCCAAGCTGGAGGGGAGCCACGATCAGCGCCCTACTAAGAATCTGCAACAAGATCTGCAGACAGGAAAATGGCCAACACCAAGGACGCAGTCGCTCATCATCACCCTCCCCAGAAGGAAATCTACAACACTGCCATAATTACCGCACAATCAAGCCTCATATTTCACCCAGCAAGGTCATGCGCAGATAATATTGAAATAGACTGAAGCCACAAGCAGAGACCATCATTGCTGAGGAACAAGCAGTTCAGAGCAGGCGCAGCACAACAGAACCGATATTCAACCATCAGAATACTATTGATCGTAACCTTCAACATCAACAATACCTATAACCACGTATTTATCTATTTTAAGAAGGCATTTACAGGGTGTGAGCAGCGGCTTTGTGGGCAACCATGAACCTTGTACACATCAATGCAAACCTGATCAGAGTCATCAAACAGCTGTACAGCGAGGCCACCAGGCAGTGTACTACAACATCAACATTAGAATGGTTTTCGAAACAACATTGGAGTAATGGCAGAGGCTGTCTACTCTCACCACCCTTTTCAACATCTTCCATGAAAAACATGGCTGATGCACAGAACCATCATGAAGGATAGTCAGCATTGGTGGCAGAACGATCACAAACCTCCTCTTCGCCAGATGACATGATGGAATAGCAGATCAAAAAAGAGCATGCCAGCCTAACAGAACACTTGGATATGGCCTCCAAAAACTACGGCATGAAATCAGTGCAGAGAAGACCAAACTGATGACTAATAACACCAACGGCATTAGCACTGATACAGGGTTAATGATCAGAACTGTGAACAGTTTTCAAAGCTCAAGAACCTGGAGCCAATTGATCAAACCAGGGATCCAAGCCAGAAGTAGTATGCAGGACTGCAGCAGACCATAACTGCTTTGACCAAAACTAAACACCATCTGGAGAGATAAGAAATAACTCACTTATCACCAAGATCAACTAATGCGCTCCCTTGTCATATCCATGGATTTCTGTATTGCCTTTGAATCATGGACCCTGACTCAGATTTGGAGAGGAGAGTACAGGCAGTGGAGATGAGATGCTTTCGGAGACTCTAGGCATCTCCTACAAAGACCACATAACAACGAAAGCGTGCAAAAACAGAATCCAGCAAAAACCATTGGACCCTATGAGAACCTTCTATCGATCGTGACAAAGCGAAAATCTTAAGTGTATTGGGCATGTTCACAAGATCCCAAGGAATTACAAAGACAGTTTTGCAAGGCACTGTCCAAGGAGGAAGAAGAAGAGGCAGACCAAGGAAGAGCTGGGAGGATAACATCAGTGAATGGACAGGCCTAGAACTCAACAAAACCCTGAGAAAGGCAGAACAGAGAGAAGAATGGAGGGAACTGGTTGCTGAGTCTTTGAGGGTGCCCCCACGGTCGTCAGACTACGGGACAGATAGATAGATAGATCCTGGAACGCTGCAATGGAAGGCGCGGTTGTTGGTATTCCGGGCCTCAACCGATCCGGCATGTCTTCCTTGCAGTGTTGTCCATGTAGGTATTTCTGTGGGCGTGGATTGCTTGGCGGCGCCCATCTCCTCTCCAAGCTGCTATTTTCCCATAGCTGGGGATTTTTGGGTCGGGTTATCTCCCCACTGAGACAGGTAGTACTGGGCTACAGGTTACCAGTAGCAGAGGAACACCTCTGACTCTGAAGCCAGTTATCTGGCGGGATAAAACTAGGCCTTTGTTCAAGGTTTGACAACCCTTTTGTAGTAAGAAGGCAAGGACCCTGTTTGTCAGATGGATGCAGTAAATATATGTATTTTTGAACATATCCGAAACTGTTGCATGTAGTTTATGTAATACTGTATCAAGGACGATCTCTGCATAAGCTTTGGAAGGTTACCTTTGTCTCTTTTTTGTGTTTGTTTGTTTGTTACGTGGGAATATACAGCTCCTGAGACATTCAGGTCTAGGTTTTGTTAGTTATTTTCTGTAATATGTTTGCATTTTTAAAGTGTTGTACTTCATGGTAAAGAGAAAAATATTTGTCATTTTATTTATTTATTTTATATATTCTTTCATATCAAGAATAATAAAACAAGTACCCACGTGCTTTTTTTTACATCCAGTCTCTGAGTGCGTGCTGTTTTGTTCTATCAGATGACAGAACAAGGACTCTTTGACAAACGAAAGAACTTATAAATGAATGGAAATGGAAATTTATCATTGATTGTATGACTGTGTAAGATTAGGTTGAATGCATTCCCTTTGATTCGTCTTTGCAAGATATAGCGCTATATAAGTTCCATTTATTATTATTATTAATATTATTATTATTATGATGATGATGATGATGATTATTATTATTAGTAGTAGTAGTAATAATAATAATAGTAGTAGTAGTAGTAGTAGTAGTAGTAGTAGTAGTAGTAGTATCATAAATGAATACTAACGGTAGTGGTAGGACTGCTAACAATGAAAGAATATGGAGCTTTTAATACATGAACAATGCAGCCCACCAACTCAAAAGCTTTTGTCAGTGATTGATGTCCTTAAACTAAGTGAAAGAGCCCACAGAAAGGAGCGCAACAACTCCAAACAGACCAGAAACCACACACACACACACACATGCGACATTTGCGACAGGGATTGTTGCTCCAGCATCAGTCTCCACAGCCACGAGGGCTGCTGCTGCCACAATGGATCAGACAGGACAACCAGGATGTACACCCCATGATCAAACTTGATCCACTGAGACCTTCTGTACTAAGCGCCAACGCCTGCATTAAAACGTTACGTTTTTTAAATGTGATATTTGTTGAAATTGTTTAACAGCCCATGATTGGGTTGGTGGTTTTTTTATTTTTAAATAAAGCAACTTGCACTCTCCTTCAAAGGAGAGAACCCCCCAAAAATCCTCTGAAGTCGGTGTATGGCTGCCTGTATGGCAAGGTACTTGAGATACCGCAGCAAGGACGATCTATGCATAAGCTTTGGAAAGTTACCTTGTCTCTTTTTGTGTTTGTTTGTTTGTTAGCTCAGTGGTCGGAGCACTCACTTTCCCCCAGCCAAGTTAAGCAGCGTCGAGCGTGGTTACCAGTTGGATGGGTGACCGTTTGCGCGCCTTGGCTTCAGTACAGTTCCCCCAGTTCACCCAGCTGTAAATGGGTACCTGCCCTCTTTAGGGTCAGGGAAGGTAAAGCAGCGAGGGAGAGGAGATGGGCGCCGCCCTCAATATGCTGGCCCTAGAGAAGTGAGGTCTCTGACGCCTCGCTCCCCTACGACCTTATAGGTTATGGGACTCCTTTACCTTACCTTCCTTTTACCTTTTGTTTGTTACGTGAAAGTACAAAGCTCCTGACACATTCAGGTCTAGGTTTTGTTAGTTATTTTATGTAATATGCTTGCATTTTCAAAGTGTTTGTAGTTCATGGCAAAATTTGTTTTGTTATTTTATTTATTTTATATATTCTTTCATATCAAGAATAATAAAACAAGTACCCACAGTGCTTTTTATATTTTACATCCAGTCTCCGTGTGCGTGCTTTTTTTTTTATCAGATGACAGAACGAGGCCTCTTTGACAAACGAAAGAACTTGTAAAAGAATGGAAATGGAAATTTATTATTGATTGCATGACTGTGTAAGATTAGGTTGAATGCATGCGCTTTGATTTGTCTTTGCAAGATATAGCGCTATATAAGTTCCATTTTTTAAATCATTATTATTATAAATGAATACTAAAGGTTAGTGGTATGACTGCTAACAATGGAAGAATATGAAGCTTTTAATACATGTACAATGTAGCCCACCAACTCAAAAGCTTTGTCAGTGATTGATGTCCCTAGACTAAGTGAAAGAGCTCACAGAAAGGAGCGCAACAACTCCAACAGACCAGAAGCCACACACACACACACACACACACACACACAAACTCGACCTTTGCGACAGGGATTGTTGCTCCAGCATCAGTCTCCACAGCCACGAGGGCTGCTGCTGCCACAATGGAACAGACAGGACAACCAGGATGTACACCCCATGATAGAACTTGATCCACTGAGACCTTCTGTACTAAGCGCCAATGCCTGCATTAAAACGTTACGTTTTGTAAAATGTGATATTTGTTGAAATTGTTTAACAGCCCATGATTGGGTTGGTTTTTTTTTAGCATAACACAACTTGCACTCTCCTTCAAAGGAGTGAACAAACAAAATCCTCTGAAGTCGGTGTATGGCTGCCTGTATGGCAAGGTACTTGAGATAGGGCACCAAGGACGATCTATGCATAAGCTTTGGAAGGTTACCTTTGTCTCTTTTTGTGTTTGTTCGTTTGTTACGTGAAAGTACAAAGCTCCTGACACATTCAGGTCTAGGTTTTGTTAGTTTGTGTAATATGCTTGCATTTTCAAAGGGTTTGAAGTTCATGGCCCCAAAATTTAAAATCTTATTTTATTTATTTATTTTCTATATTCTTTCATATCGAGAATAATAAAACAAGTACCCGCGTGCATTTTTTACATCCAGTCTCTGTGTGCGTGCTGTTTTGTTTTATAAGATCATAAAAAAACAACTTTGACAAACGAAAGAGCTTGTAAAAGAATGGACATGGAAATTTATCATTGATTGCTTGACTGTGTAAGATTAGGTTGAATGCATGCGCTTTGATTCGTCTTTGCAAGATATAGCGCTATATAAGTTGCATTTATCATCATCATCATCATCATCATTATTATTATTCTTCTTCTTCTTCTTCTTCTTCTTCTTCTTCTTCTTCTTATTATTATTATTATTATTATTATAATAAATGAATACTAAAGGCAGTGATAGGACTGCTAACAATGGAAGAATAGGAAGCTTTTAATACATGTACAATGCAGCCCACCAACTCAAAAGCTTTTGTCAGTGATTGATGTCCTTAAACTAAGTGAAAAAGCCCACAGAAAGGAGCGCAACAACTCCAACAGGCCAGAAACCACACACACACACACAAATGCGACCTTCGCGACAGGGATTGTTGCTCCAGCATCAGTCTCCACAGCCACGAGGGCTGCTGCTGCACAATGGATCAGACAGGACAACCAGGATGTACACCCCATGACCAAACTTGATCCACTGAGACCTTCTGTACTAAGAGTCAACGCCTGCATTAAAACGTTACGTTTTAAAATGTGATATTTGTTGAAATTGTTTAACAGCCCATGATTGGGTTGGTGGTTTTTTATTTTTAGAATAAAGCAACTTGCACTCTCCTTCAAAGGAGAGAACCCCCCAAAAATCCTCTGAAGTCGGTGTATGGCTGCCTGTATGGCAAGGTACTTGAGATACCGCAGCAAGGACGATCTATGCATAAGCTTTGGAAAGTTACCTTGTCTCTTTTTGTGTTTGTTTGTTTGTTACGTGAAAGTACAAAGCTCCTGACACATTCAGGTCTAGGTTTTGTTAGTTATTTTATGTAATATGCTTGCATTTTCAAAGTGTTTGTAGTTCATGGCAAAATTTGTTTTGTTATTTTATTTATTTTATATATTCTTTCATATCAAGAATAATAAAACAAGTACCCACGTGCTTTTTTTTACATCCAGTCTCCGAGTGCGTGCTGTTTTGTTCTATCAGATGACAGAACGAGGACTCTTTGACAAACGAAAGAACTTATAAATGAATGGAAATGGAAATTTATCATTGATTGCATGACTGTGTAAGATTAGGTTGAATGCATTCCCTTTGATTCGTCTTTGCAAGATATAGCGCTATATAAGTTCCATTTATTATTATTATTAATATTATTATGATTATTTTTATTATTATTATTATTATTATTAGTAGTAGTAGTAGTAGTAGTAGTAGTAGTAGTAGTAGTAGTAGTAGTAATAATAATAGTAGTAGTAGTAGTAGTAGTATCATAAATGAATACTAACGGTAGTGGTAGGACTGCTAACAATGAAAGAATATGAAGCTTTTAATACATGAACAATGCAGCCCACCAACTCAAAAGCTTTGTCAGTGATTGATGTCCTTAGACTAAGTGAAAAAGCCCACAGAAAGGAGCGCAACAACTCCAACAGACCAGAAGCCACACACACACACACACACACACAAACTCGACCTTTGCGACAGGGATTGTTGCTCCAGCATCAGTCTCCACAGCCACGAGGGCTGCTGCTGCCACAATGGAACAGACAGGACAACCAGGATGTACACCCCAGGATAGAACTTGATCCACTGAGACCTTCTGTACTGAGCGCCAACGCCTGCATTAAAACGTTACGTTTTAAAATGTGACTTAGTTGAAATTGTTTAACAGCCCATGATTGGGTTGGTGGTTTTTTTATTTTTAGAATTACGCAACTTGCACTTTCCTTCAAAGGAGAACCAAAAAGAAAAATCCTCTGAAGTCGGTGTATTGCTGCCTGTATGGCAAGATACTTGAGAAGAGTTTTAAAACACAGAAAGCTTCTCATCCAGTGTGTACCTACAATCTCACGGCGATTCCCAGGAAAGGATGACTGAGTCCGAGTACCTGTTCAGAATGACCCCCCCCCCCCCCCAAAGGAAATACAACAGCAATTCACACTTATCTATTGCTAATCAAGCAATGGTTTTGACATGTTAGCATTTTCCAACTGATCACAGTGACTACAAAGAGAATGCCTTCATTACCTTGTAGGACACAGGTCCTTGATCTGACTGAGGAAGGAAAATTGTAAAATGACCCAACTGAACTCTGAAAGTAGCCAGGAGCATTGTTAACGATGATAAAATACAATGCTTTTAAAGCATGTCAAATGGATTATAAACGGGGTTATTTTACGATCGCAACGAAAAACGAGCACACAAGAGGTGAAGATCAGACTTGCTGTGGCACTCTCCTCCATGACTAAGCTGGCGAAAGTGTGGAGAAACCATAACATCAGAACCCACACTAAGGTCAGACTCTACAAGGCACTCGTCACATCCATTGCCTTGTACAGCTGTGAAGCATGGACACTTACTGCCGATTTAGAACGTCGCATTCAAGCTTTTGAGATGAAGTGCCTCAGGCGGATCCTGAACATCACCTACAGAGACCGTAAAACCAACGACTACGTCTGGCAGCAGATCGAGGCACTGGCTGGCAAACAAGAACCATTGCTAGATACAGTCAAACGGAGGAAATTGAAATGGTTTGGCCACACAACAAGGCATAACAGCCTGTCAAAGACAGTCCTGCAGGGAATGGTGGAAGGAGAAAGGAGGCAGGGACGACCACGCAAAAGCTGGATATCCAACATCAAGGAGTGGACCGGCCTCACTGTACCAAACCTCCTGAAAGCAGCCCAGGACGGAACCATTCGGCGGTCCACTTGCAGCGTCCGTGCGGGTACCCCAACGGTCGTCCCGACCAAGGGATGATGATGATGATGATGAACGAAAAACACACTGTATACAAGAAGTACCAAGTGGACGGGGTAGCTCAGTGGTCGGAGCACTCGCTTTCCCCTACCAGCCAAGTTAAGCAGCGTCGAGCGTGGTTACCAGTTGGATGGGTGACCGTTTGCGCGCCTTGGCTTCAGTACAGTTCCCCCAGTTCACCCAGCTGTAAATGGGTACCTGTCCTCTTTAGGGTCAGGGAAGGTAAAGCAGCGAGGGAGAGGAGATGGGCGCCTCTGCCCTCAATATGCTGGCCCTAGAGAAGTGAGGTCTCTGACGCCTCGCTCCCCTACGACCTTATAGGTTATGGGAACACCTGTACCTTTACCAAGTGGAAAGAAAGTGAAACGTTTCACGTGCTCATTTTAAGCAAAGAAAGATGGTAAAATTGTAATCAGTCAGATGCTTCAAAATAACGAGCCCCTCTCATTGTCAACCAGAATTTCGAACTTGCTATCTGAATCAAATTGTTAATGATATTACTATTCGGTCACGGCAGACTTCCTTGCGCAGCAATTTGGATCGCTCTTCCTCCTAAAGAGTGTGTCATAGCTTGTACATTGCTATCAGACTTTTGCTTGGCAGCCCGCTTCTTTGATTTGTTTGTGTGTGTGTTGATTGCTTTTTTGTTGTAATTTGTTTCTGTTTGTTTGATTTTGGTGTATGGTTTTATGCGTTGTTCGTTTTCTGTTGATGGTTTAATTTGCTTTCTGTTTATCTGTCTGTTTATTTTGCTGTTTGTTTAGTGTCTGTTTTATTTGTTGTTTGTGATTTGCGGTTTTATCTCGTTTTGTTTCTTGGGTTTTTTGTGTTTCAATTGTTGTTTTGTGTTTGGGTGTGTTTTATTGTTGTTTATTTGCTTTATCGTTTTGTTTACCATGTTTTATCTTTATATTTGTTGTTTGTTTCTTCTATCTTTGCCTATTTCTGCTATTTTTTTGTCCGTTTTGCAGGTATAATGGTTCCATTGAGAGTAGGATTTCGTCTGCAGAACTGTATCCAAAGACCACTATCATGTCGGGTCCATCTACGCGCGCTAAATAAATACTGCAACACAAGGCACTTATAACTTATCTTCCATCCAAAAAAAACCCACTAGCACCCAAAATCACCACCACGTCGAGTCTATTTGATATTAAATAAGCTTATGTACGTACTCCGACAGAATTGAAACTAAAATTAACTTTTTTTTCGTTTTTGACATAATAACTTTGTTACTGAGAAACTAAGCCCCCCCCCCCCCCCCCCCCCCACTTGTTTCATCTCATATCTGTCCTTGCCTTCAACAGCCGAAATCCCCCATCACCCTGCCAAAGTGTACAACCTTTGTGAGTGGCGTGTGTGTGTGTGTGTGTGTGTGTATGTGTGCGCGTGCGTGTGTACGTACATTTGAATTTGTTAACATTGTTAATTGTTATTCGCTGTATGTGTAAGCCTTTCGATTTGTTTCTTTTACAAGATTCAGCGCTATATAAATTCTATATATTATTATTATTATTATTATAATGTGTTGGCTGCAAGCACTTTGATTTGTTTTTACAAGATATAGAGCGCTATATAAATTCCATCAATTTATATTATTATTAATTAATTATTATCATTAGTATACTGTCTTATCATTTTTTTAATGGGTGTTTTTCCACTAAGCCACCAACTCACCCACGACCGCGTTCACTATCGGCGGAGGCAGAGAAACGTTTGATACGTGAAGATAAAAGTGGATGGCATCTTGTTTCCCTTAGGAATTTTGATGAAGCGGGTTTTGCGGCAAGATCAAAAAACGAAAAGTTATGTGGGGGGCGAAATCAAGTTTATTTCCAGCTTATCAAACATTGAATGCGAATACGAGCTTGATGGCTGTGTGTGCGTGTTTTTGATGGTGGTTGTGGTTTGTTGTTTACCATGTTGTTGTTGTTGTTGTTGTTGTTGTTCTTGCGCGTCTGGTTTGTTGTTGTTCAGGTTTTTTGTTTTTTTCTTCTTCTCCTGTCTCTTGTTCTTCTTCTGAATTGTTTGTTGTTCTTCTTCTTCATCTTAATTTTCTTCTTCTTCTTCTTTGCATTCTTCTTCTTCGCTTTCTTCTTCTCCTCCCGTTCCCCCTCTCTTCTTCTTTGCATGTCTTTTTCTCTCTCTTTTTACACACACACACACATGAATTGCGTCTAACCTTAGGAATGTTTATATGTGATCTAAAAAAACAACTAACTAAAAAGATAGTTTAGCAAACCTTCGAATAGATAGATAGATGTACATGCCACACGTATCTTCTTTGCCGTTCACATCTGCTTCATTATTCACATAATATTGCAGTTATTAATTCAAACGTTTTAACGTCTGCCAACACACATCAGCACGTGCAGGAAAAAAACTGTAAGTACAGTGTGCACATGGGCATAGGCACGCGCGCCCTTGCTAACATACAAAGCGTCATATTCACCTTCCCCCCCCCCCCCCCCCCCCCACTCCCCCAACACACACACACAAAATCTCGCAAGAATAAAAACATTAACCAATACTCCCACATAAAAACCAGAACTTTTCATTAAAAATATATAGTGCGAAAAACTATAGTGGCTATTCTCTACAGAAACGTTTCCATTATTTGCTGGTGTGACGTAAATTTGTAATAAAGATCGTGGTGTGACGTAAAATTGTATCAAATCGACTGCGTCATCGCCTCAAACTCTTAATCACACTGCATCAGACTTCATCAACACCCGAGCGAACCCCTACTATTTTCTCTCCAAAATAGACATTGTTGATATGATATCTATACTTGAAATAGTCGCTGAAGTCATGAAGGCAACTAACTACCTTAATGGTGGGTAAAAACGTTCGCATACGCAAAATCTCACCATTTGTGAGTGTCGGAGCTCTACCCGAGCAATGGTGTGCGTGCGTGCGTGCGTGTGTGTGTGTGTGTGTGATGAGGGGTGGGGGTGGGCAAATGAAATAGATTTCTCTATGCCTACCATTTTCTGATTTTGATTAAGGTTACGTTCCATCATTTTAGATGAGAATAGGAGCTAGAATTTCGACGAGGCATTTTCTTTTATCTTCTCCTTTTACTTCCTAAATTAATGATCTGCTCCACTTTTTCTCACATCCTCTGAAATCAACCCATTACCATTTCAATTTTGTGTTATCGAATGTCTAAAGCAATACGCATCCTACTGTGCGAGTCGTTGGATGCGATGTATGAAAATGAACATTACCTTAGGGGTATTGGAGCATTTGAGTTTCGTGTTGTCTTGTGTGTGTGGTGTGTGTGTGTTGTGTGTGTTGTGTGAGTGTGTGTGTGTGTTGTTTGTGTGTGTGTT
Organism: Rapana venosa; assembly: GCA_028751875.1. Lineage (NCBI taxonomy): Eukaryota > Metazoa > Mollusca > Gastropoda > Neogastropoda > Muricidae > Rapana > Rapana venosa. The sequence continues at coordinate 28,267,922 of CM054143.1, read as the reverse complement.
GTGTGTTGTGTGTTGGGCGGGTAAGTGCATCACAGGTGTGATGAATCATCTCTCTGGGTTTTTTCTTGCTTTAATGTGTGTGTTGTTTGTTGTTGTGTGTCTTCAATTTAACGTCTGTTCTCTACTGTAATTAACGAAATGTGTGTGTGTGTTGTGTGTGTGTGGTGCACCAGAGTGTGTGTGTATGCTTTCGTGCGCACGCATGCGTGTGGTTTGTGGTGTGTGTTTAGTTTACTTTTTTCTGAATATCCTACGTAAGAATGACATTCCTGATCCATCAATCAAATCGTGGTCACAGATATTTTCCTGTGTAAAAAAAAAAATCAAAACCAAGTTAAATCTTGAATCTATTGCTGTTATCTGATTTTTGAAACTAGTATCTTTG
>CM054143.1:28250037-28262537 GCA_028751875.1 Rapana venosa | reverse complement strand
AGGTCCCGTGTGTTACACAAAATTATTTAGCGCACGTAAAAGAACCCACGGCAACAAGAGAGTTGTCCCTGGCAAAATTCTTAGAAAAAAGCCACTCTGATACGGAAAAAAAACAGTTGGAGACAAAAACCAAAAAACAAAAAATGGTGGCGCTGCTCTTGTGGCTACGTGCACTCCCCGGGGAGAGCAGCCCAAATTTCACACAGAGAAATCTCGTGATTTAAAGTGGTATTAATAAATAATAAATAAATACAATAAATATTTTGATCTTTTACATGTGTATATATTCTAAGAGAATTAAGGCACTGGCAGGTCTGCACTTTAAGACAACCTGGGAAATCGTAAATAATTTATCCTCACCTTTAATTAACCAGACAACGCCAAGATTTGAATCCCGACTTCATGGACCCAAGAGATTGAAGTCAATGGTCTTCGCCACACGGCTACAGCGTCCAGTCAGGGTGGAAATGAACTGTATCCTGAATCAAATGATGTACTAACACATCCTCATGAAGTGAAGCCAGTGCTTATGCCATTGCAATATCTATTAACTATTGACGTCTGTCCCCCGGGGAAAAGAAGCTGACCATAGGTTAGGTAAAAAGAAAAGTAGAGTTCATATATGTAAGCTCTTACAGTGCAAAAAAATACATTTTCCCATTTAAAAAGGTGGATGTGCCAGTGACGTTACCACTATCCCCATTTTCAAGAGAAATCAACATATGCCCGAGAGAAACAAAAGGCTGTTATTCCCCTTGAAATGGACAAGGGCAGATCACTTTAGGCCTACGATTCTTGCGCTATCTAATTGCAAGCTCAAGGCCAGTCTGATGTTGTCTCCCCTCCTTTTTTCTCTGTCTGCCTCTTCTGTCTCCCTCCTTGTACCGTTCCCTGTAGGACAGTCTTGGCCAGTCCAGACGTTGGTGTGACGTGCCTGTACCACTTTAGTTTGTGTGTATTTTTTCTTGGAAGTTAGGGTGTCTTCATCTTGACCGATGTGCGTTTTCAATTCTGGGTTTTACTGTCTCGCTGGTTATGCGATTTCTGTATTAGATAATAATAATAATAATAATAAAAAATAATAAATGGAATTTATATAGCGCTGTATCTTGCAGAGACAAATCAAAGCCCTTGCACTCAACTCATTCTTACACAGTCATACAACCAGTAACAATTAATAGTTCCATCAAGTCCAAATGTGCACGCACGGCTACGCACACACACACACACACACAGGTCACACACCCTGGCAGGGCGATAGAATCTTGGCTGTTGAAGGCAGGGGAAAACTATGAGATGAAGCAGGAGTGGAAAATCGTAGGTTTGAAATAAATATGTCTTGAGACTGGATTTAAAAGTGTCATAAGAAAGCTTTTGGCGGAGAGAGAGAGAGAGAGAGAGAGAGAGAGAGAGAGAGAGAGAGAGAGAGAGAGAGAGAGAGAGAGAGAGAGAGGGAGGTCATTCCAAATCGAAGTTTGCGAAAGCATCTCATCTCTATTGTCTGTATCTGTCCTGGTCACCATGTATGAAGGAAGACTAGGGTGGAGACTAATGCATTGCTTGTATCTTTCTGTCAACGTCTGCTGTTGTGGTCCACATGTCACCGTCACCTATCCCGTAGTCCTATAGACTGTAAGGGGCATGCACCACTGAGGACTTTGAAACACGCTTCCACATTTTACACGTATACAAAAAATATGGGTATGACCAGGGGACGCATCAGTCTGATCTTGAAGCCGATGGCGATGTTCCTGTCGTTCCTGAAGACTTTTTGTTTGGTTGTTGTAGATGAGATCTGGGCTGTCCTGGAGAGTACTTAAGGCTTTGATCCTTCATTCAATATTATAAGGTAAAGGTAAAGGAGTCCCATAGCCTATAAGGTCGTAGGGGAGCGAGGCGTCAGAGACCTCACTTCTCTAGGGCCAGCATATTGAGGGCGGCGCCCATCTCCTCTCCCTCGCTGCTTTACCTTCCCTGACCCTAAAGAGGACAGGTACCCATTTACCGCTGGGTGAATTGTGGGAACTGTACTGAAGCCAAGGCGCGCAAACGGTCACCCATCCAACTGGTAACCACGCTCGACGCTGCTTAACTTGGCTGGGGGAAAGCGAGTGCTCCGACCACTGAGCTATCCCGTCCCCTCAATATTATAGCTCCTAGATAATTAAAGCTCTGGACTGTTTGAATTTTCTCGCTGTCTATGGTTGATGTCAGTGCTGATCTCATGAACATTATTTGCCATCAACTGGGTCTTCCCTGCCCTGCTTCTGTACGCTAAATGGCTCAGAGACCTCATCACGGTGATTTATCAAGTTGGCCAGCTCTTGCTCTTGCCCATCTAAGCAATTGATATCAAACCCACGACTTCTCACATTGTAAATGAGCGCTTTACCACTGCACCACCGATCTATCAATTGCAGTACACCAGATGCTACCCTACCCCCGCTCCCCACTACTCCTACCCCGACCCACAAACTAAATCGAGAGTAAAATGAGTTATAAAATGTAGATGGAGTTATGCAAGGAAAAAAAAAAGGTGTAACTATAGACGGTAATAATTATGTTCAAAGAGAAAAAAAGGTGTCTAAATATAGATGGTGTTATGTTTTAGGAAGTGTGGGTTGTCATTCTAGACAGTGCTCTATTATTAGTAGCGTCCTTTAGAGAACAATCATCTCCCTTGTTCTGCTGGCGTCATCTGGACCCGAAATAGAACAAAAAATCAGGCGTTATGTAAAATAAGATAAGAGCAGTGTCCATGAATGTAGGACTTGTGTCCATTGATTTTCTGTGTGTGTGTGTGTGTGTGTGCACGCGTGCGTGCGTGTGTGTTGTGTGTATGTGTGTGTTTGTGTTGTGTGTTTGTTGTGTGTGTGTGGTGTTAGTGTGTGTTTGTATTCTGTGTGTGTGTGTGTGTGTGTGTGTGTGTGTGTTGTGTTTGTGTGTGTGTGATTGTGTTGTGTATGTGTGTGTGGTTGTGTGCGTGTGTGTATGTATGTGTGTATGTATGTGTATATGTATGTGTTACTTTTTATTTTTTTAAATACTATTTTAAGGATAATGGACTAAGTACTCGTGTGATTTTTTACGCCCAGTCCCCACGTACATGCAGTTTTGTAAATTTTGTCATTTGTCCTCACTGGCATAGTGGCCTACTCTTCCAAACTACAGAACAGGTTTAAACGCGTGCACAAGATGTTTGGCGTGCGTCGAGTTAACGTCTCCTCCGAAGGAATGTGTGTGCGTGTGTGCGTGCGTGCGTGCGCGCGCACGTATGTGCGTGGGTACGTGTGTGTGTTTGTGTGTGTGTGTGTGTGTGTGCTCGCGCGCGCATGCACGAGTGCATATAGGTGTTGTGTTTGTGCATGTGTGCACGTGCCCGCATGCACGTGCGTGTATATACACGTGAAAGCTTGTGCGTATGTAAAGGCGTTTAGGGAGTTAACCTATTCTAAACTAGCACCAGCTGACACAGGGCTACACTCTCTGCTTACTGTCATAATATACCCTGGTGTCAATGAGGCCACACAATTACAGACATCTGCCTACTTTTTCCTTTATCTACCCCCCCCCCCCCCCACCTCCCCCCCTCCCCCGTGCTTTCCCAATTAAATTAATTAAGAAAACAGTTTAAAACAAAACAAAAGCAGAGAAGATAGAGTTTGTCAAAGCCTTCAACATTATCTCTCTATATTACTGAATGTGTGTTGTTTTCTGTGTCAGAGCTTTCAAGCATTATCTCTGTATATTGAAAGTTTATTGTTTTCTGGGTCAGAGCCTTCAAATATTATCCCTCTATATTGAATGTCTGTTATCTATCTTCATCAATGTGTCAGAGCCTTCAAACATTATCCCTCTATATTGAATGTCTGTTATCTATCTTCATCAATGTGTCAGAGCTTTCAAACATTATCCCTCTATATTGAATGCCTGTTGTTTTATATGTCAGAGCCTTCGAATATTATCCCTCTATATTGAATGTCTGTTATCTATCTTCATCAATGTGTCAGAGCCTTCAAACATTATCCCTCTATATTGAATGCCTGTTGCTTTATATGTCAGAGCCTTCAAACAGTATCCCTCTATATTAAATGTCTGTTGTCTTATGTGTCAGAGCCTTCAAACAGTATCCCTCGCTATTGAATGTCTGTTGTTTTATATGTCAGAGCCTTCAACATTATCCCTCTATATTAAATGTCTGTTGTCTTATGTGTCAGAGCCTTCAACATTATCCCTCTATATTAAATGTCTGTTGTCTTATGTGTCAGAGCCTCCAAACAGTATCCCTCGCTATTGAATGTCTATTGTCTTATGTGTCAGAGCCTTCAAACATTATCCCTCTATATTGAATGCCTGTTGTCTTAACTATTGTGTCAGATCCCTCAAACATTATCCCTCTATATCGAATGCTTGTTGTCTTAACTATTGTGTCAGAGCCTTCAACATTATTCCTCTATATTGAATGTCTGTTGTCTTATATGTCAGAGCCTTCAAAACGTTATCCCACTATATTCAATGCTTGTCGTCTTCATCAATGTGTCAGAGCCTTCAAACATTATCCCTCTATATCGAATGTCTGTTGTCTTAACCATTGCGCCGTTGCATCATCGAGGCGACCTGACTGACTGTGTGGTCCTGAGTGTCGGTGAAAGAAAATCTAAAGAAAGAAAACTCCGAGTCTATGAAAGTCTGTGTTTTATGGGCTCAGAAAATAAAAGAAGTTTTTAGAACGTCGATTATTCGTCCAGACATTTTATGGGTGGCCTTAGTCTTTGAGGATCATGTAGTTACTTTGTTCCCAAGAAAAGCGAAGTTGAGTGTCCTTTCTGATTATTGATACATCCTGCTTTCAACTTAGGTTGTGGTGGGGGACTTGAGATTACTTAAAGAAACAAGTAAAACCGAAAGTAGAAGACTGTCATGAAAAAACAGCAACCAACAACAACCGCAGACGTCCGTTGATAACAAGCAAGGCATTAGTGGATTTATTGCATGCAACCCTGTAAGTGTAGATGACCAAATATCAAAGTCGTATGCTAGCTTTTCGCTATGTCTGCAAAAATTAATGATTATAAAAAAACCCACCAAACTATGTTAGTGATTCGTTTTCTCTTCCTCTGAAGTCGCAGTATGGCTGCCTATATGGCGAGGTACTTAAAATAGAGTCAAACTCGCAAACTTCTCATCCGGTGTACTTTCTATCTCACATTGATTCCCGGGTGGGATGACTATGTAAGAATGAGTTGAGTGCAAGCGCTTTGATTTGTCTGTGCAAGATACAGCGCTATATAAATTCCATTTCTTCTTCTTCTTCTTCTTCTTCTTCTTCTTCTTCTTCTTCTTCTTCTTCTTCTTCTTTATTTCTTCTTCTCTTCTTCTTCTTCTTCTTCTTCTTCTCTTCTTCTTCTTCTTCTTCTTCTTACATGTAGAACACGAAACAGACTGTACAGGTCATAACAAAGCCAATTTTACTACCTCCATGTGTGTGTGTGTGTGTGTGTGTGTGTGTGTGTGTGTGTGTGTGTGTGTGTGTGCGCGCGCGCGCTGGTGTGTGTGTGTGTGTGTGTGTGTGTGTGTGTGCTTGAAATAAACTGGTGCAGGACAATCAGATAAAAAAGAGAATGGTTCTTTGCTAAATACGGAAGCAGAAGATAGATACAGAGTCGGAAAAATAGAGATAGAAATAGACAAAGTGCAGCCTATTGTCCACTACATTCAAAGGCTGGAGGCCGGTTGACAGAGAGTGAGGACGAAACAAACTTTCATTCTTCCCATATACAGATGCATAGAATAAAACGAAAGAGAATCAGAAGAAAATAGATGTCTCGTTTTTGCAAAAAAAAAACCCCAGCAAGAATAAATGCCCTTTATAGTATAGTTGATTGCTTCCAAAGTTTAAAGGCTTGAGAAAAATGGAAAAAAAGCCAGAAAAATGCAGATAGTTTTTTTGTTTTTCTACATTGAAAGTGTCAGAAAAAGTATTTTTTTAATCCTCATTTTTATACAAACTTTAAAGATACACGCGAAAAAGTAACTCAAGCAAAAACCAAGATGTTCTGTAAGTTAAGGGATATTTTGATAGAGTCCAGAAAAAAATGCAGATTTATTTTCACTTCAAAGAAAAAGTGTGAAACAGTCAGGAAAAAACAGCCATTTTCTACTTCTTTTAAAAGTGTGAAACAATTTGAAACAGCGAAGAAAAAAGGCAGCGTACTTTTTACTGAATTGAAAGGTAAACTATTCTTAAAGTCTCAAGAAAAAAAAGAGATCTACTTTGATAGTGTAAAGGTAAGAAACAAACTGAAAAGACTCAATAAAAAAGTAGTTGATTACTTTTAGATAACCTTTAAGTCTCAAGGGGAAAAAAAGTTCACAACTACGATGAGTTGAAGGTATGACGCGATCTAAAAGACTGAATCCAAAAAGAAATAGTTGATTGCTTCCAAAGTTTAAAGGCTTGAGAAAAATGGAAAAAAGCCAGAAAAATGCAGATAGGTTTTTTTTTGGGTGCTCATTGCAGATGCTTGAGACAGATTGAAAAAGTCAGGAGAAAGAGGAGAGGTTTTGCTTCATGTATTTTATATTTTTTTTTTTACTATTTTATCCTCGAAATACGAGGATAATGGAATAAGCACATATGTGTTTTTTAACGTCTAGTCCCCGAGTGTATGCAGTTTTGTAAACTTTGTCATCAGTTCCCATCGGCACACAATGGCCTACTCTTCCGAAAAGTGGAACGGGTTTAACCTGTGCGTACGATGTAAGATGCGTTCGCACACGGTGCCTCGGTTTTAAGTCTCATTCGAAGGACTTTTAAGGGGGGTTGTGGGGTGTGGAGTAGGCACTGACGTTAACTCCAGAAGAAAAATCCTTTTGAACGAGATTCGAACCCACTTCAGCAGATCATGGTTGCAATGGGCATCACTTTAACCACCAGGCTATCCCGTCCCTTCATGTGTATGCGTGAGACACATTGATAGACAATCAGGAAAAAACCCCACACTGTACTCTTTGCACTGAAAAGTACACGGCATAAGCGAGAAAATCAAGGAAAAATGCAGACTATTTTATATTTCAAAGGCATGACAAATTAGAATAGCAATTTTTTTTTCTATCTACGTCTTCAGGTTTGAAATAAAGATTGTCACAAGAAAAAAAAAGACTGTGTGTGTGTGTGTGTGTGTGTGTGTGTGTGTGTGTGTGTGTGTGTGTGTGTGTGTGTGTGTGTGTGTGTGTGTGTGAGGAGAGGGAGAGAGAGAGAGAGAGAGAGAGAGAGAGAGAGAGAGAGAGAGAGAGAGAGAGAGAGAGAGATCAAATAGAAGATAGTTGATACTTAGATACTATAATATATATAAAAATAATAGTATGATTACTTTTAATATATATATATATATATAAATATATATATATATATATATATATATATATATATATATATATATATTTTATATTTATAAGAGAGAGAGAGAGAGAGAGAGAGAGAGAGAGAGAGATGAGTGTGTGTGTGTGTGTGTGTGTGAAAGATCAAAATCGAAGTCAAACTTTTATTTTCAGTTGGTACATTGATAAGCAGTGAATTTGCTTTTTTTCATTAAGCCATCTATGTAAAGAAAAAAAGAGATAAAAAAGGTAATATATATGCAGACATAGAATAAAAACCTAATCAATGATAAACCATACAATTCAAACAAGAAAAGATAATAATATATGCATACATGGAATTAAAAACAAAACAAAATACCCTGAACAATAGTAAACCATACAAATCAAATAAATAAAAACTCTCTTGAAAATATATCCACCATGTGTGTGTGTGTGTGTGAGTGTGTGTGTGTGTGTGCGTGTGTGTGCGTGTGTGTGTAGTTATTGCTTCCTGTTGGTCTGAACCATATTTACAAGACAGAGACAAATACAAAACACCAGGTGAAAAAAAGACAACAGGCTTGCTCTTTTGCCAAGGGAAAAAATATATCAAATGAACTGAGTGAAGATAAAACAAATATTTCTTTTAGTTATATGTGCATGTGTGAAGCAGATTGACATAGAGATCCAATATTATTGGTGGAAGGTGGGTCGGTGGCCTAGAGATAACACACCTGCCTGCCTAGAAAGCGAAAAATTCGGTTTTTAATTCCAAAGTGTACAGTGGTTCAATCCCCTTTTGTGCCTGAAACTCCCCCCCCCCCTCCCATCCACTAGACCGTGAGTGGTGGTCTGGGTGCTTGTTTTTTGGATAGGATGATGAACTGAGGTCCTGTGTGAAAGCACCCGTAAAAGAACTCACGGCAACAAGAGAAGTTGTCCCTGGCCAAAAAAGAAAATCTGTAGAAAGAAAGCTACTCTCACAGGGAAGCAAATACACGTGCAGACAGGAAAAAAAAGAAAGAAAAAAATGGATGTCGCTGCTCTTGTGGCGACGCGCTCTCCCAGGGAGAGAGTAGCCGGAATTTCACAGAGAAATCTGTCGTGACTTAAAGTGGTGTACAATACAATACAAACCAGGAAAAGATGCTATTGTTTTTGCTCTCTCTCTCTCTCTCTCTCTCTCTCTCTCTCTCTCTCTCCTCTCTCTCTCTCTCTCTCTCTCTCTCTCTCTCTCATCTGTACTTGAGGTATTATTCTTCTGTTCATAAATATTTCTTATGCAACATGGTTTGGGATGTTGATTATATACACACACACCCTCCATGAGGGGCCAAGGCCTATAATAAATAAAACTTTCGCATTCGCATTCTCTCTCCTTCTCTCTCTCTCTCTCTCTCTCTCTCTCTCCTCTCTCTCTCTCTCTCTCTCTCTCTCTCTCTCTCTCTCTCTCTCTGAAATATAGGTGTGTGTGTGTGTGTGAGGGGGGGGGGGGGTGTTACAGTGGGTCTTTCTGTGTATGGAGCAGTGAATGGAACAAGATTGCTGGAATAGTTGTTCGGACAGAAAAGTATGGGATGGTTTGAGAAGGGAAGGAAGGAAGGAAGGAGGGAAGGAAGGAAAGGAGGAAGGATGAAAGGACGGATGGATGGATGGAGGAAGGAAGAAAGGAAGGAAGGAAGGAAGGAAAGGAGGAAGGATGAAGACATGGAGGATGGAAGAAAAGGAAGGAAGGAAGGAAGGAAGGAAGGAGGAAGGAAGGAAGGAAGGAAGGAAGGAGGAAGGAATGAAAGGACGGATGGAAGGAGGATGAGGAGGATGGAAGGAAGGAAAGGAAGGAAGGATGGAAAGGAGGAAGGAAGGAAGGATTAAAGCTGTCCTGCTAAATCGACAGGCTCAGGATTAAGTAGCGTGTGGTGGAGGAAAGGATGGTAAGTAAGGAAAAGCGCTTCGTCTATCTCCCATCTATCGCAGTGCTCGATTGTAGTGTTGTGTGTGGTGCAGTTAGGTGTTTTTGTGTGTGTGTGTGTGTGTGTGTCGTGTGTGTGTGTGTGGTTGGTGTAGTGTGTAGCGAGCTTGCGTGTATGTATGTACTTATAGAACCACATGCAGCGCACACACAGAGACGCACTCACACACATATGCACGAACACGCACACACACGCACGCAAACACACACACACTAACACACATTATTCATTATCCTCGATATAAAAGAATAAAATAAAAGAATAAACACACACACACAAGCACGCACGCACGCGCGCGTATTTACTCATCCTTCCCTCCAACGAGCACACAGACACAGACAAAGACACAGACACACACACACACACACACACACACACACACACACACACACACACAGACAGACAGACAGACACACACACACACAAACACACACACACACACACACACACACACACACACACACACACACACACACATACACACACACACACACACACACACACACACACACCTTCGGATGAGACTATAAACCGAGGCCCCGTGTGCGAACGCATGCAGAACATCTTGCGCACGCGTTAAATCCTGTTCCGCTTTTCGAAAGAGTAGGCCATTGTGTGCCGGTGGGAACAGATGACAAAATTTACAAAACCGCATACACACGGGGACTGGATGTAAAAAAGCACGTGAGTGCTTATTCCATTATCCTCGATATAAAATAGAAGAAAACACACACACACACGCACACAAGAATTACAGACACACGTACACAAGAATTACAGAGATGTAATCTTCTCCCTGCCCACTAAAAGACATCAAGGGGACACTATGCGATTTCTAATGATCTTCTGAGACATCTACCTAATAACAAGTTAATGCTGTTAGATCTTTTCTGAACATTGTTCGACTCATGGGGTTTTACCTCGATCATAGAGCCATTGTGTTTTAGTACCAGTGTTAAAAGCAAAGACAGTCTGGGAGAGATAAAAGCAGCGATACATCAATCGCATTTAACTTTACATACAGGAACGTTGATGGAAAAAAATCATCTTAAATAGAGTGACATATCATTGTACTAAAGATAGAGCAAGACATGTAAATTAGGCAGGATTTCGCAAGGGTAGGGCCACATTTGGTCATTTAGTTAAAATAATCACTCAAATTCAGCATCATTTTGCTCACAGGAAGAATGTTACTTTGCCGAACTTTTTGACGTTCAAAAGGCATTTGATCATGTGTGGTTTATGATACTGCTGGATAAACTGAAGTTTACTGGACTCCTTGGCAGCATTTACTTGTATATTTAACGCCTTTTTTCTAAAAGAACTGTTCAGGCTACAGTTGGGAATTGTTGTTCTACCTCAAGACAGCGGTATACCACAAGGTTCGTTAATACTGCCTTATCTTTTGAACGTTTTGCTGTACAATCTTCCTAGATTTTGTTGTCAAACAGTGCTGTTCTTGTGCAGTATGCTGATGATATGTGCATGTGGATGGATGCCATCATGAAAAAGAAAAAAACACCCATGAAGGCAGTTATGTGTCTGAATTTTAAATCAATATCACATGCTTTAAACAATTCTAATCTCAAAGTGAGAAAAGATCTCATCAATGAAATCAGGCATCTGGTACATTTTGTAGTATTTTAAGAGGTAATAATGTTAATCTAGGTTGGGTTCTCTCACCTAGTGGAATCTGTTCTAGTGAAAAACAGCCTTGCAAAATATTACAAGCGGTATCTAAATGATTCTTGTGAAATAAATACCGCTCTATCTCTTAATGGGGGATACAAGTTGCTACAAAATGCTTGCTGAAAGCATTTCAGAAAGAAGATCAGCGCTTCAGGCTATCATCTCTTTTGATAGCTGTACAAGCAATATGATATATATTTTTTTAAATACTCAGACTTCTGCCAAAATCTCTGGTATAATTGCAGAAATGTGTTATACATCACGCACAGATTTAAACTAAATACTTCCAGGACAAAGGATTCGAAATAGATAAACTGTATTTGTAGTAATCAGATTACAAAATATCAAAGTCATTTTCATTGTAGACACTTCCAACTATTTTACATGCTGTGGCTTATCTATCATTGGATCAGTTTCTGTTTCAATAATCGTTATTGTTGAACATTGTGTTATAATTAATAAGTCCGATAATTCAGTATCTGTAGTATGTTAAGTCTGGTTTTTATTTCACACTGTTTTCTTACATTGTTTTCAGATATTTTTCTTGTTACTTTTGTTGATTGTCAAAAGCTTAACATCACCATATGTGTTAGACATTAAACAGAAGATATCACACACACACTCGCTCACTCACTCACTCACTCCCGGGGGGACGGGATAGCCTAGTGGTTAGAACATTGCGCTCGCAATCTGACGACCCGGGTTCGATTCCCGTTCAAGGGGATATTTTCCTTCACTCACTCACTCACTCACTCTCACACACAAAACACAAAGCATAACAGAACACCACACGCACACACATCAGTGCAGACTCCACTCTCCCCCAAAGTCCTTCGGATGAGACATATACCGAGGCCCCGTGTGCGAACGCACGCAGAACATCTTGCGCGCACGTTAAACCCTGTTCCGCTTTTCGTAAGAGTAGGCCATTGTGTGCCGGTGGGAACAGATGACAAAATTTACAAAACCGCATACACACGGGGAATGGATGTAAAAAGCACATGAGTGCTTATTCCATTATCCTCGATATAAAAGAATAAAATGAAATATAATAAATACATGAATAAACTCACTCAATTACTCTCACACACAAAACATAACAGAACACCACACACACACCCACACACACATACAACCCCCCCTCCCCCCCCCCCCCCCCCCCCTTCCACACACCATTTACACCATCCTTGAACACAAACGACATTAAGCTGCCACAGACAAACGAAGGTAACACATACACACACACACACACACACACACACACACACACAACACACACACATACATACACACACATACACACATACATACACACAGACTGTCTACTCCCTAGAGGATCGCTCCAGACAAGTCCACCTTATCATCCTGACAGGGTTTCCACCGGCCATCTGAGTTTTCTCCCCTTCACAGTTACAAGCTGCCTTTTTCTCCCCCTCACTCCCCCCCCCCCCTCACTCCCCCCCCCCCTCCAAACCCCTT
>CM054143.1:28220037-28245037 GCA_028751875.1 Rapana venosa | reverse complement strand
GAGTAGAGAGAGAGAGGAGAGAGAGGAGAGAGAGAGAGAGAGAGAGGAGGAGGGAGGAGAGAGAGGGGGAGGGGGTGTATTTTATTGTTATTGACATTACAGCACTATTGGCAAGGAGCACACAATAAAACTCCTGTATTGGAGAGAGGATGATTTTCCTTTTGATAATGGATACAGTAGTTTTACCAGCTCAGAGTTAAACTGGATTGTATAACTGGTTTTATGTTTCCAAGAGAGGAACTGAGAGAGAGAGAGGAGAGATGAGAGAGAGGAGAGAGAGAGGAGAGAGAGAGAGAGAGGGGGGGGAGAGAGAGAGAGAGAGAGAGAGAGGGAGAGGAGAGGAGAGAGAGATGAAGAGAGAGAGAGAGAGAGAGAGAGAGAGAGATGAGAGAGAGGAGAGAGTGAGAGAGAGAGAGAGAGAGAGAGGAGAGAGAGAGAGAGAGAGAGCTCCAAAGGAATATATATCCAGTAAAACTGTTCATGGTGTTCTGTTGTTATGTTTCCAGGACTTAGCAATTTTGTCATCGTGTAATTGCTGGTGGAGAGGCCTGACCGATGGGTTAGGATGAATGACTACAGATTAAATTTCGATAAGAACCGTGGTGGCTGATTGTATGAAGCTTCTGTGCTAAGAAGTATAGGGGTCTGGGTAGTCTGGTTTTGTGTTAAGGACCTGGATAATCTGATTTGTGTAAGGACCTTGTTAGTCTGATTTGTGTAAAGACTTAGTCTTATTCGTGTAAGGACCTGGCTGGTATGATTTGTGCAAAGACTTGGTATGATTTGTGTAAGGACCTGGCTAGTATGATTTGTGAAAAGACTTGGTATGATTTGTGTAAGGACCTGGTTAGTCTAATTTGTGTAAGGACATGTTGGTCTGATTTGTGTAAGGACCTGGTTAGACTGATTCGTGTAAAGATCTGGTTGGTCTAATTTGTGAAAGGATACAGTTGGTCTGATTTGTGTAAGGACCTGGTTAGTCTGATTCGTGTAAGGACCTGCGTTGTCTGGTTGTGTAAATACCTGGGTTATCTGATTTTTTAAGGACCTGGTTGGTCTGATTCGTGTGAGGACCTAGTTCGTATGATTCGTGTAAAGATCTGTTTGGTCTAATTTGTGTAAGGATCTGGATATCTGATTCTGTGTAAGGACCTGGTTAGTCTGATCTTTGCAAGGATCTGGTTGACCATCAAGGATCAAGTTTCCTTAAAAAAACACACCCAAAGACCCAAAGAAGACGATAACAACAGACAAATCCAAACAGTTAGAGAAACAAACACGAAAAAGCAATCAAGATTTCATGTCAAAACACAATAACACAACCTGGAAGAAAACAAACAACGATGATGACGGTATCACAATCTTTGCTTTGACATGAAACCTTGATTGCTTTTTCATGTCTGTTTCTCTGACTGTTTGAATTCATCTGTCTTCTCAGGTCTTTACGGTTTCATATTGAGAAAGCTTAATGACGTGTAAGCAATGTTTTTTTTTTAACTCAACACACTGGCCATCCAGCGGTAATGAGCTTTTTCAAGAAAGTGAGAGGCTCTAGGTTCAAATTTGTGCAAGGTCGAACGTTTCTTGCTCTTGCCCCCATATACTACAGGACTATTTCTTTGAAGGTTTGGGATGATGGTCTTCGGATGAGACGACAAACCGGATCGGTGGTCTAGAGGTAACGCGCCTGTCTAGAAATCGAAAAGTCCGGGTTGGAAGTGTGCGGATGGTTCGAATCCCGTTTGGGCCCGAAAATTTCCCCCCCATCCATTAGACCATGAGTGGTGGTCTGGGAGCTAGTCTTTCGGATGAGACGATAAACCGAGGTCCCGTGTGTTACGCAAAATTATTCAGCGCGCGTAAAAGAACCCCACGGCAACAAGAGAGTTGTCCCTGGCAAAATTCTTATTAAAAAATCAACTCTGATAGGGAAACAAATACAGACAACAAAAAAGGGTGGTGCTGCTCTTGTGGCGACGCGCTCTTCTTGGGAGAGCAGCCCGAATTTCGCGCAGAGAAATCTCGTGACTTAAAGTGGTATAAATATTTAAAAAAAAAAAAGAATAAATAAAACAGCAGAACCCCACAGCGAGAAGAAAGTTATCCTAGCCAGAATGTCGCAATATCCTAGAGAAAACAGTACAAACTATTGTACAGGCAGAGACAGATATTTTCTATAAGAGAAGCGAGGCATAGGGTAGGGTTCAATGCTCTTTCTTTTGGAAGTGTAGGCCGAAAATATAAACACAGAGCACAGAGAGATAAGTACTTCGTACATTGTGTAATGATATACCATTCGTAAGCAGTGCAAGGCAGTTTAATGCAATACAGTGGGTTGGTTGTTGTTTTTGTGTGCAATATGGACAGCAGTACTGGTCTCGCACATTGTAGTGAATTACAGGTCAGAACAAGAGCAATGCAAAGTAACAGCAGAGTGCAGTATAGTGGGGGTGTGATAAAACACAGAATGGAAAGGAACGCTTATGGAATTGACTGGTGCTGTGCACAGCCACTTTGTATGACAAATCAGGTTAGCACTGTGCACAGAGTGGAATAAAATACGATGCACTGCACTGCACTACACTGCATTACACTGCACAGCACTGCACTGCACTACACTACACTGCATTACACTGCACTGCACAACACTGCACTACACTGCACTGCACTACACTACACTGCACAACACTGCGCTGAACTACACTACAATGCACCTAACTGTACTATACTACACTACACTACTGGTCTGAGCTGCAATGTACTTCTACACTACCACTACACTACACTACACACACTACACTACACTACACTACACGAAAATACTGTACTACATACTTTACATAAAAACTAATTACACTACACAACACCACACCACACCACACTACACAACACTACACTACATACACTACACTACATCAATCACCCCACACCAACCACACTACACTACTTTTCACTACACTACACACACTACACTACCCACCTGCACTACACTCACACTACACTACACTACACTACACTAACTACTACATACACTACACTACATACACTTCACTACACTACACTACATACCTTCACTGCACTACACTACACTACTCTGCACTGCGCTTCCCTACACTACTGTGCACTACACTACACTGCACTAACTGCACTAAACCACACTACATACACTACATACTCTACACTACACTACATACATACACTACACTTCACTGCACTACACTACACTACACTATGCTACACTACACTACACTACACCGCACTGCACTGCACTGCACTGCACTACATACCTACACGCACTACACTACACTACACTACACTACACTACACTACACTACATTCACTGCACTACATACACTACACTACACTAACTAATTACACCGCCTGCACTGCACTGCACTGCACTACACTACACTACCTACACTGCACTACACTACACTACACTACACTACACCCCCATTTACACTACACCACACCCACCACCCACACTGCACTACACTAAAACTACATACACTACACTACATTTACTACACTACACTACATACACTACACCCACCACACCACACTACACTACTCTACTCTACACTACATACACTACACTAACACTACTCTGCGCTGCACTGCACTACACTCTACTACACTACACTACACTACGCTACACTACACTATACTGCACTACACAACACTACATACACTACACACACCGCACTGCATGCACAGCACTTCACTACACTACACTACATGCATTTACACTACATACACTACACTGCACTACACTACACTACATACACAAACACTACACTACCCCTACCTACACTACACTACACTACACTTACTCTGCACTGCACTTCCCTACACTACACTACACTACACTCACTGCGCTGCACTGCATCCCACTATACTACATTTCACTACGCTATACTACACTACACTACACTGCACTGCAATACACTACACTGCACTATACTTCACTGCACTACACTACACTACACTACACTGCACTACACTCCACTACACTGCACTGCACTGACAGAAACTCTCATACGCTACACTGCATACACTACCCTACATACACTACGATTCATACACTTACACTACACTACACTCGCTTCACTCACTACACTACATACCTACACTACGCTACGCTACGCTACACACTACACTAACCGCATGCTTGACAGCCAGCAATTACTACGCTACACTGCACGACATTTCACTACACTGAACTGCACTGCACTACACTACACTGTACTAACTATACCATTTTACTACACTACACTACACTACACTACTACACTATTCTACTGCACTGCACTAAGCTACATCACAAAAACACTATGTCGCAAACCTTAAATTTCCCCAAACCAATTCCTTTGGTACTTTTTCCATTCCAAAACCACCGCATTTGGAACAGAAGTTCGCCCAACAGAAAAACAGTTCCCATCCCTTCCATAGAAAGAGAGACACACGACAGAACCCACAGACAACACGAGCAAGCCACACAGACATACAGACATATAGACAGATGCAGATTGCATCTGCAGTCTGCTAACAATCTGTTTCCATGGCAACAAAAAGGATCAAGAGAAGCTAATTTGCTCAGTGTATGGGAACTAACTTTGGACACCGAAGAGAGACAGGCCCAGTAAACACTGACACCTGCAGGTTATTTCCACAGCAAAGAGAGAGAGAGAGAGAGAGAGGAGAGAGAGAGGGGAGAGAGAGAGAGAGAGAGGAGAGAGAGAGAGAGAGAGAGAGAGAGAGAGAGAGGAGAGAGAGAGAGAGGGGCTAGTTTGGGGAAAAAAAATCCCCAGCCTAGATTACTGGTCTGCTTAGATCGAAGATCACGTGAAGGGGAGGGAAGGAGGGAGGGTGTGGAAGAGAGAGAGGAGAGAGAGAGAGAAGAGGAGAGAGGAGAGGAGAAGAGAGGGGGATGAGAGAGAGAGAGAGAGAGAGAGAGAGGAGAGAGAGAGGGACAGAGAGAGACACAAAGAGACACAGAGAGATGAGACAAAAAAGAGATTTATTTTTTTTATTTATTTTTTTATATCGAGGATAATGGAATAAGCAATCAAGTGCTTTTTTTTACATCTAGTCCCCGTGTGTTTGCGGTTTTTGTAAATTTTGTCATCTGTTTCCAGATTCAGAGGGGGAGACAGAAAGAGAGAGAGAGGGGAGAGAGAGAGAGAGAGAGAGGAGGAGAGAGAGAGATGAGAGAGAGAGAGAGAGAGAGAGAGAGAGAGATCACATCAAATCAAATCAAATCAAGATTTTTTATTTTGAGGAAAAAGTTTAAAGAACTATGTGCTGTTTTACATCCAGTTCCCGTTTTTATCAGGGATATAGAAATGAGAAGAGAGAAAAAAGAGAGAGAGAGAGAGAGAGAGAGAGAGAAGAGAGAGAGAGAGAGGAGAGGAGGAGGAGAAAAGAGAGAGTCAAGTCAAGTCAAGTCAAAAACATTTAATCATCCCATGAAGGGAAAATTACAATACTGACAGGCAGATTGATACTCATCAAATATATCAAGACACAAAGCTTATTTCATTTTGGGGTTTTCAAATAAAATGTCACGACACACACACACACACACAACACCACACACACGCGCGCAATGCGCACAAACATCAATTGTGAACACAATTTTAAACCCATTGACTAGAAGACATAAAAACTTATTTTACGCACGCATATCGCAGCACGTACACACGCACGTTCGTGTGTGTGCGAACACGCCCCGCACACCCAACCATACACCAATTATGAATTCAATGTTTTAAGACAGTTGACTAGAACACAGACTTATTTCACACACCCACGCACCCACAACACACAACACACACACAAATTATGTATTGCTACACTCGTAACAAAAGCAAACAGGCAGATAATTCAGAGAAAGTAAGAACAGGTAGAAAAAATCATTGTGAATTAAAAAGTCCCATGTTCTGGACAAAAGAATTCTTTTTTGTTGGTTTGCTGGGGGGACAAATGAAAATCGGGTTCGAAGGCAAATTTTTTAATTCTGGAAACAAGCATGAGAAGGTAGCAAATGGCTGTGGCTTTGCTACAAGCTGCTGATTGCAGACGAATGAATCTCTTTGTTCTTTTCCAATTATTTTTGGCAGATTCTTAATTTCTGCAGGATTTTGGTTTTTAACACTAAGGTTATTGTACAACAATGAAGCAAACTTGAACATCTTTTCTTTAAGACTTGTAACAAGGAAGGATTTTTTTTGTTACAAAAAAAAAAGAAGAGAGAGAGGGGGAAGTCAAGTCAAAGGTAAAGGTTTATTTCAGATGGTTATTGAATAAGAGAGAGAAGAGAGAGAGAGAGGAAAAGAGAGGAGAGGAGAGAGGAAGAGGAAAAGGAGAGGAGAGAGAGAGAGGAGGAGAGGAGAGAGAGAGAGAGTTTAAAGTCAAAGTCAAGTAAACTTTTATTTTAGATGGTTCATTTTAAAAAGAGAAGAGAGAGAGAGAGAGAGGAGAGAGGAGGAGGGGGAGAGGAGGAGAGAGAGAAGGGGAAAAGGAGAGAGGAGGAGGGGAAGAGAGAGAGGGAAGGGGAGAGAGAAGAGAGAGAGAAAAGAAGTCAAAGTCAAATTTCATTTTCAGAGGTACATTGAATAAGAGAGAAAGAGAGAAGGGGGAAGAAGGAGGAGGGAAAAGAGAGAGAGGGAAAAGGGGGGGGGAGGGGAGAGAGGAGAGGAAAGGGGGAGAGAGGGAGAGAAGAGGAGGGAGGGAGAGAGAAGGGGGAGAGAGAGAGAAGAGAGAGAGGAGAGAGAGAGAGAGAGGGAGAAGAGAGAGAGAAGAGAGAGGAGAGAGAAATAGGCTGCTTTTAGTCTCGTTGTTTTTGCAATGTTCATCATGGTATATCTTTCAGGAGACCTGTAGGGCAATGACTTGTGGTTTGACATCTCTCTCTGTCTCTCTCTGTCTGTCTGTCTGTCTGTCTCTTCTCTCTCTCTCTCTCTCTTCTTCCACCCTCTCCTTTTCTCTTGTCTCTTCTGTTGGTCTGTCTCTCTCTCTCCTCTCTTCTCTGTCTTCCCCCTGTCTCTCTCTCTGTCTCGTTCTGTTCTCTCTCTCTCTCTTCTCCCTCTCTTCTCTCTTCTCTCTCCTCTCTGTGGTTTGTCTGCGTGTATTTTTCACAACACACACACACACAACACACCCACACACCCAACCCCCACACACACACACAACACACACACACACACACACAACACAAACAACACCCACACGCCACACACACACAACAACACACACACGGAAGAGTAGGCCCTTGTGTGTGGTGGAAACAGAGACAAAATTGACAAATCGCATACACACGGGAATTGATGTAAAAAAGCACATGAGTTGCTTTATTCCATTTCCTGATATTAAAAGATATAAATTTTTTACAACCACACCACCCCACACACACGCAGCGAGAGAGAGAGAGAGAAGAGGAGAGAGAGTGAGAAGAGAGAGAGGAGAAGGAGAGGAGGAGAGAAGAGAGTAAGAACATACTTTTTTTGTTTATTTATTTATTTTTTTTTATCGGATAATGGAAAAAGCCTCGTTGTTTTTTTACATCCAGTCCCGTGTGTTTTGCAGTTTTGTAAATTTTGTCACTTTTCCACCGCATACAAATGGCCTACCTTCCGAAAAAACCGAAAGGATTTAACGTAGTGCCAAAGTTCGCATGCGTTCGACACGGGGCCTCGTTCCATAGTCTCATCCGAAGGACAAATATGTATGTTGGGATTCTTCCTAAACCTGTAGAAATTTTTTTTCATGATAATTTGAAATAAATGAATGCGTAATTTGTGTCCAATTATTTACAGTCAATAATTTTTATACTCTACCTAATATCATTGTCACAAGCTGTTTTTATTATATATATAGTATATATAATATAAAATTTCCCTTATAGATAACGACATAGGTGGACAATAAGAAAGAAAATACGGTTTTTTGGAATAAGAAATCCTCAAATTTCAGCAATGTTTTCTGTGCTTCTGTTTTAAAAATTCCCGCTTCTCTATGCTTTCTTTGAAAAAATGTTTCACCTGTATGTATTCGGTGATTGGGTGGTTTTTTTTAACCAAAGTTTTGCTAATTCTGTTTCTCCCGCACTGGTCCATACTTTTTTTCTTCATGACCATGTAACACCCCGACAGCAACTATATTTTCTACATCTGATAACAGCGAAAAAATGCGTTGCGTCGTTAAGCCCTGACAAGTCAGGCCCAGCGCATCCGACTTCAGCGTGGGAGTGAACTGTTACATTTCAAGTCTTTCTGGGAAAAAAGCGCAGGAGAATAGACCAAGAATGCAGAGAATAGAAAAAAAGTAGGTGACAGGAAGAAAAGGAGCAAGGCAGAAACAAAAAGAGAGAGGGAGAAAAAAAAAGGAATCCTAGCACAGGATTTCGAGAAGGTGGGGATGCTTATAAAACTGACAGGACCCCTAGCATCTCCAGGGGGAAGTTTGATGCTAGCCTATTTACCGTGGAAAGATCTACGATCGATCTATGAACGCTAAACCTACAGTTCAACAGTATACTTGTCTCTTACTTCACATACAGAGAACGTTAACAGCGGTAGCAGATGATGGAAGGGTATCAGCACTTTAAACTCGCTGTCCACACACACAAACCCCCCCCCAGTTGGCCCAACCCTTTAGAAGCAAACTAGACCCATCGACTGTAGAGACTAACAAGGCAATTTGAGACCGTTGTAAAGAAACTCTAAGAGAGAAAAAGAAAAAAAGACCACGTCAGGAAAAGGTCATGTTTGTTTAGTGAGTGGACATGGAGAAGTACATGAAGGAAGGCGAGGGCGAGTTATTTGTTTGAGTTTTCTTATTGGCAGAGTTAAGGTTTTTTTTCCAATCTGCTTTTTTTTTCTTTAGTTTGTGAAAACACTAGGTATACCGGAGGAAGGATGTCAGTATGTCTGTCTGTTTACTTTCTTCCTGAATATCAGTCTGTCCATTTTTCAGTCTACCTGTGTACTTTACGTCTGTCTATCTGTCTGTCCTCTTCAGGTTTTTAGCTATCGGATTTCACAGTTTGACAGCATATTCCACTGACATTTCGAATACTATCGAACTTCTATGTATTCCAATGTCAGCTTTGCTTTCAATGATAACAACTATATTCCTTAACCATGTTTTCAGCAAAACTTCGCCAGCAGTGGTTATCGCCTTCGGTTATGGACTGGAAAGTCGCGTGGGTTGAATCCCATAACAGTCATAGTATGAGATTCTGAGAGTGCTGCTCAAATTACCTGACCAACACTGCAGGGGTCTGTATCTCTCGGGCCTGGTCGACGCCCGGGTATGGTAGGGAGCGTAGAGTACATCCCTGTCAAGTATTTTTAAAGCACGCATACTTCCATAGCAGCATCATTTATAGCATCTTCATTATTGATCATCATACAAATAAAAGAAAAATGTCTTTGACTCGGCGGCCTCAGTTGGTCTGGTATCTCAGAGACCTCAGTTTTGGTTTCCCTATAATATATTGTTGTGCCTGTGGTAAGTCTGTGTCCAAATCTTTGGGGTTAGAAATCCACGGAAGAAGGGCGTTGGAGGTCTGACATTGGTCGCCATTTTGGTTTGGCATAGCACGTGACAGAGCTGCTGCTGCTGCTGCTCCTGCTACTTCTGCTGCTGCTTCTGCTCCTGCTACTACTGCTGCTTCTGTTGCTGCTGCTGCTGCTGCTACTACTACTGCTGCTACTTCTGTTGCTGCTTCTGCTGCTGCTGCTGCTACTACTGCTACTACTTCTGCTGCTGCTTCTGCTGCTGCTGCTGCTATTACTTCTGCTACTTCTGCTGCTGCTTCTGCTGCTGCTGCTGCTATTACTTCTGCTACTTCTGCTGCTGCTACTGCTGCTGCTGCTGCTGCTACTGCTGCTACTGGTGGTGCTGCTGCTGCTACTACTGCTGCTACTGCTGCTGCTACTGCTGCTGCTACTGCTACTGCTGCTGCTACTGCTGCTGCTGCTGCTCCTGCTGCTGCTACTACTGCTGCTGCTGCTACTGCTGCTGCTACTACTGCTGCTGCTGCTACTGCTGCTGCTACTGCTGCTACTACTGCTGCTGCTGCTGCTACTACTGCTGCTGCTGCTGCTACTACTGCTACTACTGCTGCTACTACTGCTACTGCTGCTGCTGCTGCTACTACTGCTACTGCTGCTGCTGCTGCTGCTACTACTGCTACTGCTGCTGCTACTACTGCTACTGCTGCTGCTGCTGCTGCTACTACTACTACTACTACTGCTGCTGCTGCTACTACGACGACTTCTGCTGCTGCTGCTGCTGCTGCTACTGCTGCTACTGCTGCTGCTGCTGCTACTACTACTACTGCTACTGCTACTGCTGCTACTACTACTACTACTTCTGCTGCTGCTGCTACTACTACTGCTGCTGCTGCTGCTGCTACTACTACAACTGCTGCTGCTGCTGCTACTACTACTACTACTGCTGCTGCTGCCACTACTACGACTACTACTAATGCTGCTGCTGCTGCTGCTGCTACTACTACTACTACTACTACTACTACTACTACTACTACTACTACTACTACTACTACTACTGCTACTGCTGCTGCTGCTGCTACTGCTACAACTAAAACTACTACTACCACAACAACAACAACAACTACTACTACCACCACAACTACTACTACTACTACTACTCTGCTGCTGCTGCTGCTGCTGCTGCTGCTGCTGCTGCTGCTGCTGCTGCTGCTGCTGCTGCTACTACTACTACTACTACTACTACTGCTGCTGCTGCTGCTACTACTACTACTACTACTACTGCTATACTGCTGCTGCTGCTTCTACTACTGCTGCTGCTGCTACTGCTACTACTACAACTAAGACCACTACTACAACTAAACCTAAAACCACCACCACCACCACCACTACTACTACTACTACTACTACTTCTACTACTACTACTACTGCTACTACTACTACTACTACTACTACTACTACTACTACTACTGCTGCTGCTGCTGCTGCTGCTGCTGCTACTAGTACTACTACTGCTGCTGCTGCTACTACTACAACTAAAACTACTACTACAACTAAAACTACAACAACAACAACAACAACAACAACAACAACAACAACAACAACAACTACTACTACTACTACTACTACTACTACTACTACTACTTCTACTACTACTACCACCACCACCGCCAATTCAATACTAATCCCAAGTGCTCAGAGTCACTCAAAATTCTCCATGAAAGAATTTAGCAGTGTCAAAAACCAATGTACTGGGTTTTTTTTATAACCTTGAATGGGGTCCTTACACTTTATCATGTCTCAGTACTTCAGAAGATACTGTGATCCCATCACTTACCAGTGTACTTGTTCACAAGAGAAGGGAGAGTCTTTTGTGCAAGGAATTTCACTTTAAAGTCAGTGACAAATTGGTTCAGTCTCAGTCAATTGACGATAATATAGACTAAGGAATCTACTAAGCTGAATTGAATCCCATTCAAGGGGATCCTTCCCCCCCCCTCTGGGGTTAACATCAATTCCGACTCCACTCTCCGCTAAAAGTCCTTCGAATGAGATTACAAGCCCAAGCCCCCGTGTGTGGATGCAACGCAGAACATCTAGCGTACATGATACAACTCTGTTCCGCTTTTCGAAAGAGTTGGCAGTTGTGTGCCGGTGGGATTGGATGACAGAATTTACAAAAATGCATGCACACGGTGACTGGATGTAAAAGAAAAAGCTCGTGAGTGCTTATATCATTCTCGCAGTTTAAAGAAAAAGTATGAATACGGACTGCTGGAAGGCAAGTCATGTGATGGGATAGGCTACACACCACCTTAAATTTTTGTCCCTTTTCCGTCTGTTTTCCTATATCATTCTTGCATTCATACCGGATTCATACAATCCTTCGGATGTGACTATAAACCGAGGCCCCGTGTGCGAACGCACGCACAACATCTTGCCCACACGTTAAATCCTGTTCCACTTTTCGTAAGAGTACGCCATTGTGTGCCGGTGGATACAGATTACAAAATTGACAAAACCGCATACACACGGGGACTTGATGTAAAAAAGCACATAAGTGCTTATTCCACTATCCTCGATTCAAAAGAATACAATAGAATAAAAGTTAATACCGCATGGAGCAAGGTATTCATAGAAATAAAAAAGAAACTTTTTTTTCTGAAAGACTAGCCTCTGACTGAAAACTCATGTAATTTTGCAAAAATCTGGTAGGTCTTAGGTTTTTAAATTTTTTATTAGTTTTCTGCAAACGCTGTGCTCCCTTTATTATTTCTTGTCTGTTAGGTTCCTAGTTACAATATATATGCGCGGGGTCAACACTGTAGGAACATTAGCAACACTGATTTTGATGATCATTATCAACTATCTTAAGACTATACTTTTATTGCTGTATGTCCTCACCCCCCCACGCCACCCAAAACAAGTTACACAATGCATGTTTTCTTATTTAAACAAAAATTTGTGAAAATCATCAACACATGACAATGACAATGACAAATTCTTTTTTTTTGAGGATAATGAATAAGCACTCATGTGCTTTTTTGCATCCAGTCCCCGTTTTTTTTTACTAGCACTCTATAGAAGATACTACTTCTACCTGGAAGGGACAGTCAAAGTGTAGCCAATATAAGGGACAAAATAGAAAAGAAAAAAGAGATGGCTTGATGAAGAGAGTGATAGATGGGTGAGAGCAGAGCTGTGTTATCATTGACAAATGCTGGCCTTGCTTTTTTTTTTAAACGTTTGGTTTCCTTCTGTGAAAATTGTCACTTTTAGAGACAAGTAAAGGACAAATAGCCAACAAGCAGAAAAAGCTCGTTAGACTGAAGAGAGGACAGGCCCGGCAAATACTGACAACCTGCTGGTTTTTTTCACAAGCCCTGAGGTCTTCATGAAAATTGGTCTGGTTAGAGAAAGGTTGAGATAAAGAAAGAGGAGCAAAGGTGTTAGAGAGAAGAGGAAGGGAGAGAAAGAGAGGAGAGTAGTGAGAGAGAGAGAGAGAGATAGAGTGGTAGAGAAGAGGAGAGTGAGAGAGAGAGAGAGAGAGGAGAGAGAGGAGGGAGAGAGAGAGAGAGGAGAGAGGAGAGAGAAGAGAGAGAGAGAGGAGAGAGAGAGAGAGAGAGAGAGGAGAGAGAGAGATTCTTTTATCTTGAGGATAATGGAATGAGCACTCATGTGATTTTTACATCCAGTCCGCGTGTGTATGCAGTTTTGTAAATGTTAACATAATATGAGAGAGGGATAGGAAGCGATGGACTGCCTTTCTTCTTAATGATTACGATTGTTCATTATTGCTGTTTCTTTTTCACGGACTTATTTGTGGTTACCTTGAAGGATCTCTCTCTCTCTCTCTCTCTCTCTCTCTCTCTCTCTCTCTCTGTGTCTCTGTCTCTCTCTTCTCTCAAGAGATTGGAGAGAATACTATTACTAGGTATCAGTATGTCCGTTGATAGACACGATCTTGTTTTCTCATGGAGAAAAAATCCAACTTAGTCACCCTAGATATTAACAATGAGCATATATGTACACACACCCAAACACACACGCACGCGCCACACACACACACACACACACACACACACACACACACACACACACACACACACACACACACACACACACACACACACACACACAGAGCCTTTCTTTTCTTGATTATACGTTTTCACTTCCCCCAAGACGTAAAAGCCAGAAATGAAAACGTCATCTGGCTATTCGACCAGCTCCTGACATCAGTGATAAAGTTCGAACTGAAGTGGCTCAGGCACGTCACACGAACATCTGGACTGGCCAAGACTGTCCTACAGAGAACAGTATAAGGAGGGAGACTAAGAGGCAGACAGAGAAACACAAACACACACCAGCAGGTGGACAAAAACAGGAAAAGTCTTTGTTTAATTCCACCCCAACACACACACACACTCTCTCTGTCTCTCTGTCTCTGTCTCTCTCTCTCTTATATGTCCTTAAGGGCGGGGACTGGATGTAAAAAAGCACATGGGTGCTTATTCATTATCCTCAAAATAAAAGAATTTGTCATTGTCATTTGTCATTGTCATTGTCATTGTCACACACACACACACACACACTATATATATATATATATATATAATTTATATATATTATATATATATATATATATATATATATATATATATATATATATATATATACACATAGACACACGCACACACATACTCTATCTCTATCTTTTTCCCTCTCTCCACCCTCTCTCTCTCCCTCAACAAAACGCATTTTGGCTCATATGATACACAATAGGTGCTGTCTGAACGTTCGACAACGACAACGGTGACGACGACGACGAAGAAGAAGAAGACAATCCTTTAAGGACTAAACAACATTCAGTTTGCTCAGCTATCTCCATCGACCGAGGAAGTTGAAAAGACAACTTCAGACTACTATGAAGAAATCGTAGAGCGAAGTACAAGAGTGAACAAGATTGAAAAGATTGGTTTTTGTTTGGTGAGTTGACATAGAGAGTATGTCCAGATTGAACGAGTCATTTGTTTGGTTTCTTGATCAGGCGAATTTTCAGACCGTGTTCGCTTTTTTTTTCTCTTTTTGAAAAAAAAAAGTTATCTAGAGGATAGTCTGTGAGCCTTCGAGAACATCAATCTTTTTTTTTTTTTCAAAAATGTTATTCCTCGGCTAGAGCTTCGATGTTCACGAATGGTGAGATAGATTTTTGCCAGTGCGACCGTTTTTGCCCCGCCATTTAGGTAGCCGTACTGATACTTCGGGGATATGTTTTTCAACTCGTTGTTGTGCCTGTGTACCTTTTGTTCGTCTGTCCTCTTTAAGCTTTTTTTCTTAAATCATTTTTTTCTATGATTGTAATGTTGCTGATGACTTTTCCGATATACTCAGTTTCTATGAGTTCTCTCATCAGTTTTTTTGTTCTTTTCTAGATTATACGTTTTCACTTCCCTAGCTCGCAGAAGGGAAAAAAACCAGAAAGGAAAACTCCATCGGTTCATATTAAGAGCTGATGACTTCAGTGATAAAGCGCGAACTGTAGTGGTACGGGCATGTCACACGAAAACACGGGAACTAGATGTAAAAAGCATATGAGTGCTTATTCCATTTTCCTCGATATAAAAGAATAAATAAATAAATAAATAAAATAAACATCTGGACTGGCCAAGACTGCCTTACAGGGAACAGTGCAAGGAAGGAGACGAAGAGGCAGACAGAGAGAACGATGGGAAGAAGACAACATCAGAGAATTGAGGACTGGCCTTGAGTAGAATGACCTGCTACAAAAAGCTGAAAACCGCAAGGAGTGGAGGAAGCTGGTTGCAAAATCTTCAGTGATGCCCCAATGATCTAATAGACTACGAGATAGGTGTAGGTGAAGATGAGATAACAGGTGTGTCTTACGAACTATATAATCCCTAGAAACTTCTAATTTGCTTTTCCAGGGACCGACTGTTTGTAACAAAGTTCTCTAAGCGTTAGACACCCTATCTCTCAAGTGCTGCGTTCTGTCCACTTTTATACACCATCCCAGCCAACCAAATTTATGCTACTGTGCAATGGTAGGTCTGGTGATAAAGCCAGGGCTTGATTGGAAAAGGCTAGGATGGTTTGGGCGAGGGAATAATGGAGAAGAGGACGAGGTGGTTTTGTGAGGCTTGTGTTATTGATTGACGTTTAGCTTTTTTATGCTTTGTTCCTTTGGGATAGCTCAGTGGTCGGAGCACTCGCTTTCCCCCAGCCAAGTTAAGCAGCGTCGAGCGTGGTTACCAGTTGGATGGGTGACCGTTTGCGCGCCTTGGCTTCAGTACAGTTCCCCCAGTTCACCCAGCTGTAAATGGGTACCTGCCCTCTTTAGGGTCAGGGAAGGTAAAGCAGCGAGGGAGAGGAGATGGGCGCCGCCCTCAATATGCTGGCCCTAGAGAAGTGAGGTCTCTGACGCCTCGCTCCCCTACGACCTTATAGGTTATGGGACTCCTTTACCCTTACCTCCTTCTTTTCTGTGCAAATTATTTCGTTAGTTTAGGAGAGTTCAGCGCCCCCCCCCCCCTCCCCCGTGAGGATGTTGTGGGTCTGTTAGTGTAAAGAGCATTCCCCCTCTAGAGGTTTTCTGCTAGGAATTCCTCCTTTTTATATCTCTTTTTTGTGTCTGCTGTGTTGCTTTTCTTCTTATCACATCCTTGTCTACTTTTCGTTTTTGCAGTCTTGGACTATTCTCTTGCCTTTCTTTTCCCAGAAAGACTTACAAGAGATCAATATTCTTTCCCACGCTGAAGTGGGGAGGCGCTAAGCCTGACTTGTCAGGTGCTTAACGGCAGCGCGATGCGCTTTTGCTTATATAACAGACAGCAAACAGTTGTTGCCTGAGCGTTCGAAGAAGAAAGAAGAAAGAAGAAGAAGAAGAAGAATTTGAAGAAGAAGAATTTGAGGAAGAAGAAGAAGAATTTGAAGAAGAAGAAAAAAGAAGAATTTGAAGAAGAAGAATTTGAAGAAGAAGAAGAAGAATTTGAAGAAGAAGAAAAAGAAGAATTTGAAGAAGAAGAAGAAGAAGAAGAAGAAGAAGAAGAAGAAGAAGAAGAAGAAGAAGAAGAAGAAAGAAAAAGAAGAAGAAAGAAGAAGAAGAAGAATTGCGAAGAAGAAGAATTGCGAAGAAGAAGAAGAATTGCAAAGAAGAGAAGAAGAAAGAAGAAGAAGAAGAAGAAGAAGAAGAAGAAGAATGCGAAGAAGAAGAAGAATTGCGAAGAGAAGAAGAATTGCGAAGAAGAAGAAGAAGAAGAAGAAGAAGAAGAAGAAGAAGAAGAAAGAAGAAGAAGGAAGAAGAAGAAGAAGAAGAGAAAAGAAGAAGAAGAAGTAAAGAAGAAAAGTAAAAGAAGAAAAAGTAAAAGAAGAAGAAGAAGACGACTAAGGTGGTTTGGTAAAAGAAATACTGGAGAAGGGGATGAGGTAATTTGTGAGGCTTTGTTATTGATTAGTGTTTGCTTTTTATGGCTTTGTTACTGTCTAAAGAATGTATTTCGTTAGTTCAGGAGAGAGGAACAAGTCTAAGGCACACATGCAGACAGACAGATAGACAGATAGACAGACTGACAGACTGACAGACTGCCAGTTTCTGTCATAGAAAAATAAGGAGTCAGCAGAGGCAGAGAGTCATAAGATTCTGACATATGCCTTTAGAATTACAAACCGATAGATATGCGTACAGAATACCGACTCAAGCCTAGACACGAACACACGTAAACACACACAAAACACAACACACGCGCGCGCGCGCGCGCGCGCGCACACACACACACACACGCAACGCACGCCGCACACACACACGCACACAAACACATAAAAGCAGACTGGTAGACACAAAAACAGACAAACAGACAGACAGATGCAGACAGACAGACAGATTTTTTATTTGTTCTTTTATATCGACGATAATGGAATAAGCACTCATGTGCTTTTTTACATCCATTCCCCGTGTGTATGCGGTTTTGTAAATTTTGTCATCTGTTCCCACCGGCACACAAGGGCCTACTCTTTCGTAAAGCGGAACAGGATTTAACGTGTGCGCAAGATGTTCTGCATGCGTTCGCACACGGGGCCTTGGTTTATAGTCTCACCTGAAGGACTTTGACATTCAGACAGAGGCAGACAGACAGGTGCAGAAAGACAGACAGATGCAGACAGACATACAGATAGACAGACAGACAGACAGATGCAGACAGACAGACAGATGCAGACAGACAGACAGATGCAGACAAACTGCAGCTGCACTCCTCTAACAGTCCAATCCCACGACAGAGAGAGGATCAAGAAAAGCTAATTTGGTCAGTGTAGGGGAACTAACTCGAGAGCCTGAAGAAGGACAGGCCCGGCAAATACGGACACCTGCAGGGTTATTTCCATAGCCCAGAGGCCAGATTGGAGAAGAAGATTACTGGTCTGGTTAGAGAAAGGGTCGGGATGAAGAGACGTGCAGGACAGAGAGATGAGAGAGAGAGAGAGAGAGAGAGGGAGAGGAGATGAGAGGAGAGAGAGTAGAGAGAGAGATGAGAGAGAGAGAGAGAGATGAGAGAGAGAGAGAGAAGGACTTTCGTTGTCTGTGTGCGTGCGTGTGCACACATTCATGCCGCGTGCGCGCGCACACACACACACACATACATGCACACAAACAGGCACTCTCACACACAAACACACCAGAGACACATTCACAGACACACACAGACACACACACACACACACATGTACTCCTGCCCTTGTGAACAATAAGTAATACAGTCTTAAAACGGAATCAGTCCAATGTGTTCTATACATTTTTCTGGTGAAGAATTTTGTCAGCGTTGTCTGTCTTCATTTGTTTGTCAGAGATGTGCTTCTTAACTAAAAGATATGTTCAGATTTATTTAGACCAGTAACTGAGGGTGGGAGATGAGTGGGAGGTGAGACAATTTCAGATGAAAGTCTTCTGTTTAGGAATACACTTTACCTTCATGCTGTACTAGCTTGGCTTTGTTATTATGTTTGCTAGATTCATGCTTCTCTTACGTGTCATTTTTGCTATGATTATATGTTTAAATATATCTATGCTGTCATTTGTTCTTTGAGCGCATGTTTTGCTATTTTTTCTAATAGCTTATTAGTTTTGATGCTACTTTGCGTAAAGAGATAAACTATAAAATTATCAATAATCATGTGTACTTCTAGATATCTGTTTTTCTTACTCCCCATGCAAAACAGTATCGATGTTACCAAATAATTAAAGGGTATTGTCACTTAATGTTAACTAATACTTTACAAAGAAACCCCTAATTTTGCCCAGACTGACCCCACCAACAAAAAAAATAACCAGACGATTTTCTGACTATTGTTAAGAAATTTTTAGAGAGAAGAACAAGTTTGAAAACCGCTGGCTTTTTTGTTTGGTTAGTAGGAAGGGTAAGTAAGAGGTAGGAGACTCCTATTGTTTAGTTATCGTTCTGGCAAATTTCGATTTTAGGGGCTTATTTTTCTTCTTCTTATGAAAAGACTTCGTAGCTTACAAGGTACCTTATTTGCCTCGTGTCTGAAGATAAGACTGTCCATCTGTTGGTGTGTGTCCGTATATCTTCTGTCTGTCTGTCTATCACCTTCAACATTTTCAGCTATTTGCTTTTATAGGACATAATGTCCTCTTGGGGACGGGATGGCTCAGTGGTCGGAGCACTCGCTTTCCCCCCAGCCAAGTTAAGCAGCGTCGAGCGTGGTTACCACTTAGATGGGTGACCGTTTGCGCGTCTTGGCTCAGTACATCCCCCCCCCCCCCCCCCCCCCCCCCCCAGTTCACCCAGTTTGTAAATGGGTACCTGCCCTCTTTAGGGTCAGGGAAAGTAAAGCAGCGAGGTAGAGGAGATGGACGCCGCCCTCAATATGCTGGCCCTAGAGAAGTGAGGTCTCTGACGCCTCACTCCCCTACGACCTTATAGGTTATGGACACTTTTAACTTTTTTAATGTCCCCTTGGCCTTTCTGATAGTACATTTTACACAACTTCGTCGTCAGATTTGTTTTATCTTTGACAGCCGTGGTTTTTTGTATCCTCATTGTAGGAAATGTATCGCTTGGCGAAATTCAAAATATTTCTTTCAGAACCAAGCTTGGTCCCTGGAAGAAAGGTATCATTGCATTTAAGGCCCAGCTTTCTGAAACAAACTTTTGTGAACATCAAACATGCCACTTTCAAGAGAAATATTAAATCTCAGTAAATCATGTCTTATTGATACTGTTTTATTCCTCTGTGTGTGTGTGGTGTGTGTGTTGTTGTGTGTTGTTGTGTGTGTGTGTGTGTGTGTGTGTGTGTGTGTGTGTGTTGTGAGAGTGTGTGTGTGTGTGTGTGTGTGTGTGTGTGTGTGTGTGTTGTGTGTGTGTGTGTGTCTTGTGCTTATGTTGGATTTGTTTGAAAAAAACAATATATAGTTTTACTTTGAACGCTATGAAGTGATGAGAAAGTAAACAAGATTCAGTGTTGTATAGATATTTATCCATATCGCATTCTACTACTCCTCTTACTATTACTCCTTTTCCATCTCCTCTTACCACCACCACCACCACCACCACCACCACCACCACCACCACTACTACTACTACTACTACTACTACTACTACTACTACTACTACTACTACTACTACTACTACTACTACTACTACTACTACTATTACTACTAATGCCTGCCACTACTACTATTCCTCCGTCTCCTTCTCCTCCTCCTTCTATACTACTACTACTACTCAGCAGCAGCAGTGCCAGGACCACAGTCAGTGACAGCGCTGTCTCAACACAGACAGGGAGGATGCTCAGACTTTCACACGGCCAGACACTTCACAGAACACTGTTGACCCGTCAACTACAAAACAGCCGTTTTCTTTAACGAGAGAAAGGGGACTGCTTTTGGTGCAAAAGAATCTCACCTTAGAAATCAGCGACAAAAATGGGTTCAGTCTAGGTCAGGCAGGGCGGTATCTTAGATATAAGAGGTTAACTGCTGAATATAGACGGCTGCTGGACAGGTTTGGGGGGATGAGATGAAGGCTGGAATGGGAAAAAAAGGAAGATAGTGTGATGGTTTTGGTTACAGGAATGGTTGTGTGTGTGTGTTTGTGTGTGTGTGTGTGTGTGTGTTTGTGGTTGTGTGTGTGGAGGGGGGGGGGGTGGGGGTAGGAGGAAGGGAGGGAATGGAGTTGTCTGGAGAGATGTTTTTTACTGGTAGATGTTTGCCCCTTTTAGACTATCAGTTTTCTCTCTCAAGGAGTTCTTAGCAGACAGACAATCAAGCATGTAGACAGACACAAAGAACCATTCGCGTTGCATTTACTTTTCTTCTTCTTTGTTGAATACTCAGGCAGCACGTATCGTTGCCTCTCCTATGAGCAGCATTGTGTATTGAGCTGCCATGATGCACCTGACAAGTCAAGCCCAGCACGTCCGACTTCGATGTGAGAGAGAATTTTGTAGTCTAAATCTAAAGGCTTGAGAATGGACACAGAAGATAGAAAATACACAACAAGGTGACAGAAAAAACAACATGGTAGAAACAAAGAGAGAGAGAGAGAGATAAAAGAGGATTACGTAGCACAGAATTTCCAGAAGGGTGGGATGCATTTTCATACTGATAGGCCCCTGGCATCTCCACGTGGAAGAATTATGTTTAAGACAATTCATAGCAGGCAGGCAGATAGACAAACAGGCAGAGAAACTAAGTTGACTGGCACAAAGAAACATAAGCACTCACAGGGGGACAGGATAGCCTAGTGGTTAGAACATTGCGCTCACAATCTGACAACCCGGGTTCGATTCCCGTTCAAGGGGCTATTTTCCCCTGGAGTTAACATCAGTGCAGGCTCCACTCTCCCCAAAAGTCCTTCGGATGAGACTATAAACCGAGGTCCCATGTGCGAACGTACGCAGAACACCTTGCGCACACGTTAAAATCCTGTTCCGGTTTTCGTAAGAGTAGGCCTTTGTGTGCCGATGGGAACAGATGACAATTTACAAAACCGCATACACACGGGGACTGGATTTAAAAAAGCATAAGTGCTTATTCCATTATCCTCGAGATAAAAGAATAAAAATAAGCAAAGAAAAACATAATGCGGTTAAAAATGCACACTGGTAGACATGTGTACAGAACACAGACACATACCATGACCCAAATACACTTGCACAAACAACATGCACACACAACTCAGACCAACAGGGACAGAAACAGACAGACAGATGCCGACAGACAGATGCAGACAGACAAGCAGACAGACACATGCAGACAGACAGATAAAAAAATTTCTATTTTATTTTTCTATATCGAGGATGCTGGAATAAGCTCTCATGCGCTTTTATTTACATTCAGTCCCCGTTTGTATGCGGTTTTGTAAATTCTGTCATCTGTTCCCACCGGCACACAATGGCCTACTCTTATGAAAGGCGGAACAGGATTTAACGTGTGCGCAAGATGTTCTGCGTGCGGTCGCACACGGGGCCTTGGTTTATAGTCTCATCCCAAGGACTTTGACATTCAGACAGATGCAGACAGACAGATGCAGACAGACAGATGCAGACAGACAGACAGATGCAGACAGACACACAGATGAAGACAGACAGACAGACAGATGCAGACAGACAGACAGACAGATGCAGACAGACTTCAGCTGCACTCTTCTAAAAGTCCAATCCCACGACAGAGAGAGGATCAAGAAAAGCTAATTTGGTCAGTGTAGGGGAACTAACTCGAGAGACTGACGAAGGACAGGCCCGGCAAATACGGACACCTGCAGGGTTATTTCCATAGCCCAGAGGCCAGATTGGAGAAGAAGATTACTGGTCTGGTTAAATGAAAGGTTGGGGGGGGGGTGGGGGAATGGGAGAACTGGGCAAGGAGGGAGAAGAGGAGAGAGTAGAGAGAGAGAGAGAGAAGAGAGAGAGAGAGAGAGAGGAGAGAGAGAGGGAGAGAAGACGAGAGAGAGAGAGAGAGAGAGACAGAGAGGAGAGAGAGATGAGAGAGAAAGAGAGAGAGACAGAGGACAGAGAGACAGACGACACAGAGAGAGAAGAGACAGAGAGAGGAAACAGAGAGTCAGAGAGAGACACAGAGAGAGAGACAGAGACGAGAGAGAGAAACAGAAGACAGAGATAGAGAGACAGAGACAGAAGAGAGAAACAGAGAGTCAGAGAGAGGCAGAGAGAGACAGAGACAGAGAGAGAGACAGAGAGAGAGAGAGACAGAGAGAGAGATAGAGAGAGACAGACAGACAGACATACAGAGAGCCAGACAGAGAGAGAGAGAGAGAGAGAGGAGAAGAGAGAGAGGAGAGAGAGACAGACAGACAGACAGAGACAGAGACAGAGGCAGACAGACAGACAGAGGACAGAGAGAGAACAAGAGAGACAGAGAGAGAAGACAGAGAGTAGAGAGAGAAACAGAGACAGAACAGAGACGAGAGACAGACGAGAGCAGAAGATTGACAGTGAACGACAGCAGAGTGGAGAGAGGAAAAAACAGACCAACCGATTTATTCCGTTCTTGCTGCAGATCTATTTTGTTTGTGAAGTCTTGGGGTTTAGGCCTTTCTTACAGGTCTCCATCTGTCTGTTCTGTCTTGTTCTGTCTCTATTCTCTGTTGTTTGTTGTCTCTATCTTCTCTGTTATTGTCTGTTCATGTCTGTCTTATCTGTTTTGTTTTGCTCTTGTTTCTTTGCTTTTTCCGGTTGTTTCTGTTTTCTGTTTGCATTCTTCTTACTTATTTTTGTTCTTTCTCTCTCTCTCTCTCTCTCTCTCTCTCTCTCTCTTTCTCTCTCTCTCCTCTCTCTCTCTCTCTTCTCTCTCTCGCTCTCTCTCTCTCTCTCTCTCTTCTCTTTCTCTCTCTCTCTCTCTCTCTCTCTTCTCTCTCTCTCTCTCTCTCTCTTTTGGTGATTTTTGTGGGGGCTTTTGTGTAGATATTTTCCCCGTATACTGTGTGAGTGTATTGGTATGGGTTTTCTTTTAGTTTATTATCATATAATTATATCCTTAAGGGCGGGGACTGGATGTAAAAAAAGCACATGGGTGCAAGCCATCTCTTTTTTCTTTTCCATTTTGTCCCTTATAATTATTGGCTACACTTTGACTGTACCTTCCAGGTAGAAGTAGTATCTTCTTTAGAGTGCTAGTGAAAAAACGGGGACTGGACGTAAGCAGAATCCAGCTACATGGATGGTAGGTGAAAGCGGTTGCTTACACTAAATCTTGGAGCTCTAGCCAAGGAACGAAAACAAACAAGCAAATAAATTAGCAAACACACAAACAAAACAAAACAAAACAAAACAAACATGAAGTCCATAAGACGCTTCAAACCATCAAATGGAAGCAGCTTCTCACAAGAAAAAATCTTAAAAGTACATAAGCTGTTTCTAAGCATGAAGTAATAAGCAACTTCCTATAAGAGAAAGGAGCTTTTTTCTGTTTTTGTCTTTTATTCTTTTACATCAAGGATAATGGAATAAGCATTCAAGTGCTTTTTTTAACATCCAGTCCTGTATGTATGCGGTATTGTCAATTTTGTAATCTGTTCCCACCGGCACACAATGACCTAACTCTTTCGAAAAGCGGAACAGGATTTTAACGTGTGCGCAAGATGTTCTGCGTGCGTTCGCCCACGGGGCCTCGGTTTATAGTCTCATCCGAAGGACTTTGGGGAGAGTGGAGTCTGCACTGATGTTAACTCCAGGGGAAAATATCCCCTTGAACGGGAGTCGAACCCGGGTCATCAGATTGCGAGCGCAATGTTCTAACCACTAGGCTATTCTGTCCCCCTAGTCCTGTATATATGCGGCTTTATAAATTTTGTCATCTGTTCCCACCAGCACACAATGACCTAACTTTTTCAAAAAAGAGATACAGGATTTAACGTTGTGCGCAAGATATTCTGCGTGCGTTGGCACACGGGGCCTCAGTTTATAGTCTCATCCGAAGGACTTTGGGGAGAGTGGAGTCTGCACTGATGTTAACTCCAGGGCAAAATATCCCCTTGAAGGGGAATCGAACCCGGGTCGTCAGATCAAGTAGGAAGTAACATCCCACAAGAAAATAGGATGTTTTGTGCAAAGAATCTTACGCCATCAAATAAGCGACAAATTCATGTGGTCAGGCTTGGTCAAGTAAGGCTGTAGTGTAGACCGTGGCAGCTGATCCCCTGAATACACTGCTGTCAGACGGGTGGGCGCTGGAGGTGATAAGCTACCTGAGGCCAGGGTGGGGTCAGAAATAAACTGGGGTGGTTTGATTAGTGGAATGAGGGAAGTAACGAGGATGAAGAGTACGAACATATTTGTTTTATGAGATCCTTATGTTACCAGGCAATTCTTAACAGAGGTAAGCGGCAGAAAGATGTGACATACGTGCATGCATGCATGTCTGCAAGCATGCGCGCGTACCTTTTCACACACGTTCACACATACACGCACACACCGAATTATGCACGCACGCG
>CM054143.1:28183555-28219537 GCA_028751875.1 Rapana venosa | reverse complement strand
GGGGACCCCCACTCTCTAAATCATGAAAATCCAACCACACACACCCCGGCGCGCGCCGCCGTGCCTGCAACCACTACGCCACAAAAAAACCTGTCTTCTACCATACTGGAATTAGCCCTTTCGGAATACTGAAGTAAAAGGGCAACTTTTGAAGCAGCCACGGTGTGAGTTTTGTTTTTTTTTCCCCCTTCCTTCCTCCCTGTCCCCTGCTTTAGTCTCTGCCCATTTCAGCACGTTCTGGTTTCCCAGCCAGGCGTGCATTTCTGTTCCTAGGTGGAATGCTTACGGGGCGGTGGTGGTGGTGGTGGTTGGGGTGGTGGTGGTGGGTGGTGGTGGGGGGTGAGATGGGGCGGGGGTGGTGGTTGTGGGGGTGGTGGTGGGGGTTCCATTGTGTCTCTATCCTGCATTGTCCTGCCCTGATCGTTTCCTAGATCCTGTCTTCTGCCTGGGGGTTTTCAGCGTTTTTTTCTGTTTTCTTTTTCCCTCTGTGTGTGTTTGTGTGTGTTGTGGTGTGGGGGTGTGTGTGTGTGTGTTGTGTGTTTGTGTGTGTGTAGTGTGTGTATGTGGTGTGGGGGTGTGTGTGTGTGTATGTGTTGCGTGTGGTGTGGTGTGTGTGTGTGTGTCTGTTTGTATATGTGTGTGTATATATTCTCTGTCTTTCGCCTTTTTTGGACTCGGTGTGGGGAAATCTCTCTTTTGTGTATGTGTTATCTTCCTGTGTGCCATCTGTCTTTGTTCAGTTTCTGTTTTTCAGAGTCTTTTCAATAGATTTAAAAACCCGGGGCCCCCTAGCAAACGCACGCAAAAACATTTTGAGCACAAATTAAGCCTGTTCCGCTTTTCGTCAGTGGCTTTGTGTGCCAGTCGAAGGGGGATGACAAAATTTACAAAATCGCATGGACACTGGGGATGATTAAAAAAAAAAATAAATGCTTATTCCCTTACCCTCGAAAAAAAAGAATAACAAATAAGATTGATAGATAGTATGGTGCATGGATAGATGGTGGATGGATGCATGCTGGCTAGATAGTGTAGATAAATGAAAGTAAACAAATAAAAACATAAATTTGTTAGTTAAAATTAAAAAAAAAATACCCTGACCCTTTAGGGATTCGAACCACGCTGCAATCTGAAAATCCTCACACGCGCGCGCGCGCGCGCGCAAGCGTGCAAACCCTCGCCACACAAAAAAACCCGTCTTCTGAAGCAAACTTGAAGAGCCCTTCGGGTTGACAGTAAAAGGGGAACTTTGAAAGCGCCGCGGGGCGAGTGTTGTTTTTTTCCCCTTCCTTCCCTCCTGTGCCAGCTTAGTCTCGCCCATTTTCAGCGCGTTTGTGTATTCCTGCCGGGGTGCATTTTGTTTCTCGTGTGAATGCTTACGTGGCGGGGGTGGTGGTGGTAGTGATGGTGGTGATGGGGTGATGGGGGGGGGTGGTGGTGGTGGTGGTGGTGGTGAGGGTGGTGGGTGGGGGTGGTGGTGGGGTAGTGGGGGCGGCGGTGGTGGTGGGGGTGGGGAGGGGGGTGGTGGTGATGGAGTGGTGGTGGTGGGTACAGTTTCTCTCTATCCTGCATTGTCCGCCCTACTTCTCCTAACCCGTCTTCGCCTGGGTTTCCTGCTTTTTTTTTCTCTTGTTTTCCCCTGTTTGTGTGTGTTGTGGTGTGTGTGTGGTGTGTGTGTTGTGTTGTGGTTGTTTGGGCTTTTGGGGTTGTGTGGGGTTTTTGTGGTGTGGGTTTTGGTGTGTGTGTGTGTGTGGTGTGTTGTGGGTTGTGGTGTCTTTTTCTCATTTTTTTTCCTCTGTTGTGACGGGGATGAGTACGTGTGTGTGTCTGTGTGTGTGTGTGTGTCTCTCGTCTCTCCTTCTCTCCTCTCTCTCCTTTCTCTCGCTCTCTCTTTCTCTCTTCTTCTCTCTCTCGTCTCCTCCCTTTTCTCTTGTCTTCGGGTTCTTCTTTGGGGCGGCTTCTTCTTCGTCTTCTTCTCCTTCTTCTTCTTTTCTTCTTCTCTGTCTTAAATTCTTCCTTTCGCAATTTTTTCTTCTTTCTTCCTTCTTCTCTTTTCTGGCTTCGTCTTCTTTTCTTTCTTCTTCTTCTTCTTTTCTCTTCTTTTTCGTCTTCCTTCTGTTTTTCTTCTCGCATTTTCTTCGCAATTCTTCTTCTTCTTCTTCTCGCAATTCTTCTTCTTTTTCTTCTTCTTCTTTTCTTCGCATTCTCGCAATTCTTCTTCTTCGCAATTCTTTTTCTTCTTCTTCTTCTTCTTCTTTCTTTTTCTTCTTCTTGTTCTCCTCTTTCTTCTCTTTCTTCTTCTTTTTGTCTTTTTCTTTTTCTTTTCTTCTTTTCTTCTTTTCTTCTCTTTTCTTCTTCTTCTTCTCTTCTTCTTCTTCTTTCTTTTCTTCCTTCTTCTTCTTTTTTCTTCTTTCGTTTCAATTCTTCTTCTTCCTTTTTTTCTTTGAAATTTCTTCTTCTTCTTTGCAATTCTTCTTCTCTTCTTCTTCTTCTTCTTTGCAATTCTTTTTCTTCTCTTGCTTGTCCTTCTTTTTCTTCTTTTTTCTTCTTCTTCTTCTTCTTCTTCCTTCTTCTCTTTTCTTCTTTCTTCTTCTTCGCAATTCTTCTTCTTCGCATTCTTCTTCTTCTTCTTCGCAAATTCTTGCAATTCTTCTTCTTCTGCTTCTACTTCATCTTCTTCTTCTTCTTTTATTTTCATCTTTATCTTCTTCTTTCTTTTCTTTTCTTTTCTTCTTTCTTCTTTCTTCTTTCTTCTTCTTCTTCCTCGGGATTTCTTCTTCTTCTTCTTCTTCTTCTTTTCTTCTTCTTCTTGTTTTCTTCTTCTTTCTTCTCTTCTTCCTTCTTCTTCCCTTCTTCTTTCTTCTTCCCTTTTT
Source organism: Rapana venosa (assembly GCA_028751875.1). Taxonomy (NCBI): domain Eukaryota; kingdom Metazoa; phylum Mollusca; class Gastropoda; order Neogastropoda; family Muricidae; genus Rapana; species Rapana venosa. The sequence continues at coordinate 28,216,664 of CM054143.1, read as the reverse complement.
CTTCTTCTTCTTCTCTTCTTCTTTGCAATCTTTTTCTTCTTCTTCTTCTTCTTCTTCCCTTTTCTTCTTCTTCTTCTTCTTCCCTTGCTTCTTCTTCTTCTTCTTTTTTATCTTCGCAAATTTTTTTCGCAATTCTTCTTCGCAATTCTTTTTCTTTTTCTTTGCAATTCTTCTTCTTCTTCTTTTTCTTCTTCGCAATTCTTCTTCGCAATTCTTCTTCTTTTCAATTCTTCTCTACGCAATTCTTCTTCTTCGCCAATTCTGCGGGAATTCTTCTTCTTCGTAAATTTCTTCTTTCTCGCAATTCTTCTTCTTCTTTCGCAATTCTTCTTTTTCTTCGCAATTCTTCTCGTTTTCTTCTTTTTGCAATTCTTCTTCTTCTTTGCAATTCTTCTTCTTCTTTTCTTTTTTCTTTTTCTCCTTCCTCTTTTTCTTTTTCTCTCTTCTTCTTCTTCTTACTTCTTCTTCTTCTCTCTTCTTCTTTTTCTTCTTCTTCTTCTTCTCTTTTCTTCCTCCTCTTTTTCTTCGCAATTCTTTCTTCTTCGCCAATTCTTTTTCTTCGCAATTCTTCTTCTTCGCAATTCTGCGCAATTCTGCTTTTTCGCAATTTATCTTCTTATTCGCAATTCTTCTTGTTCTTCTTGTTCTTCTTGTTCTTCTTGTTCTTCTTCTCTTCTTCTTGTTCTTTTTCTTCTTCTTCTTCTTCTTCTTCTTCTTCTTCTTCTTCTTCTTTCTTCTTCTTCTTCTTCTTCTTCTCGCAATTCTTTTCTTCTTCTTCGCAATCTTCTTTTCTTTTCTTCTTTTTCTTCTTCTTCTTCTTCTTCTTCTTCTTCTCTTCTTCTTCTTCTTTCGAAATTCTTCTTTTCTTCCAATTCTTCTTCTTCTTTTTCTTCGCAATTCTTCTTCTTTTTTTCTCTTTTTTCCCAATTCCCTTCTTGAAATTTTATTCGCAATTCTTCTCATTCTTCGAAATTCCCCTTCTTCTTCGAAATTCTTTTTCTTCTTCCTTCTTCAAACGCTCAACAGACTCTCGTCTGTCAAAACAGCGAAAATCCGTTCGCGTTTTTAAGCGCCGGGAAAGTCGGGCCCACCCCACCCCTTTTCCGTAGGGAAAAATTTTTTATTTTTCAGGGGGTTTTTCCTGGGAAAAAAACAGGGAGTGGCAAGGGGGAAAAAAATAGAAAGAAGGAGGTGCGGGGGGGAAAAAAAGAACAAGGCAGAAACAAAAGGGGGGTAGTTTTGTGGGGGAAGAAAAAAATTTAGAATGGGACTCCTATTAAACAGAAACCCTGATCGTCTCCAATTTCGTTTGATGTTTTTTCCCAAAGTGTTAATCTTTTTCTGTGTGTTTTTGGGGGGGTTGGGGGGGTTTTTTTGGGGTGGGGTGGGGGTGGGGGCGATGGTGGTGTAGTGGTGATGGGGGTGAGGGTGGTGAGGTTTTTGGTGTGTGTGTGTGTGGGGTGTTGTTGGGGTGTGTGTGGGTTGTGGTTGTGTGTGTGTGTGTTGTGTTGTGTGTGTGTGTTGATGTGTGTGGTTTGTGGGGGGGGTTTTTAATATGGTCCATTTGTTCGGTTTTGGGGTAGGAATTTTGGGGGCTTTTTCTTTTTTGTTGTTTGTAGTTCTTTCTTTAAGTCTGTTTTTTACATTAATTTGATCTGGATTTTTTTATTACATTAAATTTTTTTACAAACCCCCATTTTCAGTATGAATAATTTGCCCCCCTTTTTACTGATAGGACTTTAGCTGTTTGAAATGAAACACTTGTACGTCGTTCCTCGTTTACTTTTTTCTCTGTATTTTGGTTTGTTTTGTCTTTTTTTTGTTTTTTTCTTTCTTACGGTGGTACTTTTCCTGGGGGTTGTTTTTTTGTTGGTAGCTACTGGTGGCTTTTACACCTGTTCTTCGACGCCTTAGGGTAAGACTTTAAACCCCAGACTGTCCCCATACACACACAGCAGAACATGTTGGGCTTCGTTAAAAAGAAGGTTACCTTTTGGGTAAAAATTTAGCCTGCCATCGCGATAGGTAATAAAAAATATTAAACATGAAATCTGTTATAGGGGACGGGATAGCTCAGTGTCGGAGCACCGCTTTTCCCCCAGCCAATTAAGCAGCGCGAGCGTGGTTACCATTTGGGATGGGGAAACTGTTTGGGGGCGCCTTGCTTGGGTACATTTTCCCTTTTCACCCAGGTAAATGGGTTTTCCTGCTCTTTGGGGTCGGGAAGGGTAAACAGCGAGGGAGAGAATGGGGCCCCCTAAATTTTCTGGCCCAGAGAAGGAGGTCCTGACGCCTCGCTTCCTACGCCCTTAAAGGTTAGGGGAACCCTTTACTTTTTTTAAACTCTGGGGGGGTAGTATATTATACAATAAAATACGTTATAATACAAAAAAAAATACAAACGAAAAAACAATACAATACATCCTGTTTGGTAGGGGGCGGGCCTGCTATAGCCCTGACACATTGGGGGACAAAAAATATCCAACGTATTCTATGTATACATACTACTTACAAACAACACAAACACAGAAACACAGTACAATACAGCTAATACAATAAAAACAACGCAAAAAACACAATAAAGACAATACAGTGCAATGAATCCAATGCATCCAAAAAAATGCAATAAAATACAATACAATACAATAAAAAAATACCATCCCCTTTTTGGTAGAGAAGTGGTTTCTATAACCGGCCTTTTTTGGGGGGATAAAACTCCTAACCGCCCCTTGTGTATACAATACAAGGGAAAACAAAAGTACATACAATACCAAAATAAAACACAGAATAAACAATGCAATAAAACACAATGCAAAAAAAAGCAATGCGAAATAAAAATGATAATAAAAAAAAATAAAGGGAACTATATAGCGCATATCTTGCAAAGACAAAAAAAGCGCATGATTAAACCCTAATTTAAACACGCTCGAAAAAAATCAAAATTTTTAAAACAAACAATTTTACAAAATGGTGCGATGCAGACAAAACTATGAAATAAAAATTTTTTCGATAGTCAAATGATTTCAAAAGCACACATACACTCGCCAGGATTTCCTTTAGCGGGTGATAGAACTGGTTAGTATGAAAACAGGGGGGGGAAGTCTTGTTTGAAATAAATATGTTTTGGGGCGGGTTTTTTAAAAGTGTCTAACTGGTTTCTGGAAAAAGAGAGAGAGAAGGTTGTTCAGATGGAGGGCCCAAAATAAGAATGACGGGGCCCCAACAGGGGATTGGTTGAATCTGGGTATTAGGCAAAGTATCTGCAGTAATCGGGGGGGAACGGAAGATGTCAGGTTAAGACATTCACTAGGAGGGGGGTCATTTTGTGGGACATTTGTACGGGGTACGATTTATAATTTTCTCTCTGTGGCACAGGAACCCATTTGGAGGACGCAAGGAGGGGTAAATTGCCAATTTTTTCTTTCGGAAACTAGTCGAGCTGCGGAGTTTTGTAACTTTGAAAAAAGTGGATAGAGTTGCTGGCAACCAGCTAAAAGAAATTGCAATAGCCCAACTGAAAATGAGAGAATAAAATTTGGGGTGTTGCATCAGGGGCGGGGATTTTCGAATTGCAAAAATACCCCGTAATTGATAAGCACGACTGCAGGTCGGGATGATTTTTTTCATAGAGAGGGTTTTGCCAATAAGACACCAGATATTTTCACGGAATGTAGAGGACGATGTATTCCCAAATTCTATTGAAGTTTTTGTAATGGAAAGATTTGTTTTTGGCCCCCACAAGCGGTTTCTTTTTCTGCGTTAACAAACTTGTTTTAAAATCATCTTTTTTTGGATATCTTGAAAGCATGGGCCCATTTGTAAAGAGAAAAGGGCAATTTTCGGGGTAACACTACTTTGAACTGAGAGTCACTATAAAAGTATGGTTGATATGATGGGGGGTTTAAATGTTGTAGTGGAGCAGTATAGAGAGTGAAAAAAACAGGCCGGAACGATCCCTGGGGGGACACACATTCCAGTTTGGCAGGTTTTGACTGTATCTTTTTATGCGACTGTTGGAAGGGTCAGGGGGGTTAACTAAACCCAAGAGGCTGTGCCAGTAAACCGAATTTTTTTTGAAGAGGGGAAAAGAATTGAAGGGTCAAAATTCGAAGGTGCAGATAAGTCGATAGAGTGAAAGGGAGTTTTTTCCCCGAGTAAAAGCAAGTAGAAGGTATTTAGGGTAGGGGACTGGGGTAGTTTCGGGGTTATGGTTGCGCATAGCAGACTGAAACCAAGAAAAAACTGTTGGGGGAGAAGGGGGTTATTGAGCTGTTTTAGAACTACTTTTTCAAGGGGCTTTAGAATGAAAAATGATTTGGAAACAGTCTATATTCTTTAGAATGTTAGGGGCAAGGTCATGCGAGTAGAGGTGTAACTATTTCGTTTTAAGATGATGAAAAAAATTTCCTGAAAAAAAGAGATGATTCACTATTTTTGTGATGGGGTATAAGTTTGGTAGGCCGTCAAAAAAGAACAGTAGGGGGTGGGGCGCATTATTTTAAAAATCATTTTTTTCAGTTGTCGTAATTTTTTCTCACTGCAGGGTTAGGAAAGGAGAGGAGTACCAGAAATTGGGGTCAGGAACTGCAGGCTGGAAAGGAGTCTATCCAATTGAACGGATATTAGGGTTTTTCAGAAAAAAAATGTAGAAAAATATAGAAGGAATTCGAGTGGGTTTTGGATGGGGCAGAGGCTTGCCTCACAGATCCAAAAAGAGTGATGTGGGGAAAAAAGGATTTCAAGACTGGCATTAAGAACTTGAGAAGGTATACTTTTTTTTTCTGAAAGAATTAAAAAATTTGACTTGTTTTATTTTTTTTTCGAAGACTTTTGTTGATTCGTTTTTTTTTTCGCCACTGCCGCTCTAGCGCCGGTTGCGCTTGCGACCAGGATTCGTGGGGGAACCCTGGTGCACGGGCCCCAGGGAGGAGACGGGCAGTGGGAGGGGCAGGGTCATCAAGCAGTTGGCTGAGAAAAAGTTTGTGTGTTCGAGGGGCATGTGTAAAAGGGTTTTGATAGGCGCTTAGCACTTGTGCAAGAAAATTTCAATGTCTAAGCCTTGAGATTCGACGGGTGAACATTTTTCTTTCTGATAGGGTTTTTCAATGTTGAGGGGGAAAAGAAAAAGAAATGTCAGAGAGTATTCAAATATAGATACAGATAAACCAAATCTTTTGTACACTGTAAGACCCTCTAAGTATTCCGTCGTGTGGCTTCAGTTTCCACTGTGAAAGAGAGTGGTTGCACAAAGAAAGGGGGGGAAAAGTTTGCACAGAAAAAACGGGGGGGCGAAGTGGAGTTTTAAAATCACCGAAAAAAACTTTTGGGGAGAGGGGTAGTGTCTAGGGTGAATGAACCTTGATGGAAGATGGGTGATGTCAGATTTTACGGCTTTTGGAGGTGGGCGGAAACACAAAAGTAATAGAGTGGCCAGGTGTGTTGAGGTTAGTTCACAATTCAAAAGGTTCAGGGGGAAAGGAAGGGGGCACAGAAAAGAAAAAGCAGGTTAAGTGATCTTTATAACGACGGCAATGCCACCTCCCCGGGGGTGGGGAAAGAAAGAGTTTTTTAACCAGGTGGGTCAGTTTTTTTAACTTTGCGTGCCATGGGGTTTTACCAGGTTTTTGTAGAAAGGTGAATCAATATTCCGGTCAGAGTGAATCAGAATTTGGTCAGCTTTCCTCGGACAACAGATGCACATTGAACAAGCCAAATGAAAAGATTTTTGGGGGGCAGAGAGTTTTATGAAAAGTGGTATTTGGAAATTGTCAAGGGAAAAGGGGTGTAGGGGATGGTGGGGGAATTGGAGAGGGGCAGAAGCATAAAAAGGGTTTTAAAGATTAAAGGGCAGGTGGGGTTTGGATTTGAAAGAAAGATTTTAATGCAATACAGAAAAATACAAAACGATAAATACACTATACCAAACAACACAAACAACGCAATAAAAAGCAAAAAACCCCCAACACAACACAACAGAAACAAAAAAAACCCTCATCATTTCTTTAATACCACAATTTTTGGGTGGATGAGTAAGCCCCTATAGCCTCTGACTTTTTTGTGGGCATGAAAATACCAAACACCACTCTTTTAAACAATACAAAAATTAAAAGCCCTTTTTTTTACAGAAACAATACCATCCATTTTTGGAAAAAAAGTAAACTGCTACAGCCTCTGATACATGGCAGGAAAAGAACAAATCCAAACAATCAGCACTCTATTTTCAAACAATACAATAAAACCCAATATCCCGGGTCAGGGGCCTTTGGTTTTTTATCACAGTTCTTGATTAAACCACTGACCCGGGGGGAAACCCACAAAGGGAGGCTGTAGAACCAGTGGGTTTTTTCCACTCAAAATTCCCAGCTTCCAGCTTATTTTTAGTGATCGATATGACTCTCGGGTTGGGGGCTTGACTTGAAAAATCCTTATTGCTCACCCTGGGGGCTCGGGGCCCTTTTTGGAGAAAAACCCCAACGCGACGGCCTTTTATGCCCTTGGCCGAGAGAGGGGGGATGTGCTGGGGCAAGGCATCTCCACTATACCCCAAATTTTTTTCCCAAATTTTTCCGAACACCATGCCTCCTCGCTTTTTTTGGAGGCATCGTCAACCGACGGACAAACATAAAACCCGCAATCCCAACACAACAAAATTTAAAGAAAAAAATACAATGCAATAAAAATAAATGCAATCCCAATCCGATGCAATGCAACCCCAATTACCTACCATCCGTTTTTTTTTGGGGGAAAGAGTGGGTTTTTGAAAAAACCCGCTGACAATGGTAAAACATGTCATATCAACAGGTCCCTATACAGGGAAAAAATATCAAATACTACAACGAAATAAAACACCAACCACTCCCAACACACACCACACAAAACAATCCCAACCCACACACGACACATACAGTACAAAAAAAATTAAAACACTGCACAATACCATCCACTTTGGAAAAATCAATCGTTTAAAAGCGCTGCCGAAATGGCAGGACTTGAAAAATCCCCCAATATGCCTCGGGAACAGGAAGAGGATACTTTGGCCCCCCTGCCAAAATAACATACTCCCAAAATAAACTGCTGGGGGAAAACAAAACTTCGGGTGCAATGAATTGCGGGTTCTTTAAAATCAACCCCTTCAAGATTTATGGGAAAATAAAAAAAAGGAAAGAAAACGCCCCCAAATTTTTTTTTTGGGGGTGGAGGGGGGTGTTTTTTCTTGTTATTGAATAACGTTTCCATCAACTTGTTTTTTTTGGGGGAACAGACTTTGTCCAAGGACAACCTCTTTTTTGCTGGGGTTTTCTTTTAAAACGTGCACAAAGACTTTAAGGAAAAAAAAAAACCTCGACTCATCTAAAACCTAGCACCCATACCATCACTCACGTCTAGGGGAATGGGTGGGGGGGGAAAAAAGGGTTTAAAGAGGATCAAACCACCAAAACATTTCAAACGAAAACCCTTTTTCACTTTTCCAGGCACTCGTTTCTCAAACCACCTCCCCAAACCAAAAGCATCCCCCTTTGGGGGCCATTTAATTTATTTTTTAAAAAAAAGTAAAAGGCTAAAAAATTTTAATATGCATGAAGTGAAGAGCATGTTTTCATCCAGCCCCGTGGGGATTTTTGGGGGGAAAAAACGTTTTTTTTTCCTTGGGCAGGTGTTTCCCTCAAACCCCAAAATTTCCACCACAGAATGGTTTTCCCATCGGGGCAACCTGTTTAAAATATACTGCTAAAAAACTTCCCAGTCCCTTGCATTTGTAGTTTTCAATTTTTTCCATAAAACCCTTTAAAAGTTATGGGAGAGAACTTTTATCTTTTGGCATTTTTTTCCCTCTAGACCACCTTTCCACATTGGCAGGGCCCTCCACCCCAAAGTTCAACTTGTTTAAAATATACTGCTGAAAAATTTGCATTGGTGAATTTGAAGTAAAGTGCAAGTTTTCATCAAGTCCCGGGGGGAGTTATGGGAAAAAAAGTTTTCGTTCTTTGGCAGGGGGTGTTACCTCTAACCCCCAAAATCCACTTTGGAAATCTCCACACCAATTTTCAACTTGTTTAAAAATATACGCTGAAAAACTTGCATTGGTAAATTGAAATGAATTTCAGAGCTTTCATCCATTCCCGTGGGAGTTTTTGGGAGAAAAACTTTTTAGCTTTTTTTCTTTTTTTACCTCTAACCATAAATAAACCACAGCAGGGGGCCCCAAAACCAAGTTCAACTCGCTTAAAATATACTGCTGAAAAATTTTCATTTCAGGGGTAGAAGTGTTTGGGCAAGGTCGGGGGAGGAAAGGAGAGAACTAAACAATAGGGCCTATTTTTTAAAGCTAGCCCCACCACCAAAACACCATCATCAACAACCGTGGAGCACTGAACTGTCGGCTGTTTTGGGCACATTAAGGACAAGCCCCTGACTTTACCAGATACACCCCCAATTTTCCCTTGTGTGGGAGTAAAAGGCCGCCAGCTTGTGCCACACTAATAAACGGGCAAAGGCAAGACAAGAATTTCGCTCCCTGCTTGAATTTAGAAACGGTATTTTGGTGAAATTTAAAAATCATATAAACAAAAAATTTACTTGTAACATTGATTCCATTTTAGTGAAAAAAGGGAATTTTTTGCTCGGCCCAACCCCAAAAAAGGCACGGTTTTCATTTTAAAAATTAATGCGGATCAACCACACATTTCCCCAACCAGGTTTTTTCTTCATTTTCCCTGGGCAGGTGAGTTACCTCAAGCCCCCCAAATCCACCACAATAAAAATACAACACAATACAATACCACAAAAAAAAACCCAATACAATACCACCTGCTGAAAAAAACTTGCATGAATGAATGCAAAGTTTTCATAAAGGGGCCGGGAGGGTATGGGAAAAAAAAACCCAAGTAGGCCTACTTCAGCCACACCACCCCCCACCACATCCCCATCATTTTACCTTCCGTGAGCATTTGGTTTTTAACCACTAAAACCCCAGCCTTTTTTTTTTGTTAAGGGGAAGCGCTGCTACGTGTCCCACACTAGTTTAACAGGTTCATGCAAGAAAAACACTCCCCCTCCCTGCTTAAAATTTAAAAAAAATTTGGGTCTTTCGAAATTTTTCCAAAATACAAAAATTTAAAAAAGACTCGCAACTTTTGATAAGCCCGAGTGATACAGAATTGTTTGGGTATTGAAAAACTAAATTTACAAAAAAAAAGTTTAAAAATTTATAAACACACAGTTTCTTTTTTTTTATTTCAGTTTTAAAAGAGTAATGCTTTTTATTTTAAAACGGGAAAAAGGTTAGCGTAAGGGGCTTTGGGGGTATCAATGTGAAATGATTTTGCCCGTGCAAATGTTAAAATTTCAAACTTTAAAAGGGGGCCCCCCCGGTCAATTTTGTACTAACCACCACGTAATGAACCGTAGGGCAATTTTCTTTTTTTAGGGTTTTTTGCGTGTTATTAATCTCCAATAACAAAAAAAAAAAATTTTTCCCCCTTAAAAAGAAAAAAAAAAACTGATAATCCATAAAATTTTTATTTCAAATTGAAAAGATTATCTCCACGAAGTGACCAAAAAAACACAAAAAGAAAAAGGGCCAAATTTTTGTACGTAATTTGGGTTTTGAGGAAAAGAAATTCATTTAAACCGTTTTTAAAAACAAAAGGAGAACCCAAAAACGCCTTGTACTTTTGTGCAAGGGAAAAAGAAAGGGGGGAAAGGGAAAACAAATCCTCAAAACCCAAATGAAACCCTGACCCTCACACCTTAAAAGGGTCCTAAAAAGGGAAAAATGGGGCAGGTGCAGGGGACCCGATTTTGTGGTGAATGCAACATTTGGCCCCTCCCCAGTAAAGTTTGGGGGCGGGGAAACTCAGTGGTCGGAGCACTCCTTCCCCCACCAAATTTAAACAAACCCAGCGTGGGTTTTTATTTTGGGTGGGTGACCTTTTGGCCCCGCCTTGGGATCATAAATTCCCCCCAGTTCACCCCCTGTAAATGTACCTGGGCCCCTTTTTAGGGGCAGGGGAAGGGAAAAACAGCGAGGGGAGAGGGGGTGGGGCCCCCGCCCTCCAAAAAGCTTGGCCCCCAGAGAAAGGGGGTCCCGGGGAAGCCTCGCTCCCCTACGAACCTTTTAGGTTTTGGGACTCTTTTTCTTTTCTTTACTACCAGTGTAAGAAAATTAATGCCCCTTTTTAGAACAAACTTTCCCCCCCAATTTTTTTCTGACCCTAAAATTTAATAATAAAATAATAATAATAATAAAAAAAAGGAAAAAAAAAAAATGTAAGGGAAATTTTTATGCGCAAAACTTGTAAAGCAACAAATCAAAACCTCCCGATGACTTTTTAAAAAAGATTTAAATTTTTTTATATTGAGGGTAAAAGGAAAAAAACACTCATTTTTGGGTTTTTTTTCTCCTTTCCCCCTGTTTATGGCGGGAATTTGGGCCACTGGGCCCCCCCCACACAATGGCCTATTTTTCGAAAAGCGGGAACAAAAATTTAAAAGTGTGCGCAAGATTTCCATGCGTTTTGCACACGGGGGCCCCCGTTTATACCTCCGAAGGTTTGGTTTTTAAAGGTAAAAACCTTAAAAGATAAAAGGATTAGAATTACCGAGAAACGGGAAAACCACGAAGATTTTTTTTTAAAAAAAAAGAAAAATGAGAAAAACCCAAAATAACAAAAGGAAAGAATAACAAAAAAAATACATAAAAAAAAAGCATCCCCTGAAAAAAACCGGGGTGTTTTTGCTGGGGGAAAAAAAAGAGAAAATAAAATTAAATCAAACAACCGGACTTTCAAAAAGCATATAACCAGCTTAAAAACCCCGATAAAAAGAAACAAAAAACAGGGAAACATCGCAAAAAAAAAAATTTTGAAAAACGAAAAGGTTTAATGAAACAAGGGGGAAAAAAAAGAACTCTGAAAAAAACAAAAATTTTAAAAATAAGACAACCCCTTTTCAAGGCCCTTTCACACACAAATGCTTTTTCCCCCAAGAAAAAATTTAAAATTGGGGGGGAAAAAAAAAAGAAGAAAGAAAAAAGATAGATAGATAGAAATAGATAAAATAATAGATAAAAATAGAAAATAGATAGAAAAGATATTTTTTGGAAAAAAAGATAGGGAAAGAAAAAGGAAAGAAGGAAGGAAAGGCCCCCAAAAAAGAAAAGAAGAAAAGGAAAGGAAGAAAGACAGACAGAAAGAAAGAAAGACAGACAAAAAACACAGAAAAAAAAAGATAAAAGAAAGAACAAGGAAAGAAAAAAAGAAAGAAAAAAAAAATGGGAAAAAAAAAAGAAAAAAGACAAAAAAGGGTTAAAAAAAAGAAAAAAAAACAGACAAAAAAAAACCACACGACAAAAAAAACAAATGAAGAAAAAGGGAAAAAAGAAAAAGGAAAATTTTTAAAAAATTAAGGGAAAAAACCGGGTTTAAAGGAAAAACCAAAACACACAAAAAATTGGGGAAGGGGAAAAAACAAAAAAAAGGGGCGGGAAAGGAAAAGGGAAAAACCCAAATATAAAACCCCCCCCCCAAAAAAAAAAAAAAAACCCCCCCACAAAACCAAGCTATTTAAAATACAATGCTATATTTTTTTGTTGTGGGAACCCAAACCTAAACATAAAAAAAACGCCAGGGAAAAGGGTTACGGGCCTTTGGGTTTACGGGCTGGGAAATCGCGGTTTTTGAATCCCCCCCCAAAATTTTTTCACTCATAGGTTTGGGTTTTTTTTTGGACTCCGGGCCGGGTCCACCCCGAGTGATGGGGCTGTGGGCTCAAATGGGAAGACGGGGGCCCCAGGACAAGCTTCATCCCTTTACGTAACGAGTTTGAGGGGTCTGCTGTAAATTTCCGGAAACCAAAACTGCAGGTCCCCGTATCTTCCCCGGCCCCCGGTTTTACGCCGGGTATACCATGATAGAAAGGTAGAGGGACGGGCCAAACCCTGTCACGCAGTCTCAAAGCATATCGCCCTTTATAGCAAATTGTTAAAAATTAAATTTTCCTCTTGTCCATTGATCAAAAATGCAAAAAAAGAAAATTGTGTTGTTCTCTGGTTTATTTAAAAATAAATCACCGGGAAAAAAACAACCCCAAAAAAATAAAACTAAAAAAAACCCCCAAAACAACGGGCCCGGCCCTGCACAAATTAATTAAAGCGAAAAGGAAAAAAAAACCCCCCCCGGGGGCCCCTGGAAAAAAAGATAATGGGAAAAATTTTCCCCACACACAAAAAATCCCCCCGACCCCACAAAAAAAAAACAAAGAGGAAAAATCAACCCAAAAAAAAAAACCGAAATATCAAAAAAAAAATGGGGGGGGGGGGGGGGGGGGGGGAAAGCAAAAGAGAAAGGATTGGGGGGGGAGGGGTGCAAAGAGAGAGAGAGAAAAGAGAGGGGAAAAAAAGGGGAGAGAGAAAAGAGAGAGGGGGGAAGCAAAAGAAAAAGAGAGGGGGGGGAACAGGCAGACAGACAAAAAAAGAGAGAGGAGAGAGAGAGAGAGAAAAGAAGAGAGAGAGAGAAGAGAAAAAGAGAAAGAGAGAGAGAGAGAGGAGAGAGAGAAGAGAGAGAAGAGAGAGAGAGGAAGGGGAAGAGAAAGAAAAAACACACAAGAAAACCCCCCAAAAAACGACAGAGAAAGAAACCCAAAAAACAAAAACAACGAAAAAACCCAAAAAACAAAGGAAAAGGATGGGGGAGGAGGAGAGGGAAAAGATGCAGAGAAGAGAGAAAGGGGGGGGAGGGAAAAAGGCAGGAAAAGAGAAAGAGGGGAAAAGGGGAGAGGGGAAAAGAGAAAAGAAAAGAAGAGAGAAGAGAAGAAGAAAGAAGAGAGAAAAGAAAATTAATTAAAAAACACAAAGAAACAACCCCCCAAAAAAAAGACAGAGAAAGAAACAAAAAACCCCCGGGGAAAAAAACCTAAAAACCGGGCAGACAAAGGGAAAAGGGTGCAGAGAGAAAGAAGAGATCAAGAAAGAGGAAGGGGAACCCCGGGAGACAGAAAAAGAAAAGAAGGGGAGAGAGAAAGAGAGGAGAGAAGAGAGAAAAGAGAGAGAGAGAGAAGAAAGGGAGGAAGAGAGAGAGAACAACAGAGGGGAAGATTAATTAAAAAACAAAAGAAAACATCCCAAAGAACCCACAAGAAAGAACAAACAACAAAAAAAACAAAAAAAAACCCCGACGACAAAGGGAAAAATTTCAGAGAGAGAGAGGAAAAATGCAAGAGAGAAAAAGGGGAAGGGGGGGCCCGGGCGGCCAAAAAAGGGAGGGGAAAAGGGGGAGAGAGAAAGAGAGAGAATGAGAGAGAAGAGACAACAGAGAAAAATTTTTAAACACACAAAGAAACACTCCCAAAAAAACGACAGAGAAAGAAACAAACAACAAAAAAAAAGAAAAAAAAAACAGACAAAGAAAAAGGGAAATTTGACAAAAAACAAAAAAAATTTGGGGTTTGGGTTTTTCCTTTTTTGTTTTTTGTTTTTTTGTTGTTTTTGTTTTTTGGGGGTGTGGTGATGGGGTGAAGATGGGACAAAATACAGAAATAAGTTTGGGTGGCTTTTCTTTGATGTTTTTTTGGGGAGTGGGGGGTTTGGGGTGGGGGGTTTGGGGGCGGGGACCCCCCAAAACCCCCCAAAAAAGTTTTGGAGCGTTTCCCCTTTTTTTGTTTTGGGTGGGGGTGTTTTTTGTTGTGTTGGGGGTGTTGTGTGTGTGTGGGTGTGTGTGTTGTGTTGTGTGTGTTGTGTGTTGGTGTGGTGGGTGTGTGATCCCAAATTTAGATTCAGATTCCCGATTTAGATTCAGATATTTTTTTGCCATTTTAAACATGTAGACTTATTTGACACAACAAAAAATCAACTAAATTAAACTAAATTTGGCTAAAAGTGATGTTTCCTAAAAAACATTTTGTATTCTAATTCTCTTTTCTCTTTTTTTAAAAAAACTCTTTCACATATCTGATGATATCTGCTTGATATATATCAACTGTGAAATTTTTTTTCACTTAATTTAATTAAAAAGTTTTTGCGTTTTTTTGGGCCCCTCGTTTTTTAAAAAATTTTTAAAAAACCAAAAATTTTTTCTGATTTTATAAAATAAAATCCCTTCACAAGTAAAAAGAAATTTTCTTTAATTTTTTTTACATTTTACATTTTTTGGGGCCCTTTTGGATATATTTTTGTCCCCCCCTTTCCCATCATTAAATTGTGACAGCTTGTCGAAATTTTACAATATGTCTTCTTTTTAGTTTTTTTTTTCCCCTATTTTAAATTTAAATAAAGGTTTTCCCCAAACCCGTATTCCTTTGGTAGAAAAAACATAAAATTTTAGTTTTGCAAACCTTTTTTTTGGTAAAAATCCAAAAGTTTTTATAAAATGTTTTTTCCCCAAATTTTCCCTTTTAACAGCATAATCAAAAATGAACATTAAGATTTCTTTGGTTCTTCCAGACATGTTTGAATCCAATTTGTGTACAGAATTTTTTTCACTGTGTTTTCCCTTTATCTATTATTCTTCTGATACAAATAATTTGTATACATTTTAATATAAGAGTCTGGTTTTTATTCTTCAAATGAAAACCAAAAAGGGTATTAACTGGCCTATGATTTTAAGGGTCATGGAAACTCCCAATTTCACCCCCAAATGGGAAATACTAATCTTTTTATGAACCCCTATCATTTTTTTTACAAAAACTGATTGGATAAGCATGCCCTTGAACGTTTTCTCAATAAAATTCTGTATCCCCAATTAAAACAAAAGAAACCAAACTTCTGCTCCATAGGTTAAAACAGGGGTTAATCAGTGAGTCAATAAACCGCATTATTATAGTAGTCTTTAAATTTTGTCCAGAATTGCCCTTTTAAAAAGGCAATATTGCTTTGTTGCTTTGTTTTACTAAATGTTCTTGAGTTCTTAAATTTTCCCGTTCTGATGAAAAACGACACCTAGATATTTATAAGTTTCTACTGTATTTCATTACATGCTCCTCCACCAGTTTAAAATGAATTGGAATTTTAGGAGGTGATCTCGTAAGACTATTACCTTTGTTTTTGTTTGTTTATCTTTCAATTAAACCCCAATTAGAACAGTATTCCTTGCAGTTTATTCAGTTAGTTGAAAACCTATTTGTTGTTGATACAATGCCAGGTCATCAGCATAGATAAACAAGCATTCTGTCCTTTTTGTTGCGTTAATATATGGCGAATCATTCGCAATCATAAATTGGAACTATATCATTGACATATACATTAATAATGAAGAACCTTAATGTATTTCCCCTGAATGTACCCCTTTTCTGACCATGATTTCATCGTTGTGTTTGCCTCGTAATTTTTGGTAAATATTGTTAGCGTTGGAATACATGTTTTTAACGACAATAAAGTTTTTGCCCTGTTATTCCTAATTTCGTTTAACCTGTTATAAAAGACCCTCGTGCACACATTATCAAACGCTTTCTGAAAATCTACAAAGCAGCAAAAAGTCTTTTAGTTTTTTACTTTCAGTACACTATTTCTAATAAATGTTAAGTAGGAATATAATGGTCCCCGTTTACCTGCATGCTTTTCTGAAACCAGCTTGTTCTCTTAACAATACTATTGGTATTTTCTAAATATTCAGAAATTCTATGGTTCATAATTGACAAAAAAGTTTTCCAATAGTGTTTGTCAACGTTTATTCCCTCTGTAAGTTTTCTGGTTCTATGCATCCGTTTTCGTAATAGATTGGGACATTCACTCCTACTTTCCAGTACAGGATATATACCCGTTCTAAACTAAATTGGAAAAATATTCGCATTATCCTAAACATTAGATGAAACAGATTTTGATTCATTTCGTTTGTGATTCCATCTTTTCCAGCGATTGTTATTTTTTCAACTTTTTGATTGTTTTGTAATTTCCTCAGTTGTAATTTGCTTAATCTAGCAGTGGGTATTAGAATACATTTAAGTCATAAAACCTGCTTAGTACTTTGCTTTTTGTGGTCTGGATCTATTTGCGGTTCTTTACCAATGAGGTGTTTTATTTAATGTTCAGTCCCTTTACTGCTACTAATTGATTCCTTACCTTTTTTTACAAATAGATTATGAATGTTTTAATCCATCATCTTCACTTTCTTTTAATTTTTGTAAAGTTTTTCCAAATATACTCGGATCTTCGTCCATGGCATCATGTAGCTGTGATACCAGTGTATTTTGAAGATTTTCTATTTTCTTTTTTATTAAAGTATTTATTATTGTTTTATCTTTCATAAAGTATTTTTCTCGAAGGTTCAGGTTTATATCCGGGGTTCTCTTTTATTGCATTTAGTAGAGACTTACTTCTTTTCTTGTACTGATACATTCCGAATCAACCATTTTTTATTGTGTGTGTGTGTCTGTGTGTGGTGTGTGTGCGTGTGTGTTGCCTGGTGGGGTGTGTGGTGGTGTGGTATATGTCAGTGAGTGTGTGTGTTGCGTGCGTGCGTGCGTGGTGTGCTGTGTCCGTGCGTGTGTGCGTGTGTCCAGTTGTGCGTGCGTGCGTGTTTGTATATAATATTATATAAATAATATATATATATATATAATATATATATATATATATAAATAAATATATAGATATATATATATGTGTGTGGTGGTGGTGTGGTGTATGAAAGTCAAGTTTAGGTCGAACATCGATGATTTTTCGACAAAAATAGCGAACGTTGTGCAACAATACATATACCAAAAATTAAAACACACGAAAGGGCCACTTTCTGCTTCTCCATCTCCTTCTTCTTCTTCTGCCTTCTTCTTCTTCTTCTCCTTTCTTCTTCTCTTCTTCTTCTTTCTTCTTCCTTCTTCTTCTTCTCTTCTTCTTTCTTTTCTTCCTCTCCTTCTCTTCTGCTTCGCAATTCTCCTTCTTTTTCGCATTTCTCTTCTTCTTCTCTTCTTTTCTTCTCCTTTTCCTTTTTCATCTATCTCCTCCTTCCTCCTCCATTTCCTCCTCCTCCTCCTCTTCCTCTTCCTCTCCTCCCCCTCCTTCTCCTCCTCATCCTCCTCCTCCTCCTTCTTCTTCTTCTTCTTCTTCTCTTCTTTTTTTTCTTCATCTTCTTCTTCTCTTCTTCTCCTTCTTTCTTCTTCTTCTTCTTCTTTCTTCTTCTTCTTCTTCGCAATTCTTCTTCTTCTTCTTCTTCTTCTTCGCAATTTCTTCTTCTTCTTCACAATTCTTCTTCTTCTTCTTCCTTCGTCCTTCTTCTTTCTTTCTTCTTCCTCTTCTTCTTTTTTCTCTTCTTCTTCTTACTTCTTCTTCGCAATTCTATCTCGGCAAATTCTTCTCGCCAATTCTTCTTCTTCTTCGCAATTCTTCTCGCAATTCTTCGCATTTCTTCTTCTCGCAATTTCTTTCGCAATTCTTCTTCTTCTTCTTCTTCTTCTTCCTTCGCCAATTTTTTTCTTCTTCTTCTTCTTCCTTCTTCTTCATCTCTTCTTCTTCTCTTCTTCTTCTTCTTCTTCCTTCTTCTTCTCATTCTTCTTCTTCTTCTTCCATTCTTCTCTTCTTGATCGCAATTCTTCTTCTTCTTCGCAATCTACTTCTTTGCGAACCTAAAGACATAATTGTTATCCTCTGTTAAAAGATTAACAAACATGCGTTGCGCTGCGGTTAAGCTCCTGACAAGGCAGGTACCCACCGCAGTCGAAACCCTCGGCATGGAGGAGAATGGTTATATATTTTAATTCTATTGGGGAAAAATTGGCAAGGAAAATGGACCAATAAGGCAGAAAATAGACAAAAAAGAAGGTGACGAGAAGAAAGGAAAAAAAACACCATGGCATAAACAAAGAGAGGGATAGAAAAGAGGGAATTCCTAGCACAGAGTTTCCAGAAAGTTGGAGATGCTATTTATACTGATAGGTCCGCGGTATCTACGTGGGAGAGAAAGGCAATAATAAACAGGTCAAATTTGGGTTTTTAAAAAAATGTCCAAAAGTGTTGTTGATTTTTAGTAAACACGTTAAATGGCATAACCATGCACATACACAGTTGCAGACCAAAAAAAAAAAAAAAGGGTGGCGCTGCTCTTGTGGCAACGCTCTCTCCCCGGGGAGAGCAGCCCGAATCTCAAGCAGAGAAATCTGGTGACTTAAAGTGGTATAAATGAAATAAATAAATGAAATGCTTATATACACATACTTACTCATATGCATGGATGCTCTTGCCAACGCACACACACATTATATACAAACAAAAT
Source organism: Rapana venosa (assembly GCA_028751875.1). NCBI lineage: Eukaryota > Metazoa > Mollusca > Gastropoda > Neogastropoda > Muricidae > Rapana > Rapana venosa. Next base: position 28,198,467 of record CM054143.1, on the reverse strand, counting down.
TAATACAGTTGTAGACAGGAAAAGAAAAAAAAATAATGGGTGGCGCTATGTTTGTGGCGACGCGCTTTCCCCAGGAAGATCAGCCCGAATTTCAAGAAGAGAAATCTGCCGTGACTTAAAATTTGTATGCAATACATGGCACACACGTAGGCACGCACACAAACAGGCACACACGCATACTGGCTGACAGGTCCTTTGGATGAGACTATAAACCGAGGCCCCGTGTGCGAACGCACGCAGAACATCTTGCGCACACGTTAAATCCTGTTTCGCTTTTCGGAAGAGTAGGCCATTGTGTGCCGGTGGGAACAGATGACAGAATTTACAAAACTGCATACACAAGGGGACTGGATGTAAAAAGCATATGAGTGCCTATTCCATTATCCTCGATATAAAAGAATAAAATAAATAAATAAGTTAAAAAAATAAAAATAAAGCAGGTAAGCAAGACGGTCGGGGAGATAGGTAGGCATGTACGCACACACACACTTACGCAAGTACACATACATGCACACAAAAAGCCTGGTGGTTAGAGTGATGCATTCGTGATCTGCTGACCCGGGTTCGAATCTCGTTAAAGAGGATTTTTCCTCTGGAGTTAATATCAGTGCCGACTCCACTCTACCCAAAAGTCCTTCGGATGAGACTATAAACCGAGGTCCTGTGTGCGAACGCACACAGAACATCTTACGCACACTTTAAAAACCTTCCGGGGATAGTTCGAAGAGTAGGCCATTGTGTCCCCGAAGTAAACGATACAAATAAAATTAAAAACCGCATGCACAGGGGACAGACGTTAAAAAGCACACAAGTGCTTTTCCATTACTCTCGAAGTACAAAAAAAAAAAAACAATAATAAATACCACGGTGCGTGCCGTATAACTCATTTACTCTCTACCAAACTCACACACTTACTCGCTTAAACCACACACCCTTACCCCTCACACCACACACACCCACTCACACACACTCACCACACACACACACTCAACACCTACACCATCGACCACCACCATCACCACACCAAACAACACCAACAACAACAACCACAACCAGAATCACACCCCCCCCCCACCCACCCACCCACCCAACCCAAAAAAGAAAAACCCAAAAGACCACAGAAAGTGAAACAAAAAAAACATCCCAACAGCACACACATTAAAAAAGATATATCACCCTAAAGCAAAACAACAAACAATAAACAAAAAACACCAAAACACAAAAAACACAAAAACCATATTAAGGACGAAACACTTACCAATAACCCACGACACAGAGCACACAGTATGTTCCCCTCTCGAACCTCAATGAACGCACGCGCACACTCCGTGGCCCATTCACAAGTAGAATGAATGGCACACGCATCGGGCGAGTAAGGCCTCGCGCTCGACACAAAGCCACACTCCACTCTTGGACTTTTTCTCTCCCCGCGCGAAGCGTTTCACAGTGACCACCAGACTCTGGAAACGAAACAGGGTTCGATATGATCTTGATTAGGTGGTGAAGGAGGAGGAGGATGGAGGAGGAGGGGGGAAGTGAAGGGGGAGGAGAGGCGGAGGAGGAGGGGAGGAGGAGGAGGAGGAGTGAGAAGTGAGAGGGGAGGAGAAGAAGGACGGGGAGGGAGAGAGAGAGGGAGAGAGGGGGAGAGAGAGAGAGAGAGATGAGAGAGAGAGCGAGAGAGAGAGAGAGAGGGGGGGAGGGAAGAAAGTTTCTTCAGGTTACATCAATATTAAAGAACCCAAGCAACAACAAGAAAAGATATTATATCCAAACACTTACACAAACCTCTTTTACTTTTAAACTATACCTCGAATCGAAAAAACTCAAGTTAACATTTTTTTTTTAAATCAACAACACTAAAATGTATAAAACACCCCATAAAATTTCCAAATATGGCTCGTTTCAAATTGTGTTAATAAGGGATTAAAAGAAATATGTTCGAAAAGGCGTAGCGTATATGTGTGGAAGAAAATATTTGTCCTTATTTAGACGAGAAAAATGCAGTTCCAAATTAAACATAGGCACCAAAACATTCCTATCGAATCGCTACATTTATGATTGTTTATGTGAAAGTGGAAAGTAGACAGAAACGAGGGAATGCTTTTATTCTATTCTTTTATTTCGAGGATAATGGAATAAGCACTTATTTGCTTTTTTACATCAAGTCCCCGTGTGTATGCGGTTTTGTAAATTCTGTCATCTGTTCCCACCGGCACACAATGGCCTACTCTTCCGAAAAGTGGAACAGGATTTAACGTTTGCGCAAGATGTTCTGCGTGCGTTCGCACACGGGGCCTCGGTTTATAGTCTCATCCAAAGGACTTTTTGGGAGAGTGGGTCGCACTGATGTTAACTCCAGGGGGAAAATATCCCCTTGAAACGGGAATCGAACCCGGGTCGTCAGTTGCGACCATAGTGTCATGACCATAAAGCTACCAAGAACGGAATGAAGAGAGACAGAGAGAAGAGAGAGAGAGAGAGAGAGAGAGGAGAGTAGAGAGTGAGAGATAGAGAGGAGAGGAGAGAGAGAGAGAGCATCTTCAGGCAGCATTATTATTAAAACTAACCAGAAAATAAGTATGGGAAAAACACCCACGCGAAAGAGACAGATATTATTTATATTATAAACAATGAGAGGGTTAGAAAAGAGGGAATTCTAGCACAGATGTTTCCAGAAAGTTGGAGATGTATTTATACTGATAGGTCCGCGGTATCTAGTGGGAGGAGGAAGAGAAAGGCAATATAAACAGGTCAAATTTGGGCTTTTTAAAAAAATGTCAATATAGTGTTGTTGAATTTTTAGTAACCACGTTAAATGGCATAACCATGCACCATACAAACCAGTGCAGACCAAAAAAAAAAAAAAAAAGGGTGGCGGTGCTCTTGTGGCAACGCTCGCTACCCCCGGCGGGAGAGCAGCCCGAAGAATTCTCAAGCAGAGCAATCTGGTGACGTTAAAAGTGGTATATCAATGAATTAAATAAATGAAATGCGTATATACACATACTACTTCATATGCTATGGATGCTCTTGCCAAGCACAAACACACATTATATATACACTACAAAATTATTACAGTTTTGGAGACAGGAAAAGAAAAAGAAAACATTAATGGGTGGCGCTATGTTTGTGGCGGGACCGCGCCTTTCCCAGGAAGATAGCCCGAATTCAAGAAGAGAATTCTGCCGTGACTTCTTACAATTTGTATGCAATACATGGCACCTCACGTAGGCACGCACACAAACAGGCACAACACGCTATTACTGGCTGGAAGGTCCTCTTGGATGAGACTATAAAACGAGGCCCCAGTATGTGCCGAACGCACGCAGAACATCCTTCGCGCACACGTTTAATCTGTATTCGCTTTTGGAAGAGTTAGGGCCTTTGTGTTGCGGTGGGAACAGATGACAGAATTTACAAAACAGCATTCACAAGGGGACTGAGATGTATAAAAGCATATGAGTGCCTATTCCATTATCCTCGATATAAAAGAATAAAAATAAATACAATAAGTTAAAAAATTTTTCAAAATAAGCAGGTAGCAAGACGGTCGTGGAGATAGGTAGGCATGTAGCACACACACACTAGACGCAAGTACCACATACATGCACAAAAAGCTTCTGGTGGTTAGAGAGTGATGCATAGTCGTGATCTGCTGACCCGGGTTCGATCGTCGTTAAGAGGATTTTTCCTATGGACGTTAATGATCAGTGCCGACTCCACTGCTACCAAAAAGTCCTGCGGATGGAGACTATACCCGAGTCCTGTGTGCGAACGCACACAGACATTTACGCACACTTTTAAAAACCCGTTTCCGTTTTCGGAATGAGTATGGCCATTGTGTGCAGGAAGGAAACTGATGACAAATTTTAAAAACGCATATGAACAAGGGGACTAGACGTAAAAAAAATAAAAAAAAAGCACACAAGTGCGTATTCCATTTACTCTCGAAGTCAAAGATAGATAAAAAATAAGATAAAAATACCACGGGTGGTGTGCGTTTATTAGACTCATTTTATCTTACCACAAACTCACACACATACTCGCTTTTAAAACAAACACAACCCTTAACCCACTCACACCCACACACACCACACTCACCACACCAACACACACACAACACACACACACTCACACACCTACACCATCCCCACCACCTTTCACACCCCAACACACCAACAAAAAACCACAACCAGACAGAATCACACCCCCCCCCACCCCACCACCCCACCCACCCAAATAGAAAAACCAAAGGACACAGAAAGTGAAACCACAAAAAACATCCCAAACAGCACAAACAATTAAAAAAGATATATCACCCTACAGCAAAATAACAACCCCCAAAACAATAAACAAAAAACACCCCGAAAACACAAATAAACACAAAAACCATATTAGGACGGAACCAGCTTACCAAATAACCCACGACACAGAGCACACAGTATGTTCCCCTCTCGAACCTCAATGAACGCACGCGCACACTCCGTGGCCTTCACAAAGTAGAATGAATGGCACACGCATCGGTGCGAGGAGTTAAGGCCTCGCGCTCGACACCAAAGCACACTCACTCTTGGACTTTTTCTTCCCCGGGCGAAGCGTTTCACGTGACCACCAGGACTCTGAAACGAAACAGGGTTCGATATGATCTTGATTAGGTGGTGAAGAGGAGGAAGGGATGAGGAGTGAGGGGGGGAAGTGAAGGGGGAGGAGAAGGCGGAGGAGGAGGTTAGGAGGAGGAGAGGAGGAGGCTTTAACAAAAGTGTGTGGTAATATCGGACAATCAAGTTTTGATGGATTTGTGTCTTTGGAAAGAGAGTTTGTGTATTTTTTGAGGGGCGAGGAGAAGAAAGGGACGGGGGAGCGAGGAGAGAGAGGGGGAGGGGGGGAGAGACGGGAGAGAAAGAGAGAGAGAGATGGAGAGAGAGGAGAGTGGAGAGAGGTTGGGGCCGGGGGGGGAGAGAAATTTCTTCAGGTTAATCAATATTAAAAGAACCCAAGCAACAACAAGGACAAGTTTTTATATCCAACACTTACAACAAACTCTTTTACTTTTAAAAACTATACCTCGAATGAAAAACTCAATGTGTTAACATTTTTTTTTTTAAATCAAAAACACTAAAATGTAATAATAATAAAACACCCCATGTAAAAATTTCCAAATATGGCTCGTTTCAAAATTGTGTTAATAAGGGATTAAAAGAAATATGTTCGAAAAGGCGTAGCGTAATATGTGTGGAAGAAACTATTTAGTCCTTCTTTAGACGAGAAAAATGCAGTTCCAACATTGACAATAGGCACCAAAACATTCTATCGAATCGCTACATTTATGATTGTTATGTGAAAGTGGAAAGTAGACATGAACACGAGGGGACTGCTTTTATTCTATTTATTCTGTTAGTTCGAGGATAATGGAATAAGCACTTATTTGCTTTTTTACATATCAAGTTCCCCCTTGTCGTTTTGGTGTATGCGGGTTTGTAAATCCTGTCATTCTGTTCCCACGGCACACCACGTGGCATCTACTCTTCCCGAAAAGTGGAACAGGATTTGATTTAAACGTTTGGCGCAAGATGTTTCTGCGGCGTTCGCAGACGGGCCTCGTTTATATTATTTATAGTCTCATCCCCAAAGGACTTCTTTTTGGGAGAGTGGAGTCGGCACTGACTGATGTTAACTCCAGGGGGTAAATATCCCTTGAACGGGATATCGAACCCGGGGTTCGTCAGATTGCGAGCGCATTGTGTCTGACCTTTAGCTATCCAAGACGGATATGAAGAGAGACAGAGAGAGATGAGAGAAGAGAGAGAGAGATGATTAGAGCTTGAGAGATTGAAGAAGGACTGAGGAGAGAGAGAGAGCGAAAGCATCTTCAGGCTAGCATTATTCTTTAAAACTGAACCAAGAAAATAAGGAGTATGGGAAGAAACACCCGCGAAGAGACAGATATATATAGTATATATTATATATATATATTAATTTATATATATATATATATATTATATGATATATATACAGAGAGGAGGAGGAGAGAGCGGGGGGACAGATTATACACATGAGAGAGGTAGCAGAGAGGCAGAAGAGGCGCGGACAGAGACTGGAGAGGGATCCCCCCCCCCCTGTGTGTGTGTGGTGTGCCCCCCCCCACCACCCCCCCCCCCCCCCCCCCCGGGGGGGGTGTCCCCCCCACCCCCCCCCCCCCCCCACCCCCCCCCCCCCCCCAATAGTGTTGGGGGGTGGGGGGGGGGTTGTTTGGTTGCAGGGTGGTGGGGGAAGACAGAGACAGAAAGGACCCAGACAGGGAGGAAACAGACAGAGGGGACAGACCAGGATGGACAGGACACGACAATGAGATTATTTTTAAGAGAGTTAACAGAATGGGCAGGAGAAAGGGTTTTCTAAGGGTTTCCTTTTTTATCCAGCCCCTCATTGATTGGATAATTTCGTTTGTAAAAGGAGGATTAATCTAAATAAACAACACAACCAAGAATAATTATCGTTTTCGAATCATCTTCCTATGATCACCAATATAATCGTGTACACAACATGATTAATACAACAGACATGAGGTTAAAGCATCACATCACAAAGACGTTTCCGTTTGCATTCAATTTCAGGACATAATCTTGGATACGTTATAGACAGCAACACAACAATATGTGGGCATAAAAGAAGAATGAATGAAAAGAGTAAAAATCGTGAGCCGTAACAGTTAGTGAGAAAGAAAGAAGCGCAACTGGTTGAGTAAAAATGACTGATACAAGTAGGAAGAAAGAAAGAAGAAAGAAAGCAAAGAAAGAAGAGAGAGAGAGAGTGTTGACGATGTGAGGGGATATGATGGAGAGAGGATGAGATGAGAGAGAGGAGGTGAGAGAAAGAGGTGGGGGGGGGGGTGTTTAGAGGGCGAAGAGAGAGAGAGGGGGGGGAGGATGAGAGGAAAAGAAGGAGGAGTTTGAAGGGGAGGGGGTTGGGGTGGGGATTTGGTGGGATAAAATGTGGGGGAATCGTGATGGAGTAAACAGTTGCGTAGGTTATTGGGGGGGGGGGGGGAAATTAGGTGGGCGGGGGAGGGTTGGGGGGGAAAATGGCGAAAGGGTGAGGGGGAACTGAGGGGGGGTGTGGGGAGGGGGGGGGTTGGGTGGAAGAGGGTGGGGGGGGGGGGGAAACGTGAGGGGGATGGGAGAGGGTGGAAGGGGGAGGGGGGGCGGGGGGGGAATGGAGAAGAAGGGTGAAGGGGAATGAAGGGGGCAGGGAAGGGGAGAGGGGGGGGGGGGGAGAAGCGCGAGAGGGGGAAAATAGAAAGGGGAACACAGAGGGGGGGGGGATGAGGAAGGAAATAAGAGGAAATAGGGGAGGGGGGGGGGGGAGAGAGGGGGATGGACGAGGAGAGGAAGAAAGGGGGAGAAGGGATGGCGTGGTGGAAAAAAATTTCTTTGGCGTGTGGGGGGGGGGGGGGGTGGAAAGAGGGGAGGGGGCAGATGAGGAGTGGGGGGGGGGGGGAGGGGGGGGGGGGGGAAACATGAGGTGAGGGGGGGGGAAGGGGGGGAGGGAGAGGATCATGGTCCCTTCAATGGACAAGGGGAGGGGGGGGGGGAGGAGGCGAAATTTGGGAGGAAGAAATCCTTGATTCGATTGGAATGTTGTACTAAATCAGAGATTGTTGTGAGGATCGTACTGACATAGGTGTAAGGGTAATTCTATTTGGAAGGTTTGTGTTATTTGTAATTTGGTTAGGAGAAGGCGATTTTATATGGTAGGTCGCTAGGGTCATATTTGTAATGGTATTTTAGGGGGATAAGGGTATTTACGAGATAGTGGACATGTGTATTTATAGGGTATTAGTTATGAATAGCTTTATTAAGGTTGAGAGGAATCACTCCGATTATTATGAGCTAGTATTTATACTTGTTTTTAGCAAAAAGTTCTATTTCTACTTTAATTTGTATGAAGGAGATTGGATATTAAAGCAGTTTTTTAGTAGGGCCTTTAGCAAATAGGGGGTAATTTAGTATATGTAATCAATTATGACGATGATACGGGGGAACGTCTCAATGTAAAGGGAATATTTAATGTATTTTTAGATAGTTAAAGAGGGTTTATCAGACTTATGAGTTATAGAATAATTCCGACAGACTGCATACATAGGATTGTTCGAAATTCTAGGAATTGATTTGGAAGGTGTTGGCATAGTACTAGTACGATTTGAAGGATTATGTATTTAAGTGATCTTAGGGGTTTATTGAAATACAAATTTATACAGAGAGGGTTCCAGAAGGGGGAGATGTTTTTGAGGAGATTTTAGGAGAGACTAATGAATAGACAAATGACAAATTCTTTTATTTCAGCTATAGGTATTGTGAATATTATTGTAATAAAAGATCTATATAATACACATTTTGAGGCTTGATAGTTTTGATAGAACATGTAGAACGGATGCAGTGGCACAGAGGAAGCACATCTCATAGCACTTGAGGACATGTGCATTTCTGTGGTACTATTTTTACATTCATCAGCCTACAAGCGAAGATTCAAGAATTAGGCCATTGTTGAGAAATTTCTCTACTGCTGATCTTTATGACTATATTATGAATACTAGACACGAAGATATTTAAAAGCTCTCTTTAGCATTCTCGTGAAAGACGCCTTGACATATAAACTCATGGTGTTTTTTCTGTTTTATTAAGATCATGGAATAAGAATGTAAATTTAGTAGTTGTGAAGCATGACAAACTATTTTTCATTAGATACAAGGCCATTTATAAGCTTCAGGGTTACATATGGCATTTAAATCTATATGCGTATTATTGAATCATAAGGGAGTCTTAAGCCTTACATTGAGATTGTTTAGGGATTAACATCTTAATAATAATTTACCCTAAAATACTAATATACAAGTCTCACACAATAGAAATACAAGGGAAATAACAACTTTTCAAAAATCACCCCCCCCCACCAAAAGCAACATCACCCCGGCCGGGTCGACAGGGGACCTGCCATACTTGGGTGCACGAGCCCCCATAGCAATTAGCGAATTCAAATGAAAATCCTAGGGGGACGAAGGAGGAGAGTTTACCCCACACGATTCTACTCGCCACAAAAAAATAAAAGGGGGAGATAGATGAAACAGGCTTGGCCAAGGGGGAGACTAACCCAAAAACAAAACAATTTCTACAAAAACGAAAGGGGGAAGGCAAGGAATGTGTACCAATACAACATAGGGGGGATAAGATGAAATAAGGAAAAAGACTTACGAGTGAAAAACAGACAAACAGGGAATCAACAGAACGAGGGCAATATGAGCCAACAGAGAGATGAAAATTAGAAGGGGGGAGGGGGAGAGCTGCTAGTAGAGAGTAATAACGTGCGGTAATGTAAAAAAGGACTATAGGTAATTGATTTTAGTTAGTGGGGGAGGAGATAAGGGGGGGGGGGGTAAGTAACCGGAGGAGAGGATCGAATGTAGTGTATACTTAGGGGGAATGGTGGACAATGATGCCCTTATTGAATTTTTATTTGTAATCTGTTACTTGCAATGTATACTAAATAATGCAGGTGAAGTGGTGATCTGACTTGATTTATGGTGGTTTATTCAGTCTATTAGGAAACTGCTTTTACCATTTCACACTTCAGGAGGGATCTTGGAGTCAGAGTCAGTGCATAGAATCAATTACGTGTGATTCTTTAGGGGAGATTTTAGGGACAATATCTATGCATGAGGGGAAGGGGGAATGAGATAAGGGCGAAGGGGGAAGGGACTTAGTATATGATAGGGTTAAGACATAAGGGGGAGAGGGGGAGGACTGAGAGGGAGGGGACATATGTTCTTATGGTGCAAGAGAGAGAAAAACAGTAAAGCGAGCAGCGGATATTTCTTTTTTTTAGTTCTTTTATATCGGGGGGAATAATGGAATAGAATAAGCACTTATGTGTCTTTGGACCTCCAGTCCCGTCTGTGTATATGGCGCGAGAGAGAGCGAGAGTGGAGGCGTAGATGGGGAAGTGGGGGAGAGATACAAAAAAATACATGTTGAGCAAGAACTCACATCACACTCTCACATCACACAATGTACAAATACATACACCATAACTATCGCACACACACACACACTCACACACACCCTCTAATGACACACACAATATCACACACACACATAACACAAATATACTACACCACTTTATTCTTTGCTTCCTTTGCTTGCTTGATGTATTGCTACTGCTTGCTGCCCTCCTGGTGGCTTGCCCAGCTTGCTTGAATGATGGCTTGACTCATTGCTTGTCATCAAAACCCATTCACGCCAAAGATCTAAAGAAATACAAAAGGGTCGTTGTTTCCATTAGAAAAGGGAGATGAATGATATCACACTTCATCAGCGACGGATCCAGATAAGCATTTGTAGATCAGATTCTAAAATTAGATGTTGATGTGCAAACAGCCTTTAAGGATTATTTCGCTTGCAGCTGCGCGGCGAACGCGCACGCGACTGCGGTGTGTGTGTCTATGGGTGTGGTAGTAACGTGACGTGTGCGCTGTGTGCGCAGCGTAGCGTGTGTGTGTGTGTGGTGTGTGTGTGTTGTGTATTCTGTGCGCCGCTGCACATTTCTGAAAATGACGCTATCTTTCATTCACTAGCTGTGTGTATTTGTGTGTAGTTGTATTGTGAGAGAGTGAGATGTAAGAGATATGGAATATGAGATGAGAGGGAGAGAGGGATGCGAGAGTAGAGTAATAGTGAGAAGTTCCGAAGAGGAGATGTGATGTTTTTATCAATATATACACTTTACACACAAACAAGAAGAATAGTGTACAGGAGAGGCGTGTGTAGGGAAAAGACAAAATGAGATTGTGATGTCTAGAGTTTCAAGAAATGTTGATAGATGACGGAGGTGAGAGAGAGGTTTTTAGTGGAATCAGATGTTGGATGGTTCACGAATGATCTGGGGAGATGAGAGAGCAGAGGAGACTATCGAACCTCTGTGTCTTGCTGTCTGTTTCTTCTCTGACTCGATCTGTTCTGTCTATCTCTGTCTCTCTGGTCTTTCTGTGTTGCCCTCTGTCTCTGGTTTTCTGTTTAGCGTCTGCATGTTTGTCTGTCTCTTTCTCTTTATTGATCTTCTATCGGTCTCTTTGCTCTCCCTTCCCTCCAACCCCCCGCGCGTCTCTCTCTCTCTACTCTACGTCAGATCTCTCTCTCTCGCTCTCCGTCTTCTACTCGCTACTCTCTCTCTATCTTCTCTTAACTCTCGTCTCTCTTCTCCTCTCATCTCTCTTATCATCTATTTCTATTCAGTTGCATGCTTACAAGTCTGAGGCGCAAGAGCAAACTCAAAGCGCTTGCGTTCAAACCATTGTGCGCATTTGCGATCGTTCGCAAAATCAATAGAGTCAGATTTCATAGATTTTGAGTGTATTGGCGCGACGATGCGCGTTGCACACAACACACACACACTAACAACACCCACACCCGCACGCACGCACGCACGGACGGGGACGCCACGCACGCGCACACACACACAGAACACACTACACACACACTCACACACAAATGAGAAGTTAACCCACCTTAAGGTTATCGACGATGGAGCGTAGATAGAGGACGGGCCGATTGAAAGTCAGGAATATGTGAGGTGTAGCGATGGCCGAGAATCTAAGTAAGGAAAATAAGGCGTGTCTTATGGCATTGGATATTGAACGGTCAAGTTAAGGCTTCTGGGCAAAGGTGAGAAAGAAGAGGGAGAAAAGGAAAGCTGAAGAAGAAGCGAAGGTCATACGATATAGATGGACCAGAAAAGGGGGTGAATAAGTGCAAAGATGCGAAGGCTGGGCGAGAGCCATGGTTATGATCGATTCGCTCTTCGCCAAGCAAGTTAACCTCGAGGATTCTGGGGTTTTCGATTCCCAGGCCTCGCCCTTTCTCGCCCATTTAGACCCAAAGAAATCGCACCTCGCGAATGTCAAAAAGTTCCTTCGGAGTGAGACTCTAAACCGAGGCCCCAGTGTCTCGAAACGACACGCAGAGCAGCATCTTGCGCTCACGTTAAATTCTGTTTATGCTCTTTCGTAAATAAGAGTAGGCCATTGTTTTAAGTGTGCGGTTATGGAATACAGGAGACAATTTGTACCAAAACAAGCAACTCGCATACACACGGGGTTGGACTGGATGTAAAAGTAAGCGCAATGATGCAGTGTTATTCCATTATCCTCGATATAAAACAATAAATAAATAAATCATTAAAGCGATCGCAAGTGGATATTGATTGAATCCAGGCGTTGTGCCGTTCGTACAAGCACAAGGTTACCTGCAGCAGAACGGAGAGACGAGCTTGGAGTGTCAGAATGATGATAGACAAGTCAAGAGTAGGAAGGTGCAGCTTTTTGATAGGGACACTAATTTGTGTAACATTGGGGGATCGCATCTTGTTGTACTCACTACTTTGTTGATGAGACAGGCAGCAGTGAAGAGATCGCAAGGGAGAACAAAGCGAGAAGAGAACTGTGTTTAGATTTTTATTTCCTTTTTTAGGAAGACTAAGTCGAGCGGCCAGAGTTCGGTATGCGTTTTGAAGGGTGTGAATGGAATGGTGACTGAATAGACCAGTACATTCAAAAGAGAATTGTGGTATGTTCCTAATCGTGGAAAGTGATCGAGAGTTGTTTGATCCGGCTGGCGTTGATAGTTGGTGGATGTCTTTGGCTTTGGGCTGGATGGTTGGCAGTTAATTAGTTTAGAGAAATTTGATTTGGTGGATAATGGAAAAATAAAGCACACATGTGCTTTCTTTACACCCAGTCCATGTGTGTATGCAGGTTTGTACAATTTAGAGACAATCCGTTCCCACTGGCAGGCGATGGCCATACTCTTCACGGAATAATAGTAGAACGGGTTTTTATAATGCGCAAGCTTGTCCATGCGTGGTTTGCGTTCGGGTTTGTATACTCTCATCCTGAAGGGCTTTTGGGGCGGGAGGGAGAGTGGAAGTCTGCCACTGATGTTAACTCCAGGGGGAAAATTCCTCTTAAACGATATGTCGAAACCTCGGCGTTCACAGCAGATCACGTAGCACAATGCCCATCACTCGAAACCACCAGTCTATTCTGTCCGTTACTTCCTGTGTTGCTAGAGAGTTAGCTAGTTTGCTGCTTACTTACTCACTCACTTTCTTTCCTTAACTAGTGATCGTAAGGGCGTTAGTGATGTGAACAAGGTCTTTCGTTATTAAGGTCGATATTGCTTAAAGCGTAACTTGGCAAGTAAGTTAAACGACTCAGTTTCAGTTGATAAGTAAATCGGCAGATATTAGTTAGTTAATATTTCAGCTTCATACTTGCTTGCCGTTGCAATTAACGCGTATTCTATTGGAGTGTTTCAAGTATATTTGTACATTTCAAGCGTTCTATTTTATATAAACTATATACTGACTGCTGTCTGACTTAACTAACTGACTCCCTCATCTACGTATGTAACAGAAGTGGACATGTATAATGTCCCATCTTTGAACAACCTCTAGGACGGGCAGTCTTTACAGTTACGTAAGACCTTACACAGAGACGCACCCCCAATTTTCACATTCATGTTGTTGGTTGGCTTTGATTCATGGAGGCTTGTTTCAACCAACACCTAACGAAAACAGCGCATCACACATTTTGCGGGTATTGTCCGTATTAGAAACGACAACGTCTGCGCAGATCTGATCGCCATGGGGAGGTAATTAATATACTTTATTTTGACTCCATCATACTTCATTACATACATACTTATTTTCATACTTTCTTATTTGATTTTCTTGACGACTACTGACTTCGCTATACTCACTCACTTATTATGTATCTGCCTACTGAAAATTTAATGTGTTATTCACTAGTTCATTCTCTTTGTACGCATTCAGATTTTTGTTAATCTTATCTCTATTCAATATGTTGTCTGTATGATCTACTTCATGTTGGGAAGGGTACTATGTCATCATTCGTTGCAAGCAAGGGGCGATGCGAAAAACCTTGCCTGAGCTATCATAACACCCCGCTGGAAGATGGAAAATCCTCAGTGCTACTGAGTGCACTCCTCTGGTCTGAAGGAGTCTCAAAGTAGCGAGAGTCTCTCCCCTCTGGGCCTTAATCAGTTGATCATAACCAGGACCAGTAACTGACCCGTCACAGACAAAACTCGTGTTTTCTAAGATGGCCAAGGAAAGTCTTGGAGATGGTATGCAAGTAGAGGGAGAAGGGGAGTTATCTTCTTTGCGAAAGTGATGACAAACATGAAGGGGGAGAAAAACATCTAACAACTTTTTTTTTTTCTTTGGGGGGGGATACAAATAAACCACGCCAAGAAGTGGTGTGTGTTAATCCTTGGACTGGAATGATGTTTGCCTATGGGTTTCCCGGACCTTCTAGGATTTGTTTTTACTTCGGTGATGCTGTGGTGCGTGATGTGTGTGTGTGTATGTGTGATTTAGTGTGTGTGTTGTGTGTGTGTGTCGTGTGTGTATTTGTGTGGTGAGTTTTGTAGGGTGTCTGAGTCAGTGTGTGTCGCAGTGTGTCGCGCCGCGCCGCGCGGCTATTGTTAATATATTAGAATTAGCCCGATTATTATGCATATTACTGCGCGGATCAGAGACTGAAAGACTTTTAATCAATAGTTGAACACCCATTTGAACTGAGAATGATTATCAGTCTATAGAAATAATATTCGACACTGTCCAAATAGCATACTTTTGCTCATGGTTCCTTAACAGAGTCGTGGGTAGTACTCTAAACCACATAAGGCCAAATTGTTGGAATCACTTTGCTGGATTGATCCAAGTTTATTCATGTTGTTACTTTTCGCCTAATTGAGGGCTGGAGTTTAAGAGCCTCTGGCTTATCCAATTACCCTCATTATTAAATATTCGCATGTTCGAAATCGATTCAGTTCGATCCC
>CM054143.1:28166454-28183055 GCA_028751875.1 Rapana venosa | reverse complement strand
CATCCCCCCTCCCCCCCCTCTCCTCTCCCTCAAAAAAACGCATTTTGGCTCATTGATACACAATAGGTGCTGTCTGAACGTTCGCAACGCCCACGGTGACGACACGACGAAGAAGAAGACAATCCTTTAAAGGGGCTAAACAACATTCAGTTTGCTCAGTTTATCTCCATCGACCGAGGAAGTTGAAAAGACAACTTCAGACTACTATGAAGAAATCGTAGAGCGAAGTACAAGAGTGAACAAGATTGAAAAGATTGGTTTTTGTTTGGTGAGTTGACATAGAGCGTATGTCCAGATTGAACGAGTCATTTGTTTGGTTTCTTGATCAGGCGAATTTTCAGACCGTGTTCGCTTTTTTTTTCTCTTTTTGAAAAAAAAAAGTTATCTAGAGGATAGTCTGTGAGCCTTCGAGAACATCAATCTTTTTTTTTTTTTTCAAAAATGTTATTCCTCGGCTAGAGCTTCGATGTTCACGAATGGTGAGATAGATTTTTGCCAGTGCGACCGTTTTTGCCCCGCCATTTAGGTAGCCGTACTGATACTTCGGGGATATGTTTTACAACTCGTTGCTGTGCCTGTGTACCTGTTGTCCGTCTGTCCTCTTTAAGCTTTTTTTCTTAAATCATTTTTTTCTATGATTGTAATGTTGCTGATGACTTTTCCGATATACTCAGTTTCTATGAATTCTCTCATCAGTTTTTTTGTTCTTTTCTAGATTATACGTTTTCACTTCCCTAGCTCGCAGAAGGGAAAAAAACCAGAAAGGAAAACCCCATCGGTTCATATTAAGAGCTGATGACTTCAGTGATAAAGCGCGAACTGTAGTGGTACGGGCATGTCACACGAAAACACGGGGACTGGATGTAAAAAGCACATGAGTGCTTATTCCATTGTCCTCGATATAAAAGAATAAATAAATAAATAAAATAAACATCTGGACTGGCCAAGATTGTCTTACAGGGAACAGTACAAGGAGGGAGACGAAGAGGCAGACAGAGAGAACGATGGGAAGAAGACAACATCAGAGAATGAACTGGCTTTGAATGGAACGACTTGCTACGGAAAACTGAAAACCTCAAGGAGGGGAGGAAGCTGGTTGCAAAATCTTCAGTGGTGCCCCAAAGGGTTTACAAGACTACGGGGTAGGTGTAGGTCAAGATGAGAGAACAGGTGTGTCTTACGAACTATATCATCCCTAGAAACTTCTAATTTGCTTTTCCAGGGACCGACTGTTTGTAACAAAGTTCTCTAAGCGTTAGACACCCTATCTCTCAAGTGCTGCGTTCTGTCCACTTTTATACACCATCCCAACCAACCAAATCTATGCTACTGTGCGGTGGTAGGTCTGGTGATAAAGCCAGGGCTTGATTGGAAAAGGCTAGGATGGTTTGGGCGAGGGAATAATGGAGAAGAGGACGAGGTGGTTTTGTGAGGCTTGTGTTATTGATTGACGTTTAGCTTTTTTATGCTTTGTTCCCTTTGGGATAGCTCCCGTGGTCGGAGCACTCGCTTTCCCCCAGCCAAGTTAAGCAGCGTCGAGCGTGGTTACCACTTGGATGGGTGACCGTTTGCGCGCCTTGGCTTCAGTACAGTTCCCCCAGTTCACCCACCTGTAAATGGGTACCTGCCCTCTTTAGGGTCAGGGGAAAGGGAAAGCAGCGGGGAGAGGAGATGGGCGCCCCCCTCAATATGCTGGCCCCAGAGAAGTGAGGTCTTGACGCCTCGCTCCCCTAGACCTTATAGGTTTTTGGGACCCCTTTACCCTTTCCCCTTCTTTTCTGTGCAAATTTTTTCGTTAGTTTTGGAGAGTTTAGCCCCCCCCCCCCCCCCCCCCCCCCCCCCACGCACGCGCCATACGTAAAGATTCTAGAGAGCTATATTATAAATTCCATATATTATTATTAATTATTTGTTATTACAAACACTTTCACACACACGCGCCACCACCATACACACCCCCTCTCTATACACTTTAACCACCCTATAACCCCATACACCCTCCTACACACACACTCACACACTCACACACACACGCACACACACACACACACAACCCCGCACACACACACACACACACACACAACCTGCCCCACCCCCTCCGTCCCTGCCTCGACGCACAATCCTGCAACCACTACCCACACACACCACACAATCTCATACCCCCCCCATCCCTCCTACCCACTCACCACCCATCCCTCTACCACCCCCCATCCTAACCCTTCCCCCCACCCACCCCTTACACCACACACACGCACACAACTGAGAGCCAGACAAGGACATTTTTTGGCGCCACATGAAGTTTCAGGATGGTGTGGTGGTGGTGGTGGGTGATAAGCTGCTGAAGCAATTTTGCTTCATTTGCAAACCAGTAGCGATGTTTAAGCAGGCCAGGGGGGTAGGCCTGGCAGTAGTAACCAATGCTCTGTCAGACAGAGTCTGTAGGGAATAGCCACACTTGGCCAACAAACACAACCAAACCCACACACCAAAAAACACACCTCATGCAAACACACTACAACACAACACACAACACAACACCACACACCACACACACACATACACACAACCACACTACACACACCACACAGAACACAGCAGAAAAGCACCCGCGCGAAACACGCAGGCGCACAGAAGAACACACAGACGTAGGCGTGAGGCACGGACTCGCAACACAAACATGCTCGGTATGCAGGAACACATTACACACACACTAGGCATACGGGCACACACACATACACACATGCTACCGCACTCAATCACACTCAGACGGCACGGCAGGCACATACACTCACTCACACACACACACACGATATCAGGCATCGCAGGGCACATTACACATACATACACACATGCCTTACATCATATCCCTCCCCCCCCCCCCCCACCCACCATCCCCCCCCGTGAGGACTCGCTTGTGGGTCTGTCGTTATGTAAACGAGCATTCCTCCCATATAGAGGATAGTTCCGTCCTGCAGCAGGAATTCTCCTCTTTGTATCATCTCTTTTTTGTGTCTGCTCTGTGTTGCTATTCCTCGTAATACATCACTTGTAGATTTTGTATCGTGTGAAGACTTGGTCTATTCTGTTGCCTTTCTTCCCAGAAAGACTTTAAAAGAGAACAAGATTCCTTTCCACACACTGAAGTGGGGAGGCGCTAAGCCTGACTTGTGTGCAGGCGCTTAACGGCAGCGGCGATGCGCTTTTGTTATTATAACAGACAGCAAACAGTTGTTGCCTATGGCGTTAGAAGAGAAGAAAGAAAGAAGAGAAGAAGAAGAATGAAGAAAGAAAGAAGAAGAACAACCAAAGAAGAAGAAAGCAAGGTGAATTGCGAAGAAGAAGAATGCGAAGAAGAAGCTTTGCAAAGAAGTAGGAAGAAGAAGGAAGAAGAAGAAGAATTGCATAAAGAAGAAAGATGAAGAATTGCAAAGAGAGAAGACTCGAAGAAGAAGAAAGAAGAAGAAGAAAGAAGAAGAAGAAGAAGAAGAAAGAAGAGAGAAGAAGAAGAAGAAGAAAGATGCAGAAGAAGAGAAAGAAATGCGAAGAAGAAGAAGAATTGCAAAGAAGAAGAAGAAGAAGAAAAATAAAGAGCAGAAGAAAAAGAAAGAATTAAGCAAGAAGAAGAAGAAGAAGAGAAGAAGAAGAGAAAGAAGAAAGAAAGAAGAAATAAGAAGAAGAAGAGAAAGAGAAAAAAGAAAGAAAATAAAGAAGAAGAAGATGAAAGAAGAAGAAAGAAGCAGAAAAAGAAGAAAGAGTATTGCGATGAAGAAGAAGAAGAAGAAGAAAGAAGAAAGAAGAAGAAGAAAAGAAGAAGAAGAAGAAGAAGAAAGAAGAAGAAAGAAAGAAAGGAAGAAGAAGAAGAAAGAAGGAAGAAGAAGAAGAATTGCAAGATGAAGATGGAAAGAGAATTGCGAAGAAGAAGAAAGAAGGAAGAAGAAGCAAGAAGATGAAAAGAAGAAGTGAAGAAGAAGGAAACGGAATGAAGCAGACACAAGAAGAAAGCAATTGCGAAGAAGAAGAAAGGAAGAGCAAGAATGAATTTGCGAAGAAGAAGAAAGAAGAAGAAGAAGAAGAAGAAGAAGCAAAGAAGAAGAAAGAAAGAAGAAGAGAAGAAGAAAGAAGATAGACGAAGAAGAAAGAAGAAATTGTCGAGAAGAACGGAAGAAGAAGAAGAAAGAAGAAAAAGAAGTAGATAGAAGAAGTAGAAGAAGTGAAGAAGAAAGAAAGAAGAAGAAGAAGAAGAAGAAGATAAGAAGAATTGCGAAGAAGAAGAAGAAGAAGAATTGCGAGAAAGAAGAAGAAGGAAGAAGAAGAAGAAGAAGTACCACGGAAGAGATAAGAAGAAGAAGAAAGAGAAGAAAAAGAAGAAGAAGAAAGAGAAGAAAAGAAGAAGAAGAATGAAGAAGAAGGAAGAAGAAGAAGTAGAAGTAGAAGATGAAGAAGAAGGAAGAAGAAGAAGAAGAAGAAGAAGAAGAAGGAAGAAGAAAGAAAGAAGAAGAAGAAGAAGAATGCAAAGAAGGAAGAAGAAGAATGCGAGAGAAGGAAGAATGAATTGCGGAAAAAGTAGTTGCGAAGAAAGAATGCGATGAAAGATTTGCGAAGAAGAAGAAGAGAAGAAGAAGAAGAAAGAATTGCAAAGAAGAAGAAGAAGAAGAAGAAGAATTGCAAAGAAAGAGAAGAAGATAGAAAGAAGAGAAGAAGACTGAAGAAGAAGAAGAAGAGAAGAAGAAGAAAGAAGAAAGAAGAAGAAGAAATTTGCCGAAGAAGAATAAGAAATTGCGAAGGAAGAAGAGGAAGAAGAAAAAAAGAAGAAAGAGAAGAAGAAGAAGAAAGAAGAAGAAGAAGAAGAAGAAAGTAGTAGAAGAAGAGAAGAAGAGAAGAAGAAGAAGAAAGCAATGAAGAAGAAGAAGAAGAGGAGAAGAAGGAAGAGAAAAGAAGGCTAGGGTGGTTTGGTTAATAGAAATAAGGAGAAGGGGTACTGAGGTTGTTTGTGAGCTTTGTTATTGATTAGTGTTTGCTATTTATGTCTTTGTTACTGTTCTAAAGAATATGTATTTCGTGTAGTTCAGGAGAGTGGAACAGTTAAGGCCACATGCAGACAGACAGATAGACAGATAGACAGACGGACAGGACTGACAGTCTGCCAGTTTGTCTGTTCATAGAAAGATAAGGATGAGTCAGCAGAGGCGGAGAGAGTCATAGATTTGACAATGCCCTTTGTGAACGCGTTTCAAACCAGCATAGTTCCCGGATGCGTACGGAATACCGGAATCAAGACTAGACACGGAAACAACACGTTAAAAACCACACACGCAAACACACCACCACACACGCGCAGCGGCGTCAGCGCACACACACACACACGCACTCGCACGCACGCAACAAGACACACACGCACTACGAACACATAAAAGCAGACTGGTAGACACAAAAAACAGACAAACAGACAGACAGATGCAGACAGACAGACAGATTGTTTATTAGTATTTTTTATTATGTTCTTTAGATTTCACGAGGATAATGAGAGAGATAAGCACTCATGTGCTAGCTTTTACATCCATGTCCCGTGTGTATGCGGTTTTGTAAAATTTGTCAATCTGTTCCCCACCACGGCACACAAGGGGCGTACCTCTTCGAAAAGCGGACTCAGCGATGTTTAACGTGTGCGCAAGATGTTCTGCATGGCGTTCGCCACACGGGCCCTCGGTTTATAAGTTCAATCCAAAAGACGGTTGACATTCAGACAGATAGCAGTCAGACAGGTGCAGGAGTCAGGAAAGACATATGCAGACAGACTCACAGGATGAAGACAGACTGGACAGACAGATGCAAACAGACAGAAAAGACAGATGCAGGATCCCAGACTCGATTGCAGACAGAGGGCAGGATGCAGAAGACAGACAGATGCAGGACAGACCAGATGCAGGACAGACAGATGCCGATGACAGACAGGAACAGATGCAGAAGACACACAGATGATGACAGACAGGACAGGACAGATGCAAAAGACAGGACAGGACAGATGCAGAACAAACTGTCAGTGCACTCCTCTAAACAGTCCAATCGCCACGACAAGAGGAGAGGGATCAAGAAAAGCTATTTGGTCAGTGTAGGGGAACTAACTCGTAGAGCCTGACGAAGGACAGGCCCGCAAATACGGACACCTGCCAGGGTTATGTCATAGGCCGAAGAGGGCCAAGATTGGAGAAGAAGATTCTGGTCTGGTTTAGAGAAAGGGTCGGATGAAGAGACGTGCGGACAGAGAGAGGAGAGGGAGAGAGTGAGACCGAGAGTGTGAGAGAGAGAGAGAGAGTGGAGAGTGGGAGAGAGAGAGGAGGAGAGGATGAGAGAGAGAGAGAGAGAGAGAGAGACGAGAGAGAGAGAGAGAGAGAGAAAAGACGAGAGGTCTTTTTCTTTTACTTGTTGAGAGCTATTCGTTATTTGGTGATACTTTCCTTGGGCCTTGGAGGTAATCTTGAGTGTAGTCCTTTTATCTGGCCTCCTTTTTGTGGTTCAAATCTTGTCTTGCAACAATTTAATTTTCATTGTCTGCTGTGCTGCGCCCGATGTGTGCACACATTCATGCACGCATGCGTGCGCGCACTGCACACACAATACATGCACACAAACAGGACACTCTCAACATAAAACACACACAGACACATTCACAGACACACACACATACACACACACACTAACCATACACACACATTGTGCATTATGGGGGAGGACTACGCCCTTGTGGAACATTTAAGTAATACAGTGACTAAAAACGTAATTTTATCCGATGTGTTCTATGAATTTGTGGTGAAGATTTTTGTCAGCATTATCTTTATTTGTTTGTCAGATGTTTTGTTTCTTTAAAAAAAATGTATTCAGATTTATATAGACCAGTAACTGAGGGTTGTGGGGAGGGGGGTGGAGTGGGAGGTGAGACAATTTCAGATGAAAGTCTTCTGTTTAGGAATACACTTTACCTTCATGCTGTGCTGGCTTGACTTTGTTATTATGATTGCTAGATTCATGCTTCTTTTACATGTCATATTTGCTATGACTATTTGTATAAATATATCTATACTGCCATTTGTTCTTTGAGCGCATGTTTTGCTATTTTCATTTCTCATAGCTTATTTGGTGTTAATCTTCGTAAAAGGATATACCATACAATCATCAATACCATGCTATAAGTCTAGATATCTGTTCTTCTCACTCCCCATGAAAAGCAGTATCTATGTTACCATTTATTAAAGGGTGTATTGTCACTTAATGTTAACTAATACTTTACAAAGAAACCCCCCTAGTTTTCCCAGACAACCCCCACCAACAGAAAAGAATAACCAGACCATTTACCGGCGCATTTTCATAAGAGTTGGGGCCATTGTGTGCCGATGGGAACGGGATGACAATATACAAAACCGCATACCACGGGGGGGATCTGGGATGTTAATAAGAGATAACATAAGTAGCTTTTACCATTATCCTTGAGATATAAAGGAATAATACATAAAAAATAAAATACAAACTATTGCGGTTAAAACGCATACTGGAGTAGAACATGTGTTTCAGAACACTGACACATACCTATTAATAATAATGAATTAATTAATAATAAATAATGATATGGAATTTTATATAGCGCTGAATCTTGTAAGAAAGCAAACAAATCAAAGCGCTCAGATTTTATTTCATACCACTAGTTTATATCACAGCGCAGATTTTCTCTCCCTGAATCTTTCGGGCCTGCTCTCCCAGTGGGAGAGCGGGTGAAACGCGGTCGCCACTTAGCGCTGCGCCACCCTTTCACCTTGTTTTTTTTTTTTTTTTTTTTTTTTCCACCTGCATAGCTGTATTTGTTTATCCTATTTTTCAGGGAAGTGACTTTTTTTCATAAGATTATTGCCAGGACATCTCTCTTGTTGCCCGTGTTTTTTTTACGTGCGACGTAATCTAATTATGTGGTAACCGGGGACCTCGGTTTTTTCCTCTCATCTGAAAGACTAGCGCCCTAAGGAACCACCACTACATTGGTCTAATTGGTGGGGGAAAAATTTCCGGATCCAAACACTTGCCACAAAATACATACATCACAAACTCAGATCAACAGGCACCGAGAAACAGACAGACAAACAGATAGCCAACTGACAGATGCAGACATACCAGCAAGACCGACAGATGTAAGACAGACAGATTAAAGAAGAAAATATTTTATTTAAATATTTTTTATATCGAGGTTAATGGAATAGCATTCTTTGTGCATTTTTTTTACATCCAGTGTTTCCGTTTGTTTGCGGTTTTCTTTTTGTAAATTCTGTCATCTGGATTTCTCTGGATGCTCACATGCCTAATCTTACGAAAAGATCGAACACAGATTTAACGTGTGCGCAAGATGTTCTGCGTGTGTTCGCATTCGGAACCTCGGTTTATAGTGTCTCATCCGAAGGAAACTTTTGGGGGAGAGTGGAGTCTGCAACGGATATTGATCCAGAGGAATTATATTCCCTTGAACGGGAACTGTAGTCCCGTCCCCTTGCCAGACAGACCTCAGAACAGATGCAGATAGACAGAGAGATGCAGACAGCAAACACTCAGACAGATGCAGACGGATCACACAGACTGTATAGCAGACAGACAGTCAGATGCAGGACAGACAGACAGTTGCAGACAGACAGATGCAGACATAAAGATACAGACAGATGCAGACAATGAAGACAGATGCGCAAAACAGACAGATGCAGACACAGATAAACTAGGCAGCAGACAGACAGATGCAGACAGACAGACAGAAGATGCACGAATAAAGACATTACAGATAGACAGACAGACAGATGCAGACAGACAGACAGATGCAGACAGCAAATAAGAAGGACAGACAGACAAATGCAGACTGACTGCAGCTGCACTCCTCTAAAGTCCAATACCCACGACTAGAGAAGGATCAAGAAAGGCTAATTTGGTCAGTGTAGGGAGAAACTAACTGGAGAGACTGACGATGGCCAGGCCGGCAAATATGCACCATGCAGGCGTTCAGTGCCATAGCCAGAGGCCTCAGATTGGAGAAGAAGTTTACTGGTCTGGTTGGTGCAAAGGGTCGGGATGAACGAGGACGTGCTGGACAGAAAGAGAAGAGAGTAGAGACGATCCTGAGATGGATGATTTGGAGAGAGAGAGAGATATGAGAAATGAATGAGAGAGGGAGAGAGAGAGAGAGAGCAGAGAGAGAGAGAGATAGAGAGAGAGAGAGAGTGAAATTGGACGGGATGTCTTTTTCTTTTAACTTGTTGTCAGCTATGCGTTATTTGGTGATACTTGCCAATTGGGTTGTCCTTTGAGGTTTAATCTTTAATGTGTCTTTTATTCCTGGCTTCTCTCTTTTTGTGGATTGGAACCGTCTGGCAAAATGCTAATTTTCGTTGTCTGTTGCGCGTGCGTGAAGTAGTGCACACATTCATCCACACGTGCGCGCACACACCAGACACACGCTGCTACACACACACACACAAACAAACATCTCATACACAAACACACCACGGACACATTCACAGGGATCACACAACACCACATGTGGTGAGTGGGGAGGGGGTTGGGACTCCTGCCTTGTGTACAATAAGCTACATACAGTCTAAAAAAACGGAATCAGTCCTATGTGCTCTATGATTTTGTCGCGTGAAGATTTTTGTCAGCGTTGTCTTCATTTGTTTGTCAGAGATTGCTTATCTTTACAAAACGATATGTTCAGATTTATTTAGACCAGTAACTGAGGGTGGGGGATGAGTGAGCAATTTCAGATGAAAGTGCACTTCAGTTAGGATTACACTTTACCTTCATGCTGTGCTGGGTTTTCTTGTTATTATGTTTGCTAGATTCATGCTTTCAACCTCTTATGTGTCATTTTGGCTATGACTATTTGTAAATAATTTATCTATAGTCGTATTATGCCATTTGTTCTTGAGGTATTGTTTTGTGCTATTTTTTTTCTCTTAGCTTATTAATTTTGTGCTACTTTGGTAAAGGATATTACTATAACAATTATCAACAATTATGCTGTTAGTTCTGAAGATATCGTTTTTTATTACTCCCCATGAAAAAGTAAGTTCGAATGTACCAAATAATTAAAGGGTATTGTCACTTAATGTTAACGTAATACCTTACATAAGAGAGACCCCCCTAAATTTTCTCCAGACCAACCCCCACCAACAGGAAAAGAATGACAGACCAATTTTCCCGACTACTCGTTCAAGAAATTTTGGAGTAGAAGAAACAGTTTGAAAACCGCTGGCTTTTTTGTTTGTGCGCGTAGTAGGGTAAGTAGAGGTAGGAGACTCCTTTGTTTAGTTATGTACTGGCGAATTTCGATTTTAGGGGGCTTATTTTTTCTTACTCTTATGAAAAGACCTTCGTAGCTTACAAGGTACTTATTTGCCTTTGTCTGAGAAGTCCCGAAAACTTGTCATGTCTGTTGGTGTGTGTTCGTATATCTCAGATTTGTCTGTCTGTCCTTTTCATGTTCAAAATTTCCAGCTATTTGCTTTTATAGGACATAATGTCCTCTTGGGGACGGGGTAGCTCAGTGGTTGAAGCACTCGCTTTCCCCCGAGCCAAGTTAAGCAGCGTCGAGCGTGCTTACCAGTTGGATGGGTGACCGTTTGCGCTTCCTGGCTTCAGTACAGTCCCTCCCCCAGTTCACCCAGCTGTAATGGGTACCTGCCCTTTTTAGGGTCAGGGAAGGTAAACCAGTGAGGGAGAGGAGATGGGCGCCACCTTCAATATGCTGGCCCTTTAGAGAAGTGAGGTCTCTGACGCCTCGCTCCCTTACGACCTTGTAGGTTATGGGACACCTGTACCTTTTTAAATGTCCCTTTGGACTTTCTGATAATACATTTTACATAACTTCATCGTCAGCTTTGCTTTATCTTTGACAGCTGTGGTTTTCTTGTATCCTCATTGTAGGAAATGTATCGCTGGCGAAATGTCAAATTTTTTGCTTTCACACACCAGGGATTGGGTTCCTGAGAAAGAAAGGCTATCTTTGAATTTTATGTCACAGCTTTCTGATACTAACTTTGTGAACATCAAACATGCTAGTTTTTAAGAGGTAATATTTAAATCACATTAAAATCATGTTCTTATTGATACTGTTTTTGTTCCTCTAGAGGCTGTGTGTGTATGTTGTGTTGTGAAATGTGTGCATGTGTGTGTGTGCGTCGTGTGTGTGTTTGTTTAGTGCCGTTGTGTTGGTGCGTGTTGTGTGTTGCGTGTGTGTGTGTGTCGTGTGTGTGTGTTTTTTGTGTGGTGTATTGTGTTTTTGTTGGATTTGTTTGAAAAAAAACAAAATATCTAGTTTTTACTTTGGCTAACGCTACTGAAATAGTGTGAGAGGATAGTAAACAAGATTTCTTGTTGTATAGATAATTATCCATATCGCATATCTAATACTCTCGTACTATACTCCCCTTTCCATCTCCTCTTACCACCACCACACCACCGCACCACCACCACAACCACCACCACCACCTTCACTACTTTACTACTATACTACTACTACTTCTACTACTACTACTACTATACTGCTACTACTACTGCTGCTTGCTTGCGGCTGCTGCTGCCTAATTACTACTACTACTGCTGCTACAACAAACAACAACAACTACTACTACTACTGTTACTGCTCTAACAACACAACAACAACTACTACTACATTTGTTGACTACACTTCTACTCACTACTTAATACTACTACTACTATTACTACTACTACTACTACTACTACTACTCTACTAATACTACTACTACTATCTTGGTTACTACTTCTACTATCATGGTTCTACTACTGCTACTATTACAATACAACCAAAACTATAATTTTGCTATTGATTGCAATTGTACTGTTCTGCACGACTTGCTACTCAAACTGCTACTACTACTACTATCACAGCTATTATTAAATACAATCTGCTACTATACTCTTATATCTTAACCACTTCCACCTGACCACCACTCACCACACCACCAACCCCCCACCACAGCAGCCACTAACCTTTAAGGTATACTCAGTTTCACTTCTGATTCCTCCCTGAAAGATTGTTCAGCAGTGCAGCAAGCAGTGCCAAGCAACCACAGTCAGTGAGCGCTGTGCTAAACACAGACTAGGAGGTTGCAGCAGTCTTTCACCACGCCAGACACTTCACAGAACATGTTGACCCGTCAACTACAAAACTAGCGTTTTTCTTTAACGAGTGTAAGGTGACTGCTTTTGGTGCAAAAGAATTCACCCTTAGAAATCAGCGACTTAAATGGGTTCGAGTATAGAGGTAGGCAGAGGCTCGTTACGCTTATAGACTAGGAGGTAACTGCCTGGAATTATAGACGGCGGCACTGATCAGTTTTTTGGGTGTATAGATTGAGGTGGAATGGGATAAAAAGAACGATAGTGTTGATGATTTTGCGATTAAAGAAACTGTTTTGTTGTCTGTGTGTGTGTGTGTGAGTTCAGAGGTGGTGTTGTCTGAGAGATATTTTTTTGTATATATTTTCCACTTTATTGGACGATTAGTTTTCTTTTTCAGCAAAATTTTGCAGTATGTTTGAAGCAGTTCTTAACAGATAAGATCAGCAAACAGATAGAGAAACTAAATTGACAGACACCAAGAAACACATTTTGCTTCACATTTGAGACAATTCATTGCAGACAGAATGAGAAAGAGGCAGGGAGACTAAGTTAAACAGACACAAAGAAACATAACACTGAATAATGCTGTTTTTTGTTTAGTGATTGTTTTCACAGAAGCTGAATGATCAGATTTAGATTTGAAAGAAGCCATACTACCTACCACCACACACACCATCCCCACTGCGTGTGACTATTCTTACGAAATGGGCTCAGTTTCACTCCAGATTCCAGCCCTGCAAGAATGTCAGCAGCGCAGCAGTGCCAGAACACTTGACCAGTGACTCAGCGCGCTGTCTCAAACAGACTGGAGGATGCTCAGACTTTCCCACGGCCAGACACTTCACAGAACACTGTTACCCGCAACTACAAAACAGCTCGTTTTCTTTAACAGGAGATGTGAGGAAGATGTTTTGGTGTCAAAAAGGAATCTCACCGTTAGAAAATCAGCGACAAAGAATTTGGGGATTCAGGTTCTAGGTCGCAGCAGGGCAGGGCGGTACGTAGACATGGTGGTTAGCTGCTGAATATAGACGGACTGATTCGGACAGGTTTTGAGCGGGGGTTGATGAGATGAAGGCTGGAACGGGAAAAAGAAAGAGGTGTGGATGTTTTGGTTTAAAGAAATGGTTTTGTGTGGTGTGTGTGTGTGTGTTGTGTGTGTGGGTGTGTAATTGTTGTGTGTTGTGTGTGTTGTGTGTGTGTGTGAGTGTGTGTGGGTGGGTGTGTGTGTGTGTGTAGTGTGGTGTGTGTGGGTGTGTGTCGTGGCGACGTTGTGTGCTGGTTGGGGGGTGGGAGGTCTGGGAAATGGTGTGTCTGGAGAGATGTTTTTACTGGTAGATGTTTGCGCCCCTTTGTAGACCTAAGTTTTCTCTCTCAAGGAGTTCTTAGCAGGACAGACAATCAGCATGTAGACAGAACACAAGAACCATAATGCGTTGCATTATTTCTTCTTCTTTGTTGATTACTCAGGTCAGCACGTGCGTTGGCCTAATCTATGAGCGACAATCGTTGTGTTAGGCTGCCATGATGCGCCATGCAAGTCAAGCCCAGCACGTCCGAACTAGTCGACTGAGCAGATAATTTTGTAGTCTAAATCTAAAAGGCTAATAGAGAAAGGACACAGAAGATAGAAATACTCAACAAGAAGGTGACAGAAAAACAACAACATGGTAGAAACAAAGAGAGAGAGAGATATATATAAAGGAGGATTACGTAGCACAGAATTTCATACTGATAGGCCCTGGCATCCCCACGTGGAAGGATTACGTTTAAGACAATTCATAGCAGACAGGCAGATAGACAAACAGGCAGAGAAACTCAGGTGTCTGGCACAAAGAAACATAAACACTCATAGGGAGACGGGATAGCCTAGTGGTTAGAACATTGCGCTCGCGATCTGAACCCGGGTTCGATTCCCGTTCAAGGGGCTATTTTCCCTTGGAGTTAGCATCAGTGCAGGCTCCACTCTCCCCAAAAGTCCTTCGGATGAGACTATAAACTGAGGTCCCATGTGCGAAAGTACGCAGAACATCTTGCGCACCCGTTAAATTCCGGTTCCGGTTTTCGTATAAGAGTAGGCCTTTGTGTGCCGTTGGGAACAGATGACAATTTACAAAACCGCATACACAGTGGCACTGGATGTAAAAAAAAAAAGAACATAAGTGCTTATTCCATTATCCTCGAGATAAAAGAATAAAATATAACCCAAAGAAAAACATAAATGCGGTTAAAAAATGGAGCATTCTGGTAGAGCATGTTTTGGTACAGTACACGACGCATACTATGACCCAAATACACTTGCACAAACAACATGCACACACAACTCTGACCAAACAGGGACAGAAACAGACAGACAGATTGCCGACAGACAGATGCAGGCAGAACAAGAGACAGACCACATGCAGACAGACAGATAAAAAAATTCTATTTTATTTTTCTAATCGTGGATGGGTTGCTGGAATAAGCTCTCATGCGCATTTTTTTTTACATCCAGTCCCGTTTGTATGCGAGTTTTGTAAATTCTGTCATCTGTTCCCACCGGCACACATAGGCCTATCTCTTATGAAGGCGGAGACAGGATTTAACGTAGTGCGCAAGATGTTTAGAGCGTGCGGTCGCACACGGGGGCCTTGGTTTGTATAGTCTCATACCCAGGGACTTTGACACATCAGACAGAATGCAGACTGGAGAGATGCAGTCAGGACAGAAGCAGGGACAGATCAGATGCAGACAGGACACCACAGATGAAGACAGACAGGACAGACAGTATGCTGACAGACAAGACTGACAGATGCAGAAAGACTTCAGCTGCACTCTTCTAAAGTCAATCCACGACAGATGAGAGGATCAAGAAAAGCTAATTTGGTTCATTGTAGGGGAACTAGAGAGACTGACGAAGGAAGGCCCGGCAGAATACGGGACACCGCAAGGTTATTTCATAGGCCCAGAGGCCAGATTGGAGTGAAGAGTTTATGGTCTGGTTTAAATGAAAGGTTGGGGGGGGGGGGGATGGGGAAATGGGTAGAAAACTGGAGCCAGAGCGGGAAGAGAGAGAGAGAGAGAGAAGAGAGAGAGAGAAGTAAGATGACGGAGAGAGATGACGGCTGGGGAGGAAGGTAGAGGATGAGAGAGGAGAGAGAGAGAGGGGAGAGAGAGACAGAGAGGATGAGAGAGACAGAGACACAGAGAGAGAGAGACAGAGAGAGGAACAGAGAGTCAGAGAGAGACACAGAGAGAGGAGACAAGAGAGAGAGGAGGAAGAAAACAGACAGACAGATTAGAGACGACAGAGACAGAGAGAGAAACAGAGAAGTCAGAGAGAGCAGAGAGAGACAGAGACAGAGAGAGAGACAGAAGAGAGAGTTAGGAGAGAGACAGACGACTGTCTATACAGAGAGCCAGACGAGAGAGAGAGAAGATAAGGAGAGAGAGAGAGAGAGAGGACAGACAGACAGAGACAGAGACAGACAGGACAGACAGACAGAGACTGAGAGAGAAAAAAAGAGACAGAGAAACAAGAGAGTCAGAGAGAGAAAAGTGACCGAGACAGAGAGCAGAGAGACAGTGAGGAGAGGAAGAGAAGCAGACGAGCAGAGACAGAGAGACCAGACAGACCAGAGTCAGATGAAGAGAGAAAATACTCGACCAAAATCCGAATTGTTCCGCGTTCTTGGCAGCAGATACTATTGTTGTTTGTGAGACTAGGGTTAATGGGCCTTACTGATATCTCCAGTCTGTCTGTCCTGTCTGTTCCCTGTCTCTATCTCTCTGTTTTCTGTCTAGTCTGTCTCTATCTCTCCTGTTCTATCTGTCTGTCTGTCTGTCTTTCTGTCTGTCTGTCTGTCCAATGTGGCTCTTTGTCTTGCTATCCCCTTGTTGTTGCCGCTTTTTTTTGCTCTTGGTTTCTTTGCTTTTTTCCTCGCCGCGGTTGTTTCTGTGTTTTTCAGTTTTGTTTCTTTCTTACGTATTTATTGTTACTTTCTCCTCCTCCTCTCTCCCACATCTCTCCTCCCTCTCTATGATTCTCTCTGCTCTCCTCTCTCTCCCTCTCTTCTCTCTCGCTCTCTCTCTCTCTCTCTCTCTCCTCCTATTCTCTCTCTCTCTCCGCTCTCTCTCTCTCAGTCTACTATTAACTCCTCGGAATAAAGAAATTTGTCATTGTCTTTTGTCATTGGTCTCTCTCTTTCTCTTTCTCTCTCTCTCTCTCGCTTCTCTCTCTCTCTCTCTTCTCTCTCTCTCTCTCTCTCTCGTCCTCTTCTCTCTCTCGTCTCTCTCTTTTCGGTGGATTTTTGTGGGGGCTTTTGTGTAGATATTTTCCCCACGTTATACTGTGTGAGTGTATTGGTATGGACTTTCTTTTAGTTTATTATCATATAATTACATCCCTAAGGGCGGGGACTGGATGTAAAAAACGCACATGGGTGCTTATTCATTAT
>CM054143.1:28151454-28161454 GCA_028751875.1 Rapana venosa | reverse complement strand
CAACTTGCAAAAACTTTTTCTACAGAATCGTTCAATCTTTTTTTCTGGTGTCAAATAGCTTTTCTTCTGCAAATAGATAACACGCTGACAACTAAAAATTTGTGTATGTGTGTGTGTGTGTGTTTAGCAAATGAATAATATGTTAACAACTAAAACTTCGCTTCCAGTGCAATGCAATTCATTATGCGATGGAGGGTCACGCATCCCCCAGTCAACACGAGTTAAGCTGTTGGCAAGTTGTTCATGTAACGCACACACACACACACACACAACACACAAAACACACAACACACACACACACACACACACACACACACACACACACACGTCTGTCGACAGAAATCTTTCTCTTAACAAGATTATTTCATCCTTCGTCGCTCTCTGTGTCTTATCGCCATAGCCACCGCTGTTGCCGCTTTGATTTACCATTGGCTTTTCCAGTCTTTGCCTGATCTGCCTGTAGATATACAGGGGCTGAACGTGATGGTAATGGTTATGCTTACAGTGCAAACTTGAGATGCAATACACACACGCACACAGAAAGTGTATTAATAGTGATGTTGGTGTTGTTGTTGGTGGTGGTGGTGGTGGGGTTGATGTTGTTGTTGTTGGTGGTGGTAGTGGTGGTGATGGTGATAGTGATGCGTGTGTTTTTGTTGGGGTGCCAAGTACGTTAGCTTCTTCTTCTTCTGCTTCTTCTTCTTTTCTTGCTTGTTCTTCTTCTTGTTCTTCTTGTTCTTCTTGTTCTTGTTCTTGTTCTTGTTCTTCTTGTTCTTGTTCTTCTTCTTCTTCTTCTTCTTCTTCTTCTTTAAGGCTTAGCGACTGTGCAACGCATTTTTGCTCATAATTATGAAAGATAACAATAGTGGCTGTCTGAGAGTTCGACGACAACGAAGAAGAATTGCGAAGAAGAAGAATTGCGAAGAAGAAGAATTGCGAAGAAGAAGAAGAAGAATTGCGAAGAAGAAGAAGAAGAAGAAAATTGCGAAGAAGAAAAATTGCGAAGAAGAAGAAGAAGAAGAAGAAGAAGAAGAAGAAGAAGAAGAAGAAGAAGAAGAAGAAGAATTGGGAAGAAGAATGCGAAGAAGAAGAAGAAGAATGCGAAGAAGAAGAAGAATGCGAAGAAGAAGAGCAAGAAGAATGCGAAGAATGCGAAGAATGCGAAGAAGAAAAAGAAGAAGAAGAAGAAGAAGAAGAAGAAGAAGAAGAAGAAGAAGAAGAATTGGGAAGAAGAATGCGAAGAAGAAGAAGAATGCGAAGAAGAAGAAGAAGAAGGAGAAGAAGAAGAAGAAGAAGAATGCGAAGAATGCGAAGAAGAATGCGAAGAATGCGAAGAATGCGAAGAAGAAGAAGAAGAAGAGAACAAGAACAAGAACAAGAATGCGAAGAATGCGAAGAAGAATGCGAAGAATGCGAAGAAGAATGCGAAGAATGCGAAGAAGAATTGCGAAGAAGAATTGCGAAGAAGAAATGCGAAGAAGAATTGCGAGGAAGAAGAAGCTGAAGAAGAAGAACAAGAAAGAGAAAAAGAAGAAGAAGAAGAAGAAGAAGAAGAAGAAGAACAACAAAACAACAACCAAACAACAACAACAAGATCAAGAAGAACAAGAAAAAGGGCTTCATCGAGTGCATTAATTTTAGCTCAATCCGCTGGTGAAATAAAAATGTGCAACTTCCATATCATTTACGGCTTAGACTCCGACGTTGATACATAACTCTACAAACCAAGCTGTACTGCCCACGTGAGGAACTCGAAAGGACATGACATTATTTTCTCCCAGGACACATCTGACAGTGTAAAAATCGAGTGAGAAGAAGAAGAAGAAGAAGAATTGCAAAGAAGAAGAAGAATTGCAAAGAAGAAGAAGAATTGCAAAGAAGAAGAAGAATTGCAAAGAAGAAGAAGAATTGCAAAGAAGAAGAAGAATTGCAAAGAAGAAGAAGAATTGCAAAGAAGAAGAAGAATTGCAAAGAAGAGAAGAAAAGAAGAAGAAGAACAAGAACAAGAACAAGAACAGAACAAGAAGAAGAAGAAGAAGCAGAAGAAGAAGAATTCGAAGAAGAATTCCGAAGAAGAAGAATTGCGAAGAAGAAGAATTGCGAAGAAGAAGAATTGCGAAGAAGAAGAATTGCGAAGAAGAATTGCAAGAAGAAGAATTGCGAAGAAGAAGAAGAAGAAGAAGAAGAAGAAGAAGAAAGAAAAGAAGAAGAAGAAGAAGAAGAAGAAGAAGAAGAAGAAGAAGAAGAAGAAGAAGAAGAAGAAGAAGAGAAGAAGAAGAAGAAGAATTGCGGAGAAGAAGAAGAAGAATTGCAAAGAAGAAGAAGAGAAGAAGAAGAAAAGAAGAAGAAGAAGAAGAAGAAAGCAGAAGCAGAAGAGAAAGAAGAAGAAGAAGAAAAGAAGAAGAAGAATTGCGAAGAAGAATTGCAAAGAAGAAGAAAAAAGAATTGCGAAGAAGAAGAAGAAGAAGAAGTAGTAGTAGTAGAAGAAGAAGAAGAAGAATTGCGAAGAAGAATTGCGAAGAAGAAGAAGAATTGCGAAGAAGAAGAAGAGAAGGAAGAAGAAGAAAGAAGAAGAAGAAGAAGAAGAAGAAGAAGAAGAAGAAGAAGAAGAAGAAAGAAGAGAAGAATTGCGAAGAAGAAGAATTGCGAAGAAGAATTGCGAAGAAGAATTGAGAAGAAGAAGAATGCGAAGAAGAAGAAGAAGAATTGCGAAGAAGAAGAATGCGAAGAAGAAGAATGCGAAGAATGCGAAGAAGAAGAAGAATAAAAGAAGAATTGCGAAGAAGAATTGCGAAGAAGAATTGCGAAGAATTACGAAGAAGAAGAAGGAGAAGAAAAAGAAGAAGAAGAAGAATTGCGAAGAAAGAAGAAGAAGAAGAATTGCGAAGAAAGAAGAAGTAGAAGAAGAAGAAGAAGAAGAAGAAGAAGAAGAAGAAGAAGAAGAAGAAGAAGAAGAAGAAGAAGAAGAAGAAGAAGAACAACAACAACAACAACAACAACAACAACAACAACAACAACAACAAGAAAAAAGACTTCCTCTTAAACTCTTTCATGAGTCATGGGGAGCACTGCTCTGATTTTTCTTTTCAGGCCGTGAGTCGAGGGCAAGCTCTGAACCTGACGGAGTCCATCCTTGTCCAAATAGCAGGA
Source organism: Rapana venosa (assembly GCA_028751875.1). Classification (NCBI taxonomy): domain Eukaryota; kingdom Metazoa; phylum Mollusca; class Gastropoda; order Neogastropoda; family Muricidae; genus Rapana; species Rapana venosa. The sequence continues at coordinate 28,158,304 of CM054143.1, read as the reverse complement.
TGCATGCTGGGTATGCTCTTGTCGTCCATCACACTGAAATTAGTTGGCTTAGTTCTCTTGGAAAGATAGATAGGGCTCTTAACGTATGCCCCCCTCCCCCCCCCCCCCCCAAATTTTCTACATCGAATATCAAAATGAATAATGGGATCATTCACGAGATCATCACGATCTGTTTTAGCGCACACGTGTCTTCTTGCTGGGCATTTCTCAGCTTAACATATTTGAAAAAAACAACAACCCAAGAACAAGTTATTAGGAGAGGAAAGAAAGAAAAACACAAATAATGAAGGAAGAAGGGAAGTGAAAAAGACAGAGAAAGGGAAAGAAGAAAGAGACGAAAAAGAAAAAAGAGAGAAAGACGGGTAAAGGGCATGAAAGAAAGAAAAAAATCATGAGGGAAAAAAAAGAAAGAGGAAAAGAAAAAAAAGGAATAACAAAAACAATAAAGAAATAAAAAGATAAATGTATAAAAGGAACAAGCAAAGAATAGAGAGTACATACAAAGGAAAAAAACAAAAAGAGAAAAGGGCCATAACTAAGTATGACAAGAGCAAACTAACAAAATAGACGGACAAGCAAGCAGAATGGTAGAGAAAAAAAGAAAAAGTTTATTTTTGAAATAAAATGTATTGTGCATGCTCGGCACACACACACACACACACACACACACACACACACACCACACACACACACACACACCACACACACACACACACACACACAGTGGGAGAGAGAGAGAGAGAGGAGAGAGAGAGAGAGAGAGAGAGAGAGAGAGAGAGAGAGAGAGAGAGAGGGGGGAGAAGAGAGAGAGAGAGAGAGAGAGAGAGAGAGAGAGAGAGAGAGAGAGAGAGAGAGAGAGAGAGAGAGAGAGAGAGAGAGAGAGAGAGAGAGAGAGAGAGAGAGAGAGAGAGAGATTTTATTTTATTTTATTTTATTTTTTTATATCGAGGATAATGGAATAAGCACTGATTGCTTTTTGACATCCAGTCCCGTGTGTATGCGGTTTTGTTAATTCTGTCATCTGTTCCAGACAGACAGAGACAGAGAGAAACACACACACAAACACACGCACACACACACACACAACACACAACACACACACACACACACACACACACACACACACACACACACACACACACACACACACACACACTACAAACACTGCACACCCCTCATCCACACCCACCCCTTTCCCCACACCCCATCCCCACCCTCACACCTCCACCCACCCTCACACCTCCACCCCACCCCCACCACCTCCTCACCTCCTTACCCCTACCACCCCCCCCACACCCCCCACTCCGACCCCTACCCCCCACCCCACCCAACCTCCAACCCCAACCCTAACCCTCTTACCACACACCATATACACCAAAAAAACCCCAAATACAAATGATCCGTCACGTACAAAACGCATCAGTCATGTTCACATGTTAGCCATTCCCATCCACATGCCATAAAACCTGCCACCTCCTCTTGATCCCCCCCCCCTCCACCCCCTCCACCCCTCCCCCCCCTCCTCACCCCTCCCCCCCCCCCCCCCCCCGCCCACTTTAGAACAGCTTGAGGCAGTACAGTGTTATCAAAAGCCCTTTCCTTCTCCGAATCAATCCCTGTACACAGCAATCCACACCACGAACGTGACAATCCCCTTAAGAGGAAAAATGGCCACAGTCAAAAAAAAAAGAAAAAAGCTATAGAAGAAGAAAAAGAAGAATGAAGAAGAAGAAGAAGCCTTTTTCTTTTCTTTTGTTTTATATATTATATATAAAACCAAAAGTTATTCTCTTCTACTGTCAGAGTGTTTTTTGTGTATATATATATAATTATTATTGGATTGCATTGTGTTGTGTTGAAGTGTGTTGTGTTGTATTGTGTTGTGTTGTGTTGTTTTGTGTTGTGTGGTGCTGTGCTGTATTGTGCTGTGCTGTGTTGTGTTGTGCTGTATTGTGTTGTGTTGTAATTGCATTGTGTTGTATTGTGTTGATTGTGTTGTATTGTGTTGTGTTGTGTTGTATTGTATTGTGTTGTGCGTGCTGTATTGTTTGTGTTGCATTGTGTTGTGGTGTGTTGTATTGTATTGTTTTATTTTGTATTGAATGCCACGGTAGTCACGGCAGATTTCTCTGTGTGAAAAATAGGGCTTTCTCTCCACAGAGAGAGAGAGTGCGTCGCCACTAGAGCAGCGCCACCCATTATATTTTTTAATTTTTCCTGTCTGCAACTGTGTTTGTTTCCCTATCAGAGTAGCTTTTTTTCTACAGAATTTTGCCAGGGACAGCTCTCTTGTTGCCGTGGGTTCTTTGACGCACGCTACATATGTGTAACATGCGAGACCTCAGTTTATTGTCTCATCCGAAAAACTAGCGCCCAGACCATCACTCATGGTCTGATGGATAGGGCTAGGGTAAAGTTTCGGGCCCAAACGGGGATCAAGCATCCACACACTTCGAACGCGGACTTTTTGCTTTCTAGGTAGATGCTTTATCTCTGGAACTCCGATCCACCATTATTATGAAATATTATTTCAGTCACAAACAAAATTGTACAGTACAACGGAGTTTAATACCATAATAGATATAAAGGCTGATCTAGCTATTTCCCTTTATGCTTTAAAAGGGAAAAATCCGTTGGAGACTTGAATACAAACGGTCATGATAAGAGAACCAAACATTACAATTTGAGAATAATTTGGTTTTATATAGATGCCATACTTTATGCATAACATAGCCATTATCATGTTGTAAATATTTGACATACAGCACAATTAATGCAATACGTTTGGCAAAAAAATGCTAAGAATCAATTACGGATCGTATATTACAAACCTGTGATAAATAGATGAAAAAAACAAACAAACCTTGGTCTAGGTGTTGAAATAATTTATGATCTATACCTATGAGAGAAAGACCAACAATAATCATGAACTTTTAAACGACTGTCAAAAATTAATATTTTCTTCCTCTTCTTCTGCTTTCGTCGAGCGATCATACAGCAGCTATTGCTGCTGTCTGTCCTATGTGCTGTGCTGCTGTTAAGCACCTGCCAAGTCAGGCCCAGCACATCCGACTTCGGTATGGGAGAGCATTGTCAACTGTATAAAGTCTTTCTGAAAAAAAAGTGAAGGAGAATGGACAAAGAAAGAAGAAAGCAAACAAGAAAGAGACTGACAGGAGGGAAAAGAACAATGCAAATACAAGGAGAGAGACAGAAAGAGGGAATTCCTAGCACAAAAAAGTAGGGGATGCGTATTTAGACTGGCAAGCCCACCAGGGGTGGATAATGGAATCTGATCTATAACCATGAGAGAAAAATAACTATTCATGAACACTTAAGCGACTGCCATGAATACTGTATGAAAGTCAGCAAGTGCTTGGTCAGTGCGCTGGAAAGCATTGTAAACAACCTTGACTGCAGCGCCAAAAATAATGTCTGAGAGTAAATCCGAGGGTTTTGAAGAGTGAATAATATTTGCAGTCCCGAACGCAAGGCTAATGAATAAGCAAATATGATAATCAAATATAAAAAATATGCGTAGTCACGGAAAGAATAAGAAAAAAAATCCACCAGCCGCCATGGCGCAGTGGTTAGCGCCTTGGGTTACGGACTGGAAGGTCGCGGGTTCGATTCCCATAAGAGTCATAGGGATTTTTCGGACTCGGGCCGGCTCCTACCCAGAGTGAGTGTGCTGTGGGCTCAGTGGGAAGACTGGGACCACACAGTCGAGCTTCATCCACTTAACGGATGCGAGTTTGAGAGTGTTGCTCAAATACCTGACCAGCACGCAGGTGTCTGTATCTCTCGGGCCCCGGGTTGACGCCGGGATATTTATGATAGTAAGCGTAGAGTCAACCCTGTCAAGTAGTCTCAAAGCATATGCACTTCCACAGCAGCATCATTACGTCATCCTCATTGTCATTGATCATCAGCATTAAAAAAAATTGCCTTGATTCGGTGGTCCCGGTTCTCTGGTCTCATGGGGATCTCAGATTCGGTTTGCCCATACACTTCTGTGCCCCGTGGTGAGTTTGTGTCAGGGCCTTTGGGGTTGGAGGTTCGGGGGACGGTCGTTGGAGGGACGTTGTGGTGGTTGCCACCTCGGGTGGGCAACTCACTCATTGGCTCCGCGACTGAGCTAATATGTCGTTAGTAGGGGCTTAGTAGGGGGTGTCCTGCGTATGTTAGCTCAGAACAGGCACCACTGAACACCACCAAAGTGACCCAGCAGCAGTGCAGGGCCCCTCTGGCTGGTGGCCCCACGGCGGCCTGATAGTGATGGTCTCCCTGTGGACTTCCGATCCTGAGGATGAGACACAGTGAATCTGGGTGTGGCTGTGGCGGGGAGATGGAGATGAGCGGTGTGGGAGCAGTGGGACGGGGGTCGTCAGAAGATGAGGCAGCAAAAAAAAAAAAAAAAAATCCACGAAAACATAATCGATAACCATGGTAGTATTTTCACTTGTCATTTAAGTCTGTAGGTAATCATAAAGAGATGACAACTTAGTAGTGTTCCTATAACATATGCGGTCGTTGTCAAAGATTTCAGCTTCTCCGGGGTACAGCATATTGAGGAAGGCTCCAATCTCCACCTTTCCCTCGCTGTTTTACCTTCCCTGACCCTAAAGAGGCAGGTACTCATTTGCAGCTGGTTGAACTGAAGAGAGAAAACGATGGGAAGACAGCATCAGAGAGTGAGCTGGCCTTGAGTGGAACAATTTACTACGGAAAGCAGAGTACCGCGGAGAGTGGAGGAAGCTGGTCGCAAAATCTTCATTGGTGCCTCCACTGTCCATGGGACTACGGGATAGGTGAAGGTGAAGGAAGGTGAACTGGGGGACTGTACTGAAGCCAAGGCGCGCAAACGGTCACCCATCCACTTAGTAACCACGCTCAGTGCTGGTTAACCTTAGCTTGGGGAAAGTGAGTGCTCTGACCACTGAGCTATCCCGTCCTCAAACAAAAGAGATAATCAGTAACTAACAGAACGTGATGGACATTCACAAATGCGGAGTCATACCATAGAAAAATGGGTAATGATAATAATTACACCCACTACTGATAATATTTAAAAGCATTGTCGAGTAATGCCACGTCTCGCCTTGATTCGCCATGTCTTGTTTCCCCCACACTTGTCTTGTCTGGTTGTGTCGTGTGTCAGTTCTTGCCCGGTCTTGTCTTAAATCGCCTTGTGTTGTACTGTTTTGAATTGCCATTACTCTCTTGAGGGGACGGGACAGCTCAGTGGTCAAAGCACTCACTTTCCCCAAGCTAAAGTTAAGCAAGTATTGAGCGTGGTTACCAAGTGGATGGGTGACCGTTTGCGCACTAGTACAATCCCCCCAGTTCACCCAGCTGTCAATGGGTACCTGCCCTCTTTAGGGTCAGGGAAGGTAAAGCAGCGAGGGAGAGGAGATGGTCGTTTCCACCCATTATGCTGGCCCCTGGAAGAGCTGAAGTCTCTGACATCTCGCTCCCCTACGACCACACAGGTTATGGGACACCTTTATCTTTTACGATTGTTGTTTTTACAATTGTGTGCAAGTTGGTCTTATCTCTTTGAAGAAAACAGGTTGTTGCAATGCAGTGCCACCCATTTATTCCTGATTCCAGTTGCCATTTTTTTTATAACCTCAGAGTAACGATTTTTCCCCACTCAACCATGTTCCAGGGATATTTCTTAAACTGCTGTAGTTTTTTTTTCCACGTTTAGTATTTGTTGTATAGCGATTAGCACGATCCATAACTTCAACCATTTCATCTAAAGATCATATAAAACATCTATAGCAAAATATATTCATTATAACCAACAATCAAAAAAAGGGCAAAATCAAGTAGTGATCTGACGGCTTGGCAGTCAGATATCTGACTAGAAGACCTGCCATTTAAATTCTTACTTGGTGGACGAAAAACGGCCGCGTATGTACAATCTCACCATTGGTGAATTCGGAGCTCTAGCCGAGGAACGAAAACAAAATCCGTCTGATCTACAGTCTTCCCTCTTTCCACAAACATACACATGCTATACTTTTAATGGTGGACTGACTGCTAAGACTGAGGGGTCAAGCTTAAAGTGCCCTTGTAGAATATGTATGTCTATATTTTGGCATCCGTAAAACAACTAGGTCCAGGTCATATTCCTGAGAAATCTTAAGACAATTTCACTGTCATGAGTAAAATAAAACCATAAGCACACGAGAGCTGATTCTTGGGTAAATTTTGTTTTAAAATCCCACTCTCAGAAGGAAAGGAAACATGCATACACACAGAGGATGAGACAAGAGTTGTAAGTTATTATAACTACAGATTTACATAGTACAGTACAGATAAACATATTTCACAGACACCCCCCGCCCGCGCCCCCAAATTATTTAGATTTGAGTGGTCTACACTGTAATGACAGTTACGTTTTAAATAAGAACAGTAATGAACAAAAAGATAATAATAGGTTAAAGGTCAATCTTTTTCATGAATAAATAAAGTAACAAGCAAGAAAAGAGAAATAATTTATCACGAAATAATCACCGATAAAAAAACACAACAAACCCAAACAAAAAAACCTGAAAAATCAAAACCAAACGTTAAGAGCGTGACAAACAGAAATGATAAATCTTTAATAAAAAAACCACACAACACAACCCAAACAAAACAACAAGAAGAACAACAACAACCGAAGCAACAAAATATACACAACAAATTTCTAGGGGGTCTCTGTAAGTAATCATGACTTATCCTGAAACACTATGCCCAGTCTGGAATCACCAGAAACTGACACTAGCTTCTAGGCATCGTAGCACCTGTCTCATCTACCGCCCCTGGAAACCAGTCATCACTAGAAGGGATCTTACTG
>CM054143.1:28143954-28146454 GCA_028751875.1 Rapana venosa | reverse complement strand
GTGTTCGAAGAAGAAGAAAAAGAAAAAAGAAGAAGAAGAAGAAAAAAGAAGAAGAAGAAGAAGAAGAGAAGAAGAAGAAGAAGAAGAAGAAGAAGAAGAAGAAGAATGGGTATCTATCATTGCTTCTCACTACCTTGATCAACATATGAACAAATGTCTCTAATCAATCAATCAATCAATCAATCATTATTCAACCAAACAATCAAACCAGCCTAGCCACCGACCAACCAACTAACCAACCAACCAGCCAACAGCCAGTCATCAACCACCAATCCCACCAATCATAAATAAATGAACCAAAAAAAAAAGAAGGAATAATAATAATAATAATAATAATAATAATAATAATAATAATAATGATGTATGGAATTTATATAGCGCTGAATCTTGTGAAGCAACAAATCAAAGCGCTCTAAATCGATCGATCGATGGATTGATAGATCGATCAGTCAAAATATTTACAAGAACACGGATCTGAAGACGTCACATTGAGACCATCCCCCTCATTGAATACATGGTATAAACTCGTGCGTGAGATTGCAAAGGCTAAATACATACAAATTAAACCACCAAACTTCAATATAACCCTTCTGTCCTTTTAGGAGATGGAGGGAGAGAGAGAGAGAGAGAGAGTGAGAGAGAGAGAAGAGAGATGAAGAGAGAGAGAGAGAGAGAGAGAGAGAGAGAAGAGAGAGAGAGAGAGAGAGAGGCAGACAGATAGACAGACAGAGATGGAGACAGAAAGACAGACAGACACAGAGAGAGAGAAAAAGCCAGAGACAGAGACAGAGAGACAGGAAGACAGAGACAGAGAAAGATACAGACATACAAACATACAAACAGACAGACAGACAGGGAGAGACAGAGAGACATATATACAGACAGAGATACAGAGACACAGAGAGAGACTAGAGAGACAGAGACAGAATACACAGAGACAGACAGACAGACAGGCAGAGACAGACAGACAGTCAGAATAAACACACACAGACAGAGGACAGACAGACAGAAGTAAACACAGACAGACAGACAGGAAGACACAGAGATAAAAACAGACAAAAACAGACAACACAAAACAACACAAACCACAAGACAAACACACACACAGACACATTAGACAGACACAGACCCACACAGACACACACACAGACAAGACACAAAAAGTAATAAAGCAAACCTAAACACACACAGACACCACACAGACACACATACACAAAAGACACAAAAAGTAATAAAAGCGAACCTCAAAACACACACACACACACACACACACACACACACACACACACACACACACACACACCAACACACACACCACACACACACACAGAAACAGACAGATAGACAAAGAGAGACAAAACGTCTGACAAAATTGACAAAACTGCATACACACGGGGACTGGATGAAAAAAAACAGCACATGAGTGCTTATTCCATTATCCTCGAAATAAAAGAATAGATAGATAAACACACACACACATACACACACATACATACACACACATACAGACAAGACACCAAAAGTATATTTTAAAAAAATGAAATTAAAAAAAACCCACCAAGAAGCAAACCTTCCTCGAACTAACAGACGTAAGCTGACGGTCGGTCACGCGCGTTGGACCTAAGTCATGTTCTTAACGTCGACAGCTTCCATCTGCTTGGCATAAAAAGTCTCTAGCTCCTTCAAATCAGTGCTGTGGTTGTTGTTGTTGCTGTTGTTGTTGTTGTCGATGTTGTTGTTGTTTTTCCTAATCCCTTATCTTTGTCCTACACTGTAAATGAATTCTGCCCAACGCTTCCCCTCAGTCCATCAGCTTACATACATACAGTCTTTCTTGCTCTACGTATGTACGGTATTGATCCGGCCAAACCTCAATGTTGAGGAATTACATACTCACATGTATACACTGGCCTACTCGTACACGTAAGCATGCACGAGCGCGCGTGCGCGGGCGCGTACTACGCACGCACACAGATATACACACGCGTACATACAGACACACAAACGACATACACAGACACAGACATAATGGTGTAATGCATGTGGAGTTATACAGGACGAATTTCATGTTTTTTCTCTGTTTGTGTGTCGTTTTATAGTTAGCGAAAAAATCTGCTAAGAGAGGTACACCATTCTTGCTACCTACTGGGATCGAACTCGATTTCGAACTCGAATATTTTAATGAGGGTAATTGGATAAGCCAGAGGCTTCTTTACACCAGGCCCTCATAGGCGAAAAGTGAAACAAACATGAATAAACCTGGGATCGATCCAGCAAGCGTGTTCCAACAACATGGCCTTATGTGGTTTAGTACTACCCGACGATCTGTTAAGGACCATGAGCAAAGTATGCTTTTTGGACAGTGTGAATATTATTAATTTTCTAGTGACTGTTTATCTTTCTAAATTTTTCAAATTACGTTCAGTAGTGTCTATAAGGTCTTTCAGCCTTCCGCTCCGCGGTAATGAATAATAATCTGGTCTATTCTTATATGTTAATA
>CM054143.1:28133954-28138954 GCA_028751875.1 Rapana venosa | reverse complement strand
AAACGAGCCATATTTGGAAATTTTATGGGGCGTTATATACATTTTAGTGTTGTTGATTTCTTTCTTTTTTTAATGGTGTTCGTTTGTTTTTGTTAACTTTGGGTTTTTTTCGATTCATAGTATAGTTTAAAAGTAAAAGATGATGTAAGTGAAAAGTAAGTGTTTGGATATAATATCATTTTGTTTTTGTTGCTTGGGTTCCTTAATATTGATGTAACCTAAAGAAATACTCTCTCTCCCTCCCCTCCCTCTCTCTCTCTCTTTCTCTCTCTCATCTCTCCCCTCTCTCTCTCTCTCTCTCTCTCTCTCTCTCTCTCTCTCTCTCTCCCTCCCCGTCCTTCTTCTCCTCCCCCTTTCACTTCTCCTCCCTCCTCCTCCTCCTCCGCCTCCTCCTCCGCCTTCTCCTCCCCCTTCACTTCCCCCCCTCCTCCTCCTCCTCTTCCTCCTCTTCACCACCTAATCAAGATCATATCGAACCCTGTTTCGTTTCCAGAGTCTGGTGGTCACCGTGAAACGCTTCGCGCGGGGAGAGAAAAAGTCCAAGAGCGGAGTGTGGCTTTGTGTCGAGCGCGAGGCCTTACTCGCCCGATGCGTGTGCCATTCATTCTACTTGTGAATGGGCCACGAGTGTGCGTGCGCGTGCGTTCATTGAGGTTCGAGAGGGGAACATACTGTGTGCTCCGAGTCGTGGGTTATTGGTAAGTGTTTCGGCCTTAATATGGTTTTTTTTTATGTTTTTGTGTTTTTTGTTTATTGTTTCGTTGTTTTGCTGTAGGGTGATATATCTTTTTTAATGTGTGTGCTGTTGGGATGTTTTTTTTGTTTCACTTTCTGTGGTCTTTTGGGTTTTTCTTTTTGGTGGGTGGGTGGGTGGGTGGGGTGGGGGGGTGTGATCTGGTTGTGGTTGTTTTGGTGTTGATTGGTATGTGTTGATTGGTATGTTGTGAGTCAGAGAGAGAGAGAGAGAGAGAGGAGAGAGGAGAGAGATAGAGAGAGAGAGAGAGGAGAGAGAGACAGGATGAGAGATAGACAGAGAGAGAGAGAAGCGAGAGAGAGAGAGAGAGAAGAGAGAGAGAGAGTGTGTGTATGTGTATTGTGTGTGTGTGTGTGTGTGTGTGTGTGTGTGTGGTGTGTGTGGTGTGTTTAAAAGCGTGTGAGTGTGTGTGTTTGTGTAAGAGTATGGTATATACGCGCGCACGCGTGTATTTTTTTAAATCTTATTTTTTTTATTCTTTGATTTCGAGGGCAATGGAATAAGCACTCATTTTTTTACATCTAGTCCCCGTGAGCATGCAGTTTTATACAATTTGCCATCCGTTCCCAGCGTAAGATGTTCCGCGTGCGTTCGCACACGGGACCTCGGTTTATAGTCTCACCCGAAGGACTTTTGGGGAGAGTGGAGTCGGCACTGATGTTAACTCCAGAGGAAAAGTCCTCTTGAACGAGATTCGAACCCGGGTCAGCAGATCACGAATGCATCACTCTAACCACCAGGCTTTGTGTGTGCATGTATGTGTACTTGCGTAAGTGTGTGCGTGCGTACATGCCTGCCTATCTCCCCGACCGTCTGTTTACCAGTTTTTTTTTTTTAACTTATTTACTTATTTTATTCTTTTATATCGAGGATAATGGAATAAGCACTTATATGCTTTTTACATCCAGTCCCCGTATGTATGCGGTTGTGTAAATTCTGTCATCTGTTCAAACCGGCAAACAATGGCCTACTATTCCGAAAAGCGAAACAGGATTTAAGGTGTGCGCAAGATGTTCTGCGTGCGTTCGCACACGGGGCCTCGGTTTATAGTCTCATCCGAAGGACCTGTCAGCCAGTATGCGTGTGTGCCTGTTTGTGTGCGTGCCTACGTGTGTGCCATGTATTGCATACAAATTTTAAGTCACGGCAGATTTCTTTTCTTGAAATTCGGGCTGATTTTCCGGGGGAAAGCGCGTCGCCACAAACTACGCCCCCCATTATTTTTTTTTTTTTTTTTCCTTTTCTACAACTTTTTAAAATTTTTTTTTTGTATATAATGTGTGTGGGGTTTGGAAAGGGAGAAATCCATGCATATGAGTAAGTATGTGAATATAAGCATTTCATTTTTTTATTTCTTTTATATAAATTTATCCCATTTTAAAAGTCACCAGATTTCTCTGCTTGAAATTCGGGCTGCCTCCCCGGGGGGAAAAAGCGTTTTCCACAAGAAACAGCGCCACCCTTTTTTTTTTTTTTTTGGGCCCGCAACCCGTGTATGTGCATGGTTTTTGCCATTTAAAAGTGTTTACTAAAATCAACAACACTTTTTGGGCATTTTTTTAAAAAACCCCAAAAATTTTAAATGGTTTTTTAATTTCCCTTTTCTCCCCCGTGGGGCTTCCGCGGGGCCTGCCCAAAATTTTAAAAAAATTCCACTTCCCAAAAAATTCCGAGCTAGGGAAATTTCCCCCTTTTCTATCCCCTCTTTGTTTCTGGCCTTGGTTTTTCCGGGTTTCCTTTTTTTCCCGTCAAACCTTTTTTTTTTTGTCTATTTTTTTCCTGGGTTGGTCCATTTCCTTGCCAATTTAGCCCCAAATATTTTAAAAAATAACTATTCTCCCCCCATCCCAAAATCGACTGCGCCCGGTCCTGCCTTTTTCAGGGGGTTAAAAAGCAGCGCAACCCCATTTTCCCCCATATGATAACAAGGAAACAATTAAATGTCAAGCGTTCGACAAAGAAGAAGAAGAAAAAAAGAAGAAGGGAAAAAGAAAAAAGAAGAAGAAGAAAAAAAAAAAAACAAGAAGAACAAAAGAACAAGAAGAAAAAAGAAGAAGAATTGCGAAGAAGAAATTTAAAAAAAAGAAGAATTTAAAAAAGAAGAAGAAGAAGAAGAAGAAGAAGAAGAAGAAGAAGAAAAGAAGAAAAAGAAAGAAAAGAAAAAAAAGAATTTTAAGAAGAAAATTTCGAAGAACAAGAAAATTGCGAAAAAGAAAATTTTCGAAAAAGAAGTTTTTGAAAAAGAATTGAAAAAAATTTTGAAAAAGAAAAATTTTGAAAAAGAAGAATTTAAAGAAAAAAGAAGAAGAAAAAAAAAGAAGAAAAAAGAAGAAAAGAAAAGAAAAAGAAAAAAAGAAGAATTGAAAAAGAAGAAAATTTTGAAGAAAAAAAAGAATTTGAAAAAAAAAGAAGATTTAAAATTTGAAGAGAAAATTTGAAAAAAGAAGAAAAATTTAAAGAATTGCGAAAAAAATTGGAAGAAAATTTTGAAAAAGTTTTTCGAAAAGAAAAATTGCGAAGAATGCGAAAAAGAAGAAGAATTTAAAGAAAAAGAAGAATTTTGAAGAAGAAGAAGAATTTGAAGAATTTGAAGAAGAAGAAGAAGAAGAAGAAGAAGAAGAAGAAGAAGAAGAAGAAGAAGAAGAAGAAGCAGAAGAAGAAGAAGAAGAAGGAGGAGGAGGAGGAGGAGGAAGGAGAGGAGGAGGAGGAGGAGGGGAAGGAGGAGGAGGAAGAGGAGGAGGAGGAAGAGGAGGAGAGTAAGAGGAAAAGGAGGAGAAAAGAAGAAGAAGAAGAAGAAGAAAGAAGAAGAAGAAGAAGAAGAAGAAGAAGAAGAAGAAGAAGAAGGAGGAGGAGGAGGAGGAGGAGGAGGAGAGGAGGAAAGGGAAAAGGAAAAAGAGAAGAGAAGAAGCAGAAGAAGAAGGAGAAGGAGAAGGAGAAGCAGTAGAGTGCCTTTCGGTGATATTAATTTTTGGTATATATATTGTTGCACACGTTAGCTATTTTTTTCAAAAATCATCGATGTTCGACCTACACTTGACTTTCATAAACACACATACACACACACACACACACACACACACACACACATAATATATATATATATATATATATATATATATATATTATATATATATATATATATATAAATATTTTATATATATAAAATATATATATATATAAATATATATAAATAATATACTATATATATATATATATATATATAACACGCACGCACACAGACACACGCACGCTCGCACGGACGCACGCTCACACAACGCACGCACACACTCACTCACTGACATATACCACCACCACCACCACCACTAGCAACACACATGCACGCGGGCACACACACACACACACACACACACACACACACACACACACACACACACACACACACACACACACACACACACACGCGCGCGTGCGCGCGCGCGGAGTGGGGAGTGGGAAGTGGGTGGGGAAGAGAGAGAGAAATACTTGAGTACTTATTCCATTATCCTCGAAAAAAGAAAATCAAAATGTAAGAAAAGATTATCACACACACACACACACACGCACGCAACACACACACACACACACACACACACACACACACACACACACACACACACACACACACACACACACACACACACACACAACACACACACACACGCACACACACAACACACACACACACACGAGGGGAGGGGGGGGGGCGGCAAGAGAGAGAAAAATACTTGAGTGCCTATTCCATTATCCTCAAAGAAAAAGAAATGAAAGAAAAGATAATCACACACGCACACACATACAAACATACAAACACACACAGACACTCACTCAAGCACACAAACACACATATACATACGACACACACACACACACACACTCAAACACACACACACAAACACAAACACACACACAAACACCACCAACACCACCAAAAACAATAAGGAAACGCCAACCAAACCTGTTTTTGTATTTTGTCCACCGTCACCACCACCCACCCACCCACTCACCAAAAACATCAAAGAAAAGCCAGCCAAACTTATTTCTGTATTTTGTCCACCATCATTACCACCATCCACCACCACCACCATCGACAAAAACAACGACAACAACAACAACAACAACAACAACGACAACAACAACAACAACAAGGAAAAGCCAACCAAATTTATTGTTGTATTTTGTCTAACTTCTCTTTCCTTTGTCTGTCTGTTTTTTCGTTGTTTTCTGTTGTTTGTTTCTTTCTCTGCCG
>CM054143.1:28126454-28128954 GCA_028751875.1 Rapana venosa | reverse complement strand
GCCTAGAAAAGTGAAAAGTTTGCGTTTGAAGTGTGTGGTGGTTTGATCCTCTTGAACCTTCCCCCCCCCCCCCCCCACCCATTCACTAGACCGTGAGTGATGGTATGGGTGCTAGGCTTTTAGATGAGTCGAGGTTTTGTTTTGCCATACGTCTTTAGTGCACGTAAAAGAACCCACAGCAACAAGAGAGTTGTCCTTGGACAAAGTCTGTCCCCAAAAAACCAAGTCTGATAGGGAAACGAATATACACATAACAAGAAAAGCACCCCCCCTCCACCCCGAAAAAAAAGTGGGCGGCGTTTTCTTCCTCTTTTTAGTTCTCCTATAAATCTTGCAGGCGTTGATGAAAGCACTGCACTTCATTGCACTGCAAGTTTTGTTTCCGCCAGCAGTATATTTTGGGAGTATGTTGATTTTGGCACGGGGCCAATGTATCCCTCTTCCTGTTCCAGAGTGCATATTGGACATTTTTCATGTCCTGCCATGCGGCAGCCGCTGTAGCAGATTGACTCTTCTTCCAAAAGATGGATGGTATTGTGCAGTGTTGAATTGTTTTGTACTGTATGTGTCGTGTTGTGTTGTATTGTATGTGTGTGTGTGTGTTGTAGTGTGTTGTGTTGTAGTACGTTGTAGTATATGATATATTATACATGTATAGAGTACATGTTGGACATGTACATGTTCACCATTGTCAGCGGTTATAGTAAACCTACTCTGCCACCAAGGACGGGTGGTAGTGTATTGGATTGAATTGTATTGCATTGTATTGCATTGCATTGTATTGCATTGTGTTGTATTGTATCGCATTGTATTGTCTTATGTTGTGTTGTGTTGTATTGCGTTGTATGTTTGTCTGTCGTGTTCGACGATGACCTCCAAAACAGCAGAGGAGGCAGCTGCTGTTTCGGAAATTAGGCAGAAATTTGATTATAGTGAAGATGCCTTGCCCACAGTACCATCCCCACTCTCTCGGCCAAGTGAGCATAAGGACAGTCAGCGTTGGAGATGTTCTCCAAAGGCCAACTAGCCCCCAGGGCTGCAGCACATAAGGACTGTGCGAGTCAAGCCTCCTAGTCAGAGAGTCATAGTCGATCACTAAAGACTAAGCTGTAAAGTGGAATTCCATGAGTGGGAAAGAAAGCCACTGGTCATACAGCCTCTCACTTTGCTGTTGCCCCCAGCGTCAGTGGTTTAATCATGTGATAAACCCCAGGCGCTGACTGCATATTGCGTTGTATTGTATTGTAGACATAGAGTGCATGTTGGATATTGTTCATGTCCTGCCATGTATCAGAGGCTGTAGCAGATTTACTTTTCTTCCAAAGATGGATGGTATCGTACTGTATTGAATAGTGTTGTATTGCATTGTATTGTATATACAGAGTGCGTGTTAGGTATTTTGATGTCCACAAAATGTCAGAGGCTATAGCGGGCTTGCTCATCCACCAAAGATGGATGGTATTGTGCAGTGTTGAGTTTTATTGTTCTGTATGTGTTGTGTCGTATTGTATTGTAATGTGCTGTACTGTATTGTATCGCATTATATTTTATTGTATTGCTTTGCATAATATTATGTTATACTGTATCATATTGTGTTATATTGCGTTGTGTTGTATTGTATTGTGTTATATGGTGTTGTGTTGCATTGCATTGTATTGTATTGTATACATAGAGTGCATGCTGGATATGTTCATGTCCACAATATGTCAGAGGCCATAGCAGACTTACCCTTCCACCAAACATGGATGGTATTGTATTGTATTCGTTTGTATTGTTTGTGTTTTTGTATTATAACGTATTGTATTGTATTATATACTTACACAGAGTTTTAAAAAAGTAAAGGTGTCCCATAACCTTTAAGGTCGTATGGAAGCGAGGCTTCAGAGACATTACTTCTCTAGGGCCAGCATATTGAGGGCAGCGCCCATCTCCTCCCCCCCTCGCTGCTTTACCTTCCCTGATTCTAAAGAGGCAGGTACCCATTTACAGCTGGGTGAACTGGGGAACTGTACCGAAGCCAAGGCGCGCAAACTGTCACCCATCCAAGTGGCAACCGCGCTCGACGCTGCTTAACTTGGCTGGGGGAAAGCGACTGCTCCGACCAATGAGCTATCCTGTCCCCTATACACAGAGAGCAGCATGTTGAATATTTTGATATCCACTATATCAGCGATCGTAGCAGGCTAACTCTTTTACCCCAAAACGGATGGTCCTTTAGCTTTTAACGAATGCACCAGCATGCTCTGCCTGCGTGTGTACTGGGGACAGATCTCGGTTTATAGTCTTACCCTAAGGGCGTGTAGAGAAACAGGTGTCAAAGCCACCAGTAGCTACACAACAAAGAAACAACCCCACAGGCAAAAGTACCACCGTCACAGAAAGAAAAAACAAATAAAGACAAAACATAACCAAAATATAGAGAAGAAAAAGTGAACGAACGAACGCACGAATGAGTTTTATTTCACAACAGCTACAAGTCCTATCAGTGCAAAGAGGGCAA
>CM054143.1:28113954-28121454 GCA_028751875.1 Rapana venosa | reverse complement strand
TTTGTTTCCTTTTCTTGTCTGGTCTGTATGTGTCATTGTTTTGCTATCACAGTATTTTTTCCTAAAAAGAATATTGCCAAGAACAACTGTTTTGTTGTCGTGGGTTCTTTTACATGCACTAAATGCATGAGGTTTATTGTCTGTCTCATCCGAAAGAATAGCCTCTGTTACACATGTCTCCATAAAACAGCACCTTCCTACCTCTGTGACTGTTTTCACATGTACACCCCTTCTTGTTCCCGCCGCTCTGCTGCAGATACCTTGTGCTTACGAATACCTAGATTCAACTAGTCCAAAGTTGGCCGTCGCTCTTTCTCTGTTTCTGGTCCATCGATCTGAAATGACCTCCCTCTCTCCCTTCGTCAAAAGCCTTCTCATGACGCTTTTAAATCCGGCCACAAGACGCATTTATTTCAAACCTAATATTCTCCCCTCTTGTTCCAGTTCATTTTTGTCCCTGCCCTCAACAGCCAAAGCTGCAAGTAAATGAGTAGGATGAATGAAAGCGCTTTGATTTGTTTTTTTGCAAGATATAGCGCTATATCAATTCCATTTATGATGATGATGATGATGATGATGATGATGATGATGATGATGATGATGATGATGATGATGATGATTATGAGAAGTTTCGGGCACAAATGGGGATCGAACGCGGACCCGGACTAAACCTAGGCCTTTCGCTTGCTAGGCAAGGTGCGTTACCTTTAGAACCATCGATTTCATGATGATCTATCCAACAGATGTAAGAAAAACCCAAGCCAATGCTGTGTTTCGAATGGGATTTCAGTGTTAAGCTTTTAAAAGCAAAATGGGATCGATGGTATCAAACGTGCTTGCTGCACCCAAAAAACTTAGAATGACAAGAAGACGCGGTATTTTGCGGACTCATCAATTAATGAAGACTCGCTGACAATACATGGTTGGTGCTGTTCTGTTTTGTGGGTAGATTTACATGCAAAATGGAATTATGTAATTATAGTGGGCAAATTTATATTTCTGGTAAAATGCATTGACGATATACAGACAGAGAGAAAGACAACGATACAGACAAATACACAAACAGACAGAGAGATAGATAGATAGGTGGGCATGCAGATAGAGAGACAGATCGATTGATTGATTGAAACAAAGATAGATAGATAGATAGATAGATAGATAGATAAAACATATACATTCATGTATAGTTAACTAGTTATTAAGTCATAAATGGTTAGATTGCTTTTAGGGGGGGGGGGGGGGATAACGCGTATGTAATAATATAATATATATTGTTTTTCTTTTAATTCTCATTTTGAGATGAACCCAACTGCACACATGACAGAAGAGAAGAAGAGGAAGAGGAAGAGGAAGAAGAAGAAGAAGAAGAAGAAGAAGAAGAAGAAGAAGAAGAAGAAAGAGAAGAAAGAAGAAGAAGAAGAAGAAGAAGAAAGAAGAAGAAGAATAAGGAGAAGAACAACAACAAAAACAAGAACAACAAGAACAACAAGAAGAAGAACAAGAACAACAAGAAGAAGAAGAAGGCGAGAGAGAGAGAGGAGAGAGAGAGAGAGAGAGAGAGAGAGAGAGAGAGAGAGAGACACACACACACACACACACACACACACACACACACACACACACACACACACACACACACACACACACACACACACACACAACACACCACACACACACACACACACACACACACACACACACACACACACACACGTACTCACTCACGGTCACAAAACAGAGACAGAAAGAAATAGGAAAAAAGAAACACACACACACACACACACACACACACACACACACACACACACACACACACACACACACACACACACACACACACACACACACACACACACACACAGGAACAAGAAGAGAAAAAAAACAGCTGAAAGCCCCAGGCAGAAGACGGGATCTAGGAGACAGATCAGGGCAGGACAATGCAGGATAGAGAGCACAACTGTACCACCACCACCACCACCACCACCACCACTGCCACCACCACCACCACCACCACCACCACCACCACCACCACCACCACAACCCTCACCACCACCACCACCACCACCACCACCGCCACGTAAGCAGTCCACACTAGAGAACAGAAATGCACGCCTGGCATGGAATACACAGAACGTGCTGAGAATGGGGCAGAGACTAAAGCAGTGGCACCAGGGAGGGAGGGAAGGGGAAAAAACAACAACACTCACACCGCTGGCTGCTTTCAACAGTTGCCCTTTTACTGTCAGTATTCCGAAGGGCTAACTTCCAGTAGTGGCTCAGAAGACAGGTTTTCTGTGTGGCGTAGTGGTTGCAGGCACGTGCGCGCGCGCTCGTGTGTGTGTGTGTGTAGGATTTTCCTGATTGACAGATCGTGGGTTCAAGTCCCTGAAGAGTTAGGGAGTAGCTTTCAAAAATCTTACATATTCAGTTTTTTTAATTTATCTATCTATCTATCTATCTAGCCATCCATACATCCATCTATCCATCCATCCATCCATCCATCCATCCATCCATCCATCCATCCATCCATCCATCTATATCTATCTATCTATCATTTATTATCTATCTTATTTTGTTATTCTTTCATTTTGAGTCTAATGGAACAAGCACTCCTGTGTGTTTTTTAAACTTCTAGTCCCCATGTGTATGCAGTTTTATAAACTTTGTCATCTGTTCCTACTGGCACACAACAGGTATTAACGTGTGCACAATATATTCTGCGTGCGTTCACACATGAGGCCTCAGTTTATAGTCTCATACGAAGGACTCCAAAAGACAGAAACATGGAGACAGATAGACACACAGAAAGACAGACATACAGACACACAAAAAGAGAGATTTACACAAACACAGAGTCACAAACAGAGGCAGAAAGACATGGGAAAAAAGACACACACATACACACACACACCACACACACACATGTACACACACACAAACACACACACACACGCACACACATATGTACACACACACACACACATGTACACACACACACGCACACACACATGTACTCACACACATGTACAACACACACACACACGCTTACACACACACACACACATGTACACACACACACACATGTACACACACACACATGTACACACACACACACATGTACACACACACGCGCACACACACACGCACACACACACACACACTTACACACACACACACACACACACACACACACACACACACACACACACACACACACACACACACACAGGAACAAGAAGAAAAAAAACAGCTGAAAGCCTAGGCAGAAGATGAGATCTAGGAGACAGATCAGGGCAGACAATGCAGGATAGAGAGCACAACTGCACCACCACCACCACCACCACCACCACCACCACCACCACACACCACCACCCTCACCACCACACCACCATCACTACCACCACACACCACCACCATCACCACCACCACCGCCACCATCACCACCACCACCCTCACCACCACCGCCACCACTACCACCACCACCACCTCCACCGCCACCATCACCACCACCACCACCACCCTCACCACCACCACCACCACAACCACCGCCACCACCAACCACCGCCATCACCACCACCACCACCACCGCCACCATCACCACCACCACCTCACCACCACCACCACCACCACCACCATCATCACCACCACCACCACCACCACCACCATCACCCACCACCACCACCACCACCACCACCACACATCACCACCACCACCACCACCGCCACCATCACCACCACCACCACAACCACCACACAACCGCCACCACCATCACCACCACCGCCACCACCACCGCCACCACTCTCACCCCACCACCACCACCACCACCACCACCACCACCACCACAACCACCACCACCCACCAACCATCACCACCACCACCCACCACACCACCACCACCACCACCACCACCACCACCACCACCACCCTCACCACATAAGCAGTCCACACTAGAGGACAGAAATGCACGCCTGGCATGGAATACACAGAACGTGCTGAGAATGGGGCAGAGACTAAAGCAGTGGCACCAGGGAGGGAAGGAAGGGGAAAAAACAACAACACTCACACCGCTGGCTGCTTTCAACAGTTGCCCTGTTACTGTCAGTATTCCGAAGGGCTAGCTTCAAGTAGTGGCTCGGAAGACAGGTTTTCTGTGTGGCGTAGTGGTTGCACGCTCGCACGCGTGCGTGTGTGTGTGTAGGATTTTCCTGATTGAAAGATCGTGGGTTCGAATCCCTGAAGAGTCAAGGGGCAGCTTTTTAAAATCTTAACTAACAAATTTATTTACTTTTTATTTCATTATCTATCTATCTATCTATCTATCTATCTATCTATCTATCTATCTATATATCTATCTATCTATCTATCTATCTATCTATCTATCCATCCATTTATTAATCCATATCTATCTATCTTTCTATCTATCTTTCTATCCATCTATCTATCTATCATTTATCTATCTCTCTATCTATCTTATTTTGTTATTCTTTTATTTCAAAGATAATGGAATAAGCACTCATGTGATTTGTTTTTTACATCTAGTCCTAGTGTGCATGCGATTTTGTAAATTTTGTCATCCGTTCAGACTGGCACACAATGGCCTACTCTATTGAAAAGCGGAACAGGCTTTAACGTGTGCGCAAAAATGTATTGCGAGCGTTCAAACACAGGGCCTCAGTTTATAGTCTCATCCAAAAAAACCCGAAAGACAGAAACATGGAGAGAGACAGATAGACACACAGAAAGACAGACACACAGACACAGAAAGAGAGATTTCCATACACTCACGGTCACAAACAGAGAGAAAAACATGGGGAAAAAGACACACACACACTCACACACACACACACACACACACACACACACACACACACACACACACACACACACACACACACACACACGCACACACACACACACACACACACACACACACACACACTCACACACCACACACACACACACACACACACACACACACACGCGCACACACACACACACACACACACACACACATACACACACACATGTACACACACACACACAAACAGGAACAAGAAGGAAAAAAACCCAGCTGAAAGCCAGGCAGAAGAAGGGATCTAGGAGACAGATCAGGGCAGGACATTGCAGGATAGAGAGCACAACTGTACCACCACCACCACCACCACCACCACCACCACCACCACCACGTAAGCATTCCACACTAGAGAACAGAAATGCACGCCTGGCATGGAATACACAGAACGTGCTGAGAATGGGGCAGAGACTAAAGCAGTGGCACCAGGGAGGGAAGGAAGGGGAAAAAACAACAACACTCACACCGCTGGCTGCTTTCAACAGTTGCCCTGTTACTGTCAGTATTCCGAAGGGCTAACTTCCAGTAGTGGCTCAGAAGACAGGTTTTCTGTGTGGCGTAGTGGTTGCAGGGCTAGGCGCGCGCGTGTGTGTGTGTGTGTAGGATTTTCATGTTTGAGAGATCGTGGGTTCGAATCCCTGAAGGGTCAGGGTGTATCTTTTTTTTAAACTAATTTATTTATTTATCTGTCTATCTAGCCATACATCTATCCATCCATCCATCCATCCATCCATATCTATCTATCTATCTTTCTATCTATCATTTTTTTATCTATCTTATTTTGTTATTCTTTTTTTTTTGAGTCTAATGGAATAAGCACTCATGTGGGTTTTTTTAAACTTCTAGTCCCCATGTGTATGCAATTTTATAAACTTTGTCATCTGTTCCTACTGGCACACAACAGGTATTAACGTGTGCACAAGATATTCTGCGTGCGTTCACACATGAGGCCTCAGTTTATAGTCTCATACGAAGGACTCCAAAAGACAGAAACATGGAGACAGATAGACACACAGAAAGACAGACATACAGACACACAAAAAGAGAGATTTACACAAACACAGAGTCACAAACAGAGGCAGAAAGACATGGGAAAAAAGACACACACACATACACACACACACACTTACACACACACATGTACACACACACACACACACACACGCACACACATATGTACACACACACAAATGTACACACACACACCGCACACACCACATGTACTCACACACATGTACACACACACACACTTACACACACACACACACACACACACATGTACACACACACACACACACGCACACACACACATGTACACACACATATGTACACACTCACGCGCACACACACACTTACACACACACACACTTACACACACACACACACACACACACACACACACACACACACACACACACACACACACACACACAGAGGAACAAGAAGAAGAAAAAAAACAGCTGAAAGCCCCAGGCAGAAGACAGGATCTAGGAGACAGACCAGGGCAGGACAATGCAGGATAGAGAGCACAACTGCACACCACCACCACCACCACCATCACCACCACCACCACCACCACCACCACCACCACCACCACCACCATCCACCGCCACCACCCTCACCACGTAAGCAGTCCACACTAGAGGACAGAAATGCACGCCTGGCATGGAATACACAGAACGTGCTGAGAATGGGGCAGAGACTAAAGCAGTGGCACCAGGGAGGGAAGGAAGGGGAAAAAACAACAACACTCACACCGCTGGCTGCTTTCAACAGTTGCCCTTTTACTGTCAGTATTCCGAAGGGCTAACTTCCAGTAGTGGCTCAGAAGACAGGTTTTCTGTGTGGCGTAGTGGTTGCAGGGCTAGGCGCGCGCGCGCGTGTGTGTGTGTGTGTGTAGGATTTTCATGACTGAGAGATCGTGGGTTCGAATCCTTGAAGAGTTAGGGTATAGCTTTTAAAGAATCTTAATTAATAATTTTTAAAAATTTGTTTTATCTATCTATCTAGCCATCCATCCATCTATGCATTCATTCATCCATATCTATCTATCTATCTATCCATCTTTCTATCTATCTTTCTATCTATCTATAATTTATCCATCTCTCTATCTTATTTTGTTATTCTTTCATTTCGAGGATAATGGAATAAGCACTCATGTGATTCTTTTTTACATCTAGTCCTAGTGTCCATGCGGTTTAATAAATTTTGTCATCGTTCAGACTGACACACAATGGCCTACTGTATCAAAAAGAGGAATAAACTTTAACGTATGCTCAAAATGTTCTGCGTGCGTTCGCAAACGGGGCGTCAGTTTATAGTCTCATCCGCAGGACTCCGAAAGACAGAAACACGGAGAGAGACAGATAGACACACAGAAAGACAGACAGACAGACGCAGAAAGAGATATTTCCACACACACACAGTCACAAACAGAGACAGAAAGACATGGGGGAAAAATACACACACGCACACACACACACACACTCACACACGCACACACACACAACACACACACACACCACACACACACACACACACACACACACACACACACACACACACACACAGGAACAAGAAGAAGAAAAAACCCAGCTGAAAGCCCCAGGCAGAAGACAGGATCTAGGAGATAGATCAGAACAGGACAAT
>CM054143.1:28083954-28108954 GCA_028751875.1 Rapana venosa | reverse complement strand
CTGAACACCGCCAAAGTGACCCAGCAGCAGTGCAGGGCCCCTCTGGCTGGTGGCCCCGCGGCGGCCTGATAGTGATTGGCTCCCTGTGGACCTCCGACTCTGAGGATGAGACATAACAAATATGGGTATGGCTGTGGCGGGGAAATTGGAATGAGCGGCGTGGGAACAGCAGGACGGGGGACGTCACAGAAGACGAGGCAGCAAAAAAAAAAAAATATTAGAGAGAGAGAGAGAGAGAGAGAGAGAGAGAGAGAGAGAGAGAGAGAGAGAGAGAGAGAGAGAGAGAGAGAGAGAGAGAGAGAGAGAGAATGCGATTGCGAAATGTTTATTCAGATTTAAGTCTAGGCCCCTTTCCGAAAGGGATAAACATGATATGAACACAAATATAAAGTGAGAGATAGACAGATAGATAAGATACCTAGATTGATAGGTAGATAGATAGACAAGATAGATATATAGATAGATAGATAGATAGACAGACAGACAGACACACACACACACACACACACACACACACAGATAGATAGATAGATAGATAGATAGATAGATAGATAGATAGATAGATAGACAGACAGACAGACAGACAGACAGACAGATAGACAAATAGAGACACACATACATAAACACACACACACACACACACACACACACACACACACACACACACACACACACACACACACACACACACACACAGTTCATCATACAACAATTACGCGCTTTTTTGAAGAAGATATTGATATTGTAATTCTATTCACGAGACGGAAATCTACCATCAGATTGAGAACTGAGCCACCATGCAAATAATAATTATTATTAACTGTAATTTCCTTTTCTGGATCAGCGGATGATGTTTTCCATCAGACTGGTTCCACCAAAGACAGTCACTCTGTCCTCTCCACTGGCTATTCTGTCTTGTCTGGCACTCGCCTAGGTAGGGTAGGGTAGGGTAGGGAAGGGTAGGGTAGGGTAAGGGTAGGGTAGGGTAGGGTAGGGTAGGGTAGGGTAGGAAAGGATAGGGTAGGGTAGGGTAGGGTAGGGTAGGGTAGGGTAGGGTAGGATAGGGTAGGGTAGGGTAGGGTAGGGTAGGGTAGGGTAGGGTATGGTAGGGTAGGGTAGGATAGGGTAGGGTAGGGTAGGGTAGGGTAGGGTAGGGTAAGGGGCAGGTTGATCGAGCGCAGTGGTATATGAAATACATTTCTGGGCTAGGGAGACTTGGAGTTTAGTGTGTTGCTGTTATTGTTGTTGTGGATGTGGGTGGTGGTAGTGGTGGTGGTGGTGGTGGTAGCGGGGTTGGTGGTGCTGTTGTTGTTGTTGTTTTGCTGTTGTTGTATCAGTTGCTGTTGTTGTTGTTACTGTTGTTCTCTTTTTGTATTTCTTGTATAGTCTTCCTGTTGTCCTTGTTGTTGTTCTTCTTCTTATTGCTCTTGTTGTTGTTGCTGGTATTATCGTTGTTGTTGTTGTTGTTGTTGCCTTCTTCTTCTTCTTCTTGCTCTTGTTGTTGTTGTTGCAATTATTGCCGTTGTCGTCGTCGTTGTTGTTGTTCTATTGTTCTTCTTTTTCTTCTTTGCATTCTCTTCTCCTCCTCCTTTTTTTTTTTTCGTATTCTGCTTCGTAGTTTTCCTCATCGCATTTTTCTTCTTCATATTTTTCACATTATGCTTTTCCTTCGCATTCTTCTTCTTTTTTTCATTCTTCTTTGCATTCTACTTGTTCTTGTTCTTGTTCTTGTTCTTGTTGTTGTTGTTGTTGTTGTTCTTCTTCTTCTTCTTCTTCTTGGACGTTCCCTAAATTTCTCACCCTATCCATCATCACGTAGAATAATCCCAATGTTTCATTACTTTTCATCACTTCTAGGCATCACTATGAGACCCGTAAATTTATACACACTGGGTGAGAATTTTGCGTGATAGTAATTTCTGTTTTTTTTTAATGCTTTTCTATACAAGCAGGCATACTCTGACTTCAGAAGAATATATGTGGATGGACTATATCAATGGGCAGAAGTGGTGGGTGTACTATGACTTGATTTATAATAATCTGAACTATGCGATTTGGCTGGTGAGGCCCATTGCACCTAAAGGTAAAAATGACAGATAGGTGTAAATCCATTCTTAACCAGGAATATAGAGAATACAGAGAGGTAGCAGATTCAGTAGTTAAAAACAGATAGCTTAGTTTGGACAGCATTCAACCAAGTGTGTGTGTGTGTGTGTGTGTGTGTGTGTGTGTGTGTGTGTGTGTGTGTGTGTGTGTGTGTGTGTGTGTGTGTGTGTGTGTGTGTGTGTGTGTGTGTGTGAAGTCAAGTCAAGTCAAGTCAAAATTTTATTTCCAGATGGTACATTGAATAAGCAATGCATTTGCTTTTTTTCATCAAGCCATCTATCTAAGAACAAATTTCGTATGTGTGTGTGTGTGTGTGTGTGTGTGTGTGTGTGTGTGTGTGTGTGTGTGTGTGTGTGTGTGTGTGTGTGTGTGTGCGTGCGTGCGTGTGTGTGTGTGCGAGAAAGAGAGAGAGAGAGAGAGAGAGAGAGAGAGAGAGAGAGAGAGAGAGAGAGAGAGAGAGAGAGAGAGAGAGAGAGAGAGAGAGAGAGATTATTATTATTATTTATTCTTTTATTTCGAGGATACCGGAATAAGCACTCATTTGCTTTTTAACATCCCGTCCCCGTGCGTATGTAGTTTGTAAATTTTGTCATCCGTTCCCACCGGCACATAATAATAATAATAATAATAATAATAATAATAATAATAATAATAATAATAATAATAATAATAATAATAATAATAATAATAATAATAATAATAATAATAATAATGTATGGAATTTATATACGCTGAATCTTGTAAAGCAACAAATCAAAGCGCTCATGATGGCCTACTCTTCCAAAAAGCGGAACGGGTTTTAATGTGTGCGCAAGATGTTATGGGTGCGTTTGCACACGGGATCTCGGTTTATAGTCTCATCCGAAGGACTTTTATAGGGAGAGAGAGACAGACATACAGACAGAGAGACAGAGAGACAAAAAAGATAAACAGACAGACAGACAGACAGAAACGCAGTAAGGAATCGGCGGGGCAATATACAGCAGCGATATTTTTTTTATTTACTTCAGGCAGCGCGCTGTTAGTGAATGAAAACTAGCAGAGACCTTTTGGCCATTCATCCCTTTCCAGGCAGCGGGGTTGGGGGGGAATAGTGGATCTTTTGCACGTGGTAGGGGGGGATACTGGATCTTTTGCATGGGGTAGGGAGGAATAGTGGATCCTTTGCATGGGGTAGGGGGGAATAGTGGATCCTTTGCATGGGGTAGGGGGGAATAGTGGATCCTTTGCATGGGGTAGGGGGAATAGTGGATCCTTTGCATGGGGTAGGGGGAATAGTGGATCTTTTGCACGGGGTAGGGGGGAATACTGGATCTTTTGCACGGGGTAGGGGGGAATACTGGATCTTTTGTACGGGGTAGGGGGGAATACTGGATCTTTTGCACGGGGTAGGGGGGGATACTGGATCTTTTGCACGGGGTAGAGGGGAATACTGGATCTTTTGTACGGGGTAGGGGGGAATACTGGATCTTTTGCACGGGGTAGGGGGGGATACTGGATCTTTTGCACGGGGTAGAGGGGAATACTGGATCTTTTGCACGGGGTAGGGGGGAATACTGGATCTTTTGCACGGGGTAGGGGGGAATACTGGATCTTTTGCACGGGTAGGGGGGAATACTGGATCTTTTGCACGGGGTAGGGGGAAATACTGGATCTTTTGCACGAGGTAGGGGGGAATACTGGATCTTTTGCACGGGGTAGGGGGGAATACTGGATCTTTTGCACGGGGTATGGGGAATACTAGATATTTTGCACGGGGTAGGGGGGGAAATACTGGATTTTTTGCATCATCCATGCCACTGGCCATTGATGGCTCATTCGTCTAGGAAAAGACTGATGAGTTTGTTTGCTTTTTTGTTTGTTTGTTTGTTTGTTTGTTTGTTTGTTTTGATCCTCGGCTAGAGCTCTGAGGTTTTACCAATGGTAAGATTTCGCGTCGACTGTTTAAAACATTTAACAAAAAATGCAAGAGCAAGAACAACAACAGGAACAACCACAAGAACAAAAATAGCAAAATCAGCAGCAACAATAAAATCTACAGCAGTAACAATAATAACAGCAACACAACAACGGTAACAACAACAAGAACAACGACAATAACAACAGTAGCAAGAACAGCAACAATAACAACAACAACATCAGCAACAAAAACAACAACAGTAACCAAACAAACCACCAGCAACAACATCACCAGCATCAGAAACAACAACAACAACCACAACAAAAACAACAACAGCTACAGCAGCAGCAACCACAAACTTTCAACGATACGCTGAGTTAAACCTTTTCTCTGGGGCATTTATTTTACTGGGTATGTCTGTTTGAATATTGCCATTGTGGGTATTTTTTCTACCCTGGGTAGCCCTTCTCTGATGCCAGAGTCCTAGGAGGTTTGAAGCTCAACCGAAAGTATCGATCTTTGAAAGCAAGACTGGAAGCTTTTGACACATCCACAAAGGCCTCACGCAATTTACGATTCTATGAGAATTGCTTTTGAACAATCAACAAAGGCATTGAAGGTTGAAAGAGGGTGAGAGAAAGAGAGAGAAAGAGATAGATTGATAAGCAGAGAGAGAGAGAGAGAGAGAGAGAGAGAGAGAGAGAGAGAGAGAGAGAGAGAGAGAGAGAGAGAGAGAGAGAGATAGATTGATAAGGAGAGAGAGAGAGAGAGAGAGAGAGAGAGAGAGAGAGAGAGAGAGAGAGAGAGAGAGAGAGAGAGAGAGAGAGAGAGAGAGAGAGAGAGAGTACAATTGGTTTTATGTGTAAGGTTTTTATACCCATTATCATGAAGGAGATAAGGTGGAGATAGTGTTTCACATTATCATTCCAAAACCACATACAAGAGAAGCACAGGCAATAACAATGTTGGCACGATTTCGCGAATGAAATTGGAACATTGTAATGGTCTTTATTCATGATCACTTTACCTATGCTATTTTTTTTTCTCCTGTGGAATAGTAACAGTTAAGTGTCAAGGCTGCTATACAGCACGATCATGATTACGCTTTAACTAGCTGATTTACATTCTGTAATCATCCTATGCAGTCCATCTGATTTTGCTTGCAAACTGTTGCGAAAGTTGCATTATCCTAGAATTAATGTCCTGGCCAGTAAATCATCTTGCATGCGCACGCGCGCACGTGCGCGCACACACACACACACACACAC
Source organism: Rapana venosa (assembly GCA_028751875.1). Taxonomy (NCBI): domain Eukaryota; kingdom Metazoa; phylum Mollusca; class Gastropoda; order Neogastropoda; family Muricidae; genus Rapana; species Rapana venosa. The sequence continues at coordinate 28,103,680 of CM054143.1, read as the reverse complement.
ACACACACACACACACCTTATCCTTATCTCCGACTGTACACTCTAAGTGACCTACATTTGCACTGTCATGTTCTTCACTGGCACTTTCACAGCTTAGTATTGTATGTATCTGCACAACAGACATTTTCACAGAATATTGTTTCAACACACCAAAGTGTCACTGTCTGTCCGTCACACTGAGTCACGTCAGTTTGTGGATTTTTTTCCAGCTGCAAAGTGTCAAGCAGAGGAGGTAAAAACTTACTACTGAAACAAACAATTTCATTTTCACTATCTGCTGCATGAAATACACTGGGTGGGGTGGATAAAAATAAACTGGATAAGTAGGTTTCATTCTCACTTCTATTTCTGTGTCTGTTCACCGGCTATTCTTCAGCACTTCTCTTGTCTCTTCTTACTTGGGATTGGCATTTCCCTCTACATACAGTGCTGCGTGTTTCTCCCTTAGGGGAATGGTGGGAAATTGAAGTGGACGGTCTGAGAACGAGAAAAGTTTGTTTGTCGCGACCCTCAATCTAAAAGGGAAGGTAAAGTAATTTCTGGCAGTGCTGCAGTCAGCATGCTTTCGTGTGTGCTAGGGGGTTCTTCTGCAGGTATCTCAGGTGCATAACACCCTGAAAATGACAACAGTGATTATCACTTGACTGTAGAGAGAAACACATCTTGCTAGATGGCAGGAAAGGGAAGCTTCTCAGAGAGAGAGAGAGAGAGAGAGAGGAGAGAGAGAGAGAGAGAGAGGAGAGAGAGAGAGAGAGAGAGAGAGAGAGAGAATTGGTTTGATGTGTAAGGCTTTTATACCCATTCTTATGAAGGAAAAAGAGTGGGGATAGTGTTTCATGTTATCATTCAAAATCACACACAAGAAAAGCATAGGCATTGATGGTGGCATGGTTTCCATGACTGTCATGAAATTGGAGCAGTGTAACGCATTTTTGTTCTCCCATGGAACAGTAACAGTTAAGTGTGAAGGTTGCTATACAGCACGATCAGTAATTACTGTTTCCAAAAGCTGATTTACATTCTTTAATTGTCCTATGCAGTTCATCCAGTTTTGTTTGCACACGGGTGCCCACGTTTCAGTACCCTGCAATCAATGTCCTCTGGTTCCATTTTGAGCTGTTGTTACTTTATTCAGCACAGTTCCTGGCCAGCAAATCATTTCACCCACACACACACACACACACACACCTTATTCTTATCTCTGACTGCATGCTCTGAGTCACCAGAAATTGCACTCTCTTCTTCTTCACTGGAACTTTCTCTTTCACAGCTTAGTATTGTATGTATCTGCACAACAAGCATCTTTACAGAAAGTTGTTTCATCACACCAAAGTGTCACTGTCTGTCCGTCACACCGAGTCACGTTAGTTTGTAGATTTTTTTGTCCAGCTGCAAAGGGTCAGGCAAAACTACAGGAGGAGGTAAAAACTTACTACTGAAACAATTTCATTTTCACTGTCTGCTGCATGAAATACCCTGGGTGGGGTGGATACAAATAAACTAGGTAAGAAGGTTCCATTCTCACTTCTATTTCTGTCTCTGTTCACCCGCTATTCTTCGGCACTTCTCTTGTCTCTTCTTACTTGGGATTGACATTTCCCTCTGTATACAGTGCTGCGTGTTTCTCCCTTAGGGGAATGGTGGGAAATTGAAGTAGACGGTCTGAGAACGAGAAAAGTTTGTTTGTCGCGACCCTCAATCTAAATGGGAAGGTACAGTCATTTCTGGCGTGCTGTAGTCAGCATGCTTTCGTGTGTGCTAGGGGTTTCTTCTGCAGGTATCTCGGGTGCATAACACCCTGAAAATGACAAAAGTGATTAGCATTTGACTGTAGAGAGAAACGCATCTTGCTAGATACCCGAAAAGGGATGCTTCTCAGAGAGAGAGAGAGAGAGAGAGAGAGGGGAGAGAGTGAGAGAGAGAGAAGGGGACAGAGAGAGACAGAGAGACAGAGAGAGAGAATTGGTTTGATGTGTAAGGCTTTTATACCCATTCCTATGAAAGAAAAAGGGTTGGGATAGTGTTTCACATTATCATTCAAAACCACACACAAGAGAAGCATAGGTAATGATGATGGCATGGTTTCCATGACTGTCATGAAATTGTATCAGTGTAACGGTTTCTATTCAAGATTACTAGACCTTTGCTAATTTTTTTTTATCCATTGGAATAGCAACAGTTAAGTGTGAAGGTTGCTATACAGCATGATCAGTAATTACTGTTTCCAATAGCTGATTTACATTCTTAAATCATCCTATGCAGTTCATCCATTTTGCCTGCAAAAGGGTGCGAACATTTCAATACCCTGCAATTAATGTCCTCTGGTATCACTTTTGAGATGTTGTTATTTTATCCAGCACAGATACTGGCCAGCAAATCATTCCACACACACACAGACACACACACACACCTTATTCTTATCTCTGACTGCAGTTGCAATTGCACTCTCATCTTCTTCAAGGGTACTTTCTCTTTCACAGCTTAGTATTGTATGTATCTGCACAACAAGCATATTCACAGAATATTGTTTCATCACACCAAAGTGTCACTGTCTGTCTGTCTGTCACACTGAATTATGTCAGTTTGTAGATTTTTTCCAGCTGCAAAGTGTCAGGCAAAAGTACATGAGTAGGTAAAAATTTACTACTGAAACAAACAAGTTCATTTTCACTTTCTGCTGCGTGAAATACACTGGGTAGGGGTGGATAAAAAATAACCTGGGTAAGAAGGTTTCATTCTCACTTCTATTTCTGTCTCTGTTCACCGGCTATTCTTCAGCACTTCTCTTGTCTCTTCTTACTTGGGATTGACATTTCCCTCTGTATACAGTGCTGCGTGTTTCTCCCTTAGGGGAATGGTGGGAAATTGAAGTAGACGGTCTGAGAACGAGAAAAGTTTGTAAGTTTGTTTGTCGCGACCCTCAATCTAAAAGGGGAGGTACAGTCATTTCTGGCGTGCTGTAGTCAGCATGCTTTCGTGTGTGCTAGGGGTTTCTTCTGCAGGTATCTCGGGTGCAGAACACCCTGAAAATGACAAAAGTGATTATCACTTGACTGTAGAGAGAAACGCATCTTGCTAGATGCCAGGGAAGGGATGCTTCTCACGCAGAGAGAGAGAGAGAGAGAGAGAGAGAGAGAGAGAGAGAGAGAGAGAGAGAGAGAGAGAGAGAGAGAGAGAGAGAGAGAGAGAGAATACGAATACGAATACGAAACTTTTTATTGAGGGTAAATGGATAAGCTTACAGCTTCTTTACACCATACCCCCAGCCCCACCCACCCATTCCCTTTCCCCCAAAGAAAAACGCAAAGGAAAAAGCCCAAAACATCTTAAATGTAAATAATTGCATAAACAATTTCAAGTTAAATAGAGAGAGAGAGAGAGAGAGAGGGGAGAGAGAGAAGAGAGGAGAGAGAGAGAGAGAGAGACAAACAGACAGACAGAGGGGTGGGACATGTGATTCTACTGCCAGGAGAGAGAGCGAGTGAGCTAGCGAGCGAGCGAGCGAGAGAGAGAGAGAGAGAGATGGAGAGATGTGACCCTAACGCTTCTCATTGTAAGATTTTAGTGCATGAAAAGCACAAAAGAACAGCCACAAGAACAAGAAATAATAACGTCAAGCATAAAGAAAACCTAATCCCTATACATATTCTATATTATAATATCAAGACGTCATTATTGATCATATCAAACAATTTCGTGCGAACAATGATAGGGATTCTTTGGATATTGTTCTAATCACCAGCCCAGAAGCATATCGGTTACATCTCAGACAGCAATATCGAATGCTCAAAACCATTTTGAGACAAGCTAATGCAAAAACAATGACAGACAAGAAGAAAGCGGACAGGGAAGGACAAAGGAGGAAGAACAATGGACACAAAGAAGGACAACACAAGACCATAAAAGCAATGGAGGTCGATTCAGGAATAAAAAAGGAATTGATATTTCTGGCCATTTCTCTCCACATGAAACAAACCCATGAAGCAGCTGATTCCTCTGTGAATATGCCGGGGGATGGGGGGGAGGGGGGGGGGGGGGCTGTCAGTATATTGTTTTTTATTTTTTATTTATTCTTTTATATCGAGGATAATGGAATAAGCACTCATGTGCTTTTTTTACATCCAGTCCCCGTGTGTATGCGGTTTTGTAAATTCTGTCATCTGTTCCCACCGGCACACAATGGCCTACTCTTACGAAAAGCGGAACAGGATTTAACGTATGCGCAAGGTGTTCTGCGTGCGTTCGCACACGGGGCCTCGGTTTATAGTCTCATCCGAAGGACTTTTGGGGAGAGTGGAGTCGGCACTGATGTTAACCCCAGGGGAAAATATCCCCCTTGAACGGGAATCGAACCTGGGTCGTCAGATTGCGAGCGCAATGTTCTGACGACTAGGCTATCCCATATCCCCCACGTTCTGGAAATTCTGTACTAGAAATTCCCTCTGTTTTATCCCTTTCTTTGTTTCTGCCCTGTTCATTTTTGTCTTGTCACATCCTTTTTGTCTATTTTCTGCCTTCTTGGTCTATTCTTCTGCCTTTTTTCTCTAGAGAAAACTTAAAAGATAGCAGTTCTCTCCTAGATGAATGTCGGATGCGCTGGGCTTGACTTGACAGGCGCTTAACGGCAGCTCAATGCATCGTCGCTCACAATTTAGGACAGACAATGACAGTTGCTGTCTGAGCGTTCAACGAGGGCAAAGAAGAAGAAGGAGGAACAGTTGTTACTGTCTTCGGGGATAAACTACAACTCCACAAGCATTAGTCAAAACAGCGGATGAAGAGTGCTACGACTTTTATTTCATTATTTCATTTTCATTTTATTGTTTTGTTTTGAGGATAATGGAGTAAGTACTCGAGTGCTTTGTTTTTAATCCAGCCCCGGGTGTATGCAGTTTTGTCAATTTTTTCATCCGTTCCCACTGGCACACAATGGCCTACTCTTCCGTAAAGTGGAACGGGTTTAAACGTGTGCGCAAGATGTTCTGCGTGCGTTCGCACACGGACCTCGGTTTATTCTCTCTCTCTCTCTCTCTCTCTCTCTCTCTCTCTCTCTCTCTCTCTCTCTCTCTCTCTCTCCAATGCAAAATATATCACAGCAAAATATGCTGGCATCATGGAGAAACAGAAATGACATTTATTTCTTTATTATTTCATCACTATGTTCAGCAAGATAGAGCATATTCAGGTGTTTAAGCATACACTATGTAACCGGGTGAGGGTAAAGGTTCTCCCATAACCTATGTGGTCGTAGGGGAGCGAGGCGTCAGAAACCTCACTTCTCTAGAGGCCAGCATATTGAGGGCGGCACTCATCTCCTCTCCCTCGCTGCTTTACCTTCCCTGTCCCTAAACAGGGAAGGTATTCATTTACTGCTGGGTAGACTGGGGGACTGTATTAGTCAACCATCCACTTGATAACCACACTCGATGCTTAACATTGGCCTGGGGAAAGCGAGTGATCTGACCACTGAGCTATCCCATCTTCTTTAACCGAGTAAAGAGCAAAGGTAACCAGGTACTTCACATGAAAACATCAGTTTAAACATCTACAGCAAGCAGTTTGTTTCCAATACTGAAACAGTCTGATATAATGAGCCCGGAAAACGTTTTCCCCACAGCATTTATATTGATACCCCAAAACGACGGATTTTTGACACCCATATCTTTCATCTTTTATTCTTTTTCTTCTTTGTCAAATGTCTATAAACCAACTATTGTTATCTGTCATTTAAGCAAAAATGCGTTGTGCTGCCGTTAATTAAACGCCTGACAAGTCACGCCCAGCGAATCCAACTTCAGCATGGAAGAGAATTTTTATCTTTTACGCCTTACTGGGGATGGGGGGGGGGGGGGGCAGAGAATGGACCATGAATACACAAAAAAGGCAAGAAGGAGATGGCAGGAAGAAAAGGAACAAGGCAGAAACAAATATAAGAGAAGGATAGAAATAAAGAAAAAAAGGAAGTTCTAGCGCATTTTTTCCAGAATGTGTGAATGCTATTTATACTGACAGCCACCCACCACCCTACCCCCGGCATTCCCATAGGGGATCACTTTTTTTTTTAAACCAAGATAAAGTGTTTTATATAGCCTTGTTACGGGTATTCTGTCCAACATCCATTCTGGTCAGTTTCAGCCAGTGAATGTGGAATGTATTTATTTATCAGGAATTGACCCAAACTGATTTGCTGACACTTTCATTAGACATCATGCCGCATTCTCATTGGTAAATTCAATCTAGAATGTAAATAAGAGAGAGAGAGAGAGAGAGAGAGAGAGAGAGACAGACAGACAGACAGAGAGAGAGAATGACAATGACAAACTCTTTTATTTCAAGGATAATGAATAAGCACCCGCGTGCTTTTTACATCCAGTCCTCGTCCTTAGAGATACATTGTATGGTAACAAAATAAAACAAGAGAGAGAGAGAGAGAGAGAGAGGGAGAGAACTCATCTCTGAAAGGATTTATTCATAAATAGGTCGTTGGCCCGTACATGAACTCACCGAACACTCGTAGGAATACACGGCGATTCACAGCTTTGACAAACAAAACAAATGCAAACAAACTCACAGGAAAATACCCCCCCCCCCCTTACGACATAAATTGTATTAGCATTACTACATTCCTAGGGGCAGATAGAGTCTAAATGCATTAGCGCTGGTTGATATATTTTGCTGGGATATATATTCTGCATTGGGGAGAGAGAGAGAGAGAGAGAGAGAGAGTTACTGTGGTAATGGGTTTTTGCCCATTCTACATGGGACAGAGGGAAAGAGAATAAACAAAATCTTAACATTTCAAAAGTGTGTGTGTGTGTGTGTGTGTGTGTGTATGTGACAGATTGTATGACGGATTGAATCTTTAATGGGTAAAGAATTATGCACTACAAAAGGCCTTTGTACAAGTTCTTCCCCAGAGAGAGAGAGAGACAGACAGACAGACAGACAGACAGACAAACAGACAGACAAGACATGGACAGACAGAAACACTGAAACAATGACAAACAAACAAGCAGACAGATAGAAAAAACACACCAGACAGACAGACAAACACAAATACAGACAGACAGACAGGCAGACAAACGGACAAAGAAAGCTTCACACTATACATGCTGATTCTCTACCCAGAACGTGGGGTCAAACAAAGGCAGAGGCCCTGCAAGGGATTGTGTAACAGACTGAATTAGCATAAGCACGAGAGCGCGCACAGTGTCAGTTGCACAGGCACGTGACAACTGCGAGTCCTCAACATCTGTGACCTCTTTTTTTTCTGTATTGGTAGGGTGTTGTTTTTTTTTACCCGGAATTCTGCAGGACTGAACATTAGCATGCAGATTTTCCTGAGTGCTGCAGAGTTGAACAGAGCATGGATTTTTCTTTTACTGATGCAGCAGAATTGAACATAGCGTGCAGTGTTTTATGATTTCTACAGAATTGAACATGACATGCAGTGTTTTCTGGGTGGTACAGAAATGAACATAGAATGCAGTTTTTCCTTAGATCTGCAGAATTGAAGATAGAATAGAATGCCGTGTTTCTGAGTGTTGCAGAATTTGAACATAGCATGCAGTCTCTCCTGAGTGATGCATAAATGAACATAGCAGACATAATTCTATCATTTCTGCAGAATTGAACATAGCCTGCAGTATTTCTGAATTCTGCAGCATTGAACATATAATGCAGTTTTTCATGAGATCTTCAGAATTGAAGATAACATGCAGGTTTTTCCCCCTGAGTGATGCAGAATTGAACATAGCATGTAGTGTTTCCTGAGTGTTGCAGAGTTGAACATTAGAATGCAGTGTTTTCTGAGTGTTGCAGAATTGAATATAGAATGCTTATTTTCCTGAGTGCTGCAGAATTGAAAATAAAATGAGAAGTTTCCTGAGTTCTGCAGAATTGAATAGAGCATGCAGATTTTTATGTTTTGAAGAGTTGAACAAAGCATGTAGTGTTTCATGAGTGCTACAGAATTGAACATAGAATGCAGGTTTTCCTTAGGTCTGCAGCAGTAAATATAGCATGCAGTTTTTCATGAGTTCTGCACAATTGAACAAAGCAGGCAGTGTTTTCTGCGTGCTCCAGAATGGAATATAAAATGTATTTTTTCCCCTGAATGCTGCAGAATTGAACATAGCGTGCAGTGTTTCCTGACTTTTGCAGAATTGATCTTAGCATGCAGTGTTTCCTGAGTTCTGCAGAATTGAACATAGCACGCAGTGTTTCCTGAGTGGCGCAGAATTGAAGATAGCATACAATATTTTTCATGAGTGCTACAGAATTTAATGTAGAAGGCAGTTTTTCCGGAGTGCAGCAGAATTGAAAACATACAGTTCTTTTCATGAGTACTGCAGAATTGAACATAGCATGCAATGTTTCCCGAGGCCTGCAGAATTGAACATATCATGCAGTTTTTCCTCAGTTCTGCAGAATTGAACGTAACATGCAGCGCTCACTTCGGACTGTTGAACTGAATGAAGCATTTTCCTTTGGTCTGAGTGTTCGCATGCAAAAGTACGTGAGCAGGCACACATGCGTGCGTTTCTATTCTACAATAGTACCGTAAATTTATTTCGAGGATAATGGAATGAGATCGTATGTGCTTTTTTACGCATAGTCCCCGTAGCTTAATAAATTTTGTCATTTGGCTCCCACCGGCACATAATGGCCTAGCCCTCCAAAAAGCGGAACAGCTTTTAACGTGTTAGCGAGATGTTCTGCGTGCGTTCGCACACGGGACCTCGATTTATTGTCTCATCTGAAGGATGTACAAGAATGCAAGAGTGTGTGCGTGTGTGTGTGTGTGTGTGTGTGTGCGTGCGTGTGTGCGTGCGTGTGTGTGTGCGTGTGTGTTTGTGCGTGTGTGTGTGTATGTGTGTGTGTGTTTTGGGTGGTGTGTGTGTGTGTGTGTGTGTGTGTTGTGTGTGTACGTGTGTGTGTGTTCTTTCTTTAATTTAACATCTGTTCACTCAAGGTGATATTAGACCAAAGATAAAGTGTTACAATATATAGAGAACGGGTGTACGCACGTGTGTGCATGCGTGCGTGCGTTTGTGTGCGTGCGTGTGTGTGTGTGTGTGTGCACGCGTGCGTTCGTGCGTGTGTGTGTGTGTGTTTTGTGTGTGTTGTGTGTGTGTGTGTGTGGTGTGTGGTGTGTGTGTTGTGAGTGTGTGTGTGGTGTGTGTATGTGAGGGTATGCATACTTACAGGCATGTAGGAATTCGTGATAGGTTGAGAGTGGAGGTGATTGGGTGGATGTGTGTGTATGTGTGTCTGAGTTTGTGTGTGTATATATGTATGTGAATATGCGTGTGTGCGTGTATGCATACTTGCGTGCATGCGCGCGCGGACGCGCGCGTGCCGCGCGCGGAGGGCACGTTCTTTCATTCCAGATAAAGGCAAGTTTCCTTTTTCCGTCAATATCTCTGGCTTAGAACCGCTTGCATGCCGCTAGCTGTATTGTTCTCTGATTGAAATGCTGTCTCCTGAACTGCCCTGACTGTTGTGTGTCGTCTGTCGTTTGGAAGAAAGGAAAAATCGATCATAAATAATGAGAAGCAATGACAGAGCAATACAGAGAGATCAGAATCTACATGTTTGTTTGTTTGATTTTGTGTGGTTTTTTTCTCTTCCTAAAATGAAAGAGGGAAGAAAAGTTGGCCGTATAAAACGCTAGGATGAGAAGGATGTGTCGTGCTGGTGTGTGTGTGTGTGTGTGTGTGTGTGTGTGTGTGTGTGTGTGTGTGTGTGTGTGTGTGTTGTGTGTGTGTGTGTGTGTGTGTGTGTGTGTGTGTGTGTGTGTGTGTGTGTGTGTGTGTGTGTGTGTGTGTTTGTGTTGTGTGTGTGTTGTTGTGTGTGTGTGTGTGTGTGTGTGTGTGTGTTGTTGATGTGTTTGTGTGTGTGTGTGTGTGTGTGTGTGTGTGTGTGTGTGTGTGTGTGTGTGTGTGTGTGTGTGTGTGTGTGTTGTGTGTTGTGTGTTGTGTGTGGTTTGTGTTTTGTGTGTTTTTTTTTGGTTTGTTTGTGTTTTGCGTGTGTTTTGTGTTGTGGTGTGTGTGTGTGTGTGTGTGTGTGTGTGTGTGTGTGTGTGTGTGGTGTGTGTGTGTGTGTGTGTGCGTGCTACCACCCACCTCCACCCCTAAAAAAAAGGAACACAAAAAACAGAATCTGCTCTAAAAAACACTAGTATAAAAAGTCTCCTGAACTGATCGAGACTTTTTTTTCGTTCATCGGCTGGAGTTCTGAGGTTCACCAATGTTAAGATTTTTCCGTATGCGACCGTTTTTAGCCCATTATGAAGGTAGTCGCATTCCACATTCGGGGATGTGTGCTGGCTATGTTCGTGTTTCCGTAATCCACAGAACGCTGACATGAATCATGGGATCTTTAACGTGTACATTAAACAAACAAAAATCTTCTGCATGTGCATATACACACGGACGAAATTAAAGCACAAGCAGGTCTGCATTTGAAGTTGGCCTGTGGTATCGTAAACAATACCTATTCTTAATTCATCACACACCGCCAAGATTCAAACTCACGCCTCCATGAACCCATGAGACTTGAAGTCGGATGGTCTTAACCACTCGGCAATAGCGTCCGTCGGAAACATATTTAAATTAGACCATTCATGCCGTTTACGCACATTCAAATTGATCTACTTTGCATTCTTTTGATTTCCAAACTCCTCTCATCTATGTCCGTAAAACAAGAAAAAGAAACGGTGTGATGTGGGGATGGAACTAGTGTCATACTTCAATGCCACTTAAGAAAATTCTTCTTTTTCTTAGACATCGAACGCTCGGAGAGCAACTATTGTTGTCTGTCATATGAGCGAAAATGCGTCACGCTGCCGTTAAGCGCCTTACAAGTCAGGCCCAGCACATCCGACTTCAGCGTGGAAGAGAATTGTTATAGTTCAAGTCTTTCTATTGAAAAAAAAAGGGCAGAAGAATTAACCGAGAAAGCAGAAAATAGACAAAAAAGAAGGTAGCAGAATTACAAGGAACAAGGCAGAAAGAGAGGGATAGAACAGAGGGAATTTCTAGCACACATTTTTTTCAAGAGGGGGGATGTTATTTATACTGCAAGGCTTCTGGCATCCCCAAGGGGGAAACTTCAGGAAATAAAGGCAGACGGTATTCTATGGGCGTGGTAGTTAAGTGGTTAGACTCTGAGACTCCTGATTCGATGGTAATGAGGGCGCGAGTTCAAGTTGCCAAAGAGACAAACAGACAGACAGAGAAATGGATAGATAGATAGACAAACAAACAGAGAAATATATAGATAGATAGATAAACAGATACATAGATAGGTAGGTAAATAGATAGATAGACAGGCAGTTATTTAGGTAGATAGATAGATAGATAGATGGACGGACGGACGATGGACGGATAGATAGATAGAAAGAAAGATAGAAAGAAAGAAAGATAGATAGATCGATAGATACATAGACAGAGAGACAGAGAGACAGGTAGAGAGAAATAGAAACAGAGAGAGAGAGAGAGAGAGAGAGAGAGAGAGAGAGAGAGAGAAAGAGACACACACACACACACACACCGACAGAGAAAGAGTGTCAGACAGATAGAGACAGACACAGAGAGACAGATATACAGACAGACAGAGACGGAGACACGGAGATAAGTCTGGCCAAGCCTAAGACCTCAAGGTTTGATAGACAGGAGATTTAACCACCACGCCCCGAACCACCAAAGTGAGCCACACGTGATCCCATTAAGGATACTCTGCACAGTATTTCTGCAGGAGTTCGCTCAACTAGTCAGACGTGGTAATTTCGCAAACAACCAACGTTGCTTCGTCCCAATTATAAGAGTGGGACTGGGACAGTGAGAATGCGCTTACCCCCTAGGTAAAGTGATCAGACAGTGCTAATTTTTTTAAGGTGTCGCTGTGTGTAGGGTGCTGCATAATTATACGTTGTTGTTGTTGGCGGAGGTGTCCCTGTTGTTATTGCTGCTGCTGCTGGTTTTGATGCTGTTGTTGTTGCTGCTGCTTCTGATGCTGCTTTTGTTGCTTTTGTTATTGTTGTTGGTGTTGTAAAGTCTTCGAGCTGTCAGCCAGAATAAGACTTTAACTCTTTGAGTATCATCCCTTGTGGGGGATGAGGGAGGCTTGTCAGTAAAAATAGCATGTCCACCTTCTTGGAAATTTTGAGCTAGGAATTCCCTCTTTTCTGTCCCTCTCTTTGTTGCTGCCTTTTTTTCCCTTTTCTTCTTGTCACCTGCTTCTTGTCTGTTTTATGCTTTTGGTCTGTTTTGCCTTGGGGTTTTTTTTCAAGAAAGGCTTGGAACATAACAACTTTCTCCCACGCCGAAGTCGGATTCGCTGGACCTGACTTGTCAGGTGCTTAATGGCAGTGCAACACATTTTTGCTCTATGCAAAGAAGAAGAAGAAGAAGAAGAAGAAGAAGAAGAAGAAGAAAAAAAAAAAAAAAAAAAAAAAAAAGAAGAAGAAGAAGAAGAAGAAAAAAAAGAAGAAGAAGAAGAAGAAGAAGAAGTAATCATAACTCTGGGGAACTAGTGTGACACATAAAGTGCACCCTGGATGAAAAGTTTATACTTTTGACAGTTTTTCAACATGTGATTTAGGCAGACGTGCTTCGCTTCAGAGGATTGTTTTCTCTCTTTTTAACAGAGGATACAGTATTATGCTAGGAACCTGAACCTCATGATGTCTGATTGATGTGTATCACGAACATGTTTCAACCACTGTCGTCTGGGAGGATTATGTAGGGTAACTCAGTCCAGGGAGTGTCTGGATAATTCTGTTCTTACTTTCTGCTCAAGTTCTCTTCTAATTTGTGTTTATAGTCAGAACAGGTCTTCCTTCACTGATCTTGATAACAGAGTGCCACAGCTGAGTGGTTAAGGCCGTTTGACTTCAATCCCATGGGTCCATGAAGTCATGGGTTTGAATCTCGGCGTAGGTGTTTGGTGAATTAAAAGAGGGTATTGATACGATCTCCCAAATCTACTTCAAGTTCAGGCTTGCCACTGCCTTAATTTCCTTTGTTTTTATTCTGCACATCTTGCATTCATTTTCTCCTGCACTATTACTGTAACACTAACATCATAAAACACTTTACCAGTACTCCATCAATAGACACGCTTACTTTATTTGACCAAGAAAAGAACAACATGTGGCTAGATTGTGTAATCCATATATGCATTGATTTTCTCAAGTTTTCCTCGAAGTATACAAAAATCAATCATTTAGGATTACCTATTTCCTTTTTATTATTCGAGAAAAGACGACATAAGGAGAAGATGGAGTGCCCTTGGTACAGAACCACTGTTCAATAACTTTGAAGGCCGTAAAGAGATCATGCAAATGGCTTCGGTAAAGAGATCATGCAGATGGCTGCAAAGACGCAGCCATGGATCATAATGCCTGATTGATGTTTATTATATATACACATGGCCTGCCACTGGCGTCTGGCAGTGTTAGTGGGTCACTGGGTTCAAGGAGTGTCTGGACATGTCCTCCTTATTTTCTCTACTTCCTTGTTTACTTTGCATGCATAGTCAGAGCTGGGTTGTCTGGGAGAAGCTTCCTAAAGAAAGTGTGTTAGCACAGCCTAGTGCCACAAATCATTTCATGAGGATTGGAAGAGTGTATATTTTGTTTGCATTGTCTCTGTACATATTTGTCAGGATAGCTGTTTGGCTTCTACCATAAGTTTTTGTGTTCGTGTCAACATATTATATATGTTGCACATGAAAAAACTGCGTGTGCTGTATAGTAAAATTATTTTGAAAAAATCGCCCTAGCTCTTAAAGGACAGTTTACAATGTAGTAATTTTCCCTGAAGTTGTAATACAGCTACTTAAAAAATAGGCGCAAAGGCAGAAATCAAAATATCGTTGAATATTACAGCTCTATCAAAGGAACAAGAACACAATCCTGGTAAAATTGGTAAAAATTATATAAGTTTAGTAGGACCCAACACATGGTACTGTCAGCTTTTATATTTATGGTTTGACATTTAGGTCAACAGTTGATCTCTGGTGGAACCTATCTGGGCTTTGTTTTCTTTTCTTCTTTATTTAAAAACCTTCTCACTTTCTTGTTTTATTTCTCAAGTTTCCTTTGTTTTGGTGGATTGTTTATTTCTTTTTGGACATATATCTTGATATTTGCTATAATTTGTAAAAAGTCACTTAAACAAGCCTTCATGGCATAGACACTCCAACACTGTTGCTGCTGTGCAATGTTGTGTTTCCCTGTATTGTGTTGCATTGTATTTTTGTTGTTTTGCATTGCATCGTTTTGTATATGTTGTATGTATTGCGCTGTCTCGTTTTGTGTCATGATGCACAGAAACACTGCACAGCAATATTTGTTTGTCTGCTATCAAGTTTTATGCTACAGTGTGTTAGTAAGTTGAAGAAAGTGTAATGGAAAATGGGACAGATAACAGCAAATGGAAAGCAACAAGTCCTCAGGCATCAGGTGATGAAAAATCGATATTTAATCAGTGTCTACCTAGTGCTCTACTCACATTTTTAGCACCTAATTCACTACCTTAGTTGTTTACCAACATCCTCTTTTTCCCTCTCAAAACATCTGTACCCACTGATTTGCTGCAAAGATTTCAAAGAAAATATGATATGCTATGCACTTTAAATAGATTTGATGTTAAGGTCACAAAATCAACTACTAAAGAATTCATTTGATTAAAATGTAACTTAACAGGGTTCATCATATCCAAATCTTAGGAGATGTACAGTATTTTATTTCTGCAAATCCTGTGTTTATTTCCTCCTTTATTATTAACCCAACACCTACATCATCTAACACTTTATCTTTACTCAGTCATTAGACATGCTTACTTTATTTGACATAGAAAAACAGTGGCTAGATGATGGAATCCATATATGCATTGATTTTCTCAACATTTCCTCGAAGAAGTATACAAAAATCAATCATCTAGGATTACCTATTCCATTTTTTTCATTGGAAAAAAGAGGACATAAGGAGAAGATGGAGTGCGCTTGGTGAAGAACCACTGTTCAATAACTTTGAAGGCCGTGAAGAGATCATGCAAATGGCTTCGGTAAAGAGATCATGCAGATGGCTGCAAAGACACAGCCATGCATCATAATGCCTGATTGATGTTTATTATAAACATGGTCTGCCACTGGCGTCTGGCAGTGTTAGTGGGTCACTGGGTTCAAGGAGTGTCTGGACATGTCCTCCTTATTTTCTCTACTTCCTTGTTTACTTTGCATGCATAGTCAGAGCTGGGGTGTCTGGGAAAAGCTTCCCAAAGAAAGTGTGTTAGCACAGCCTAGTGCCACAAATCATTTCATGAGGATTGGAAGAGTGTATATTTTGTTTGCATTGTCTCTGTACATATTTGTCAGGATAGCTGTTTGGCTTCTACCATAAGTTTTTGTGTTCGTGTCAACATATTATACATGTTGCACATGAAAAAACTGCGTGTGCTGTATAGTAAAATTATTTTGAAAAAATCGCCCTAGCTCTTAAAGGACAGTTTACAATGTAGTAATTTTCCCTGAAGTTGTAAAACAGCTACTTAAAAAATAGGCGCTAAGGCAGAAATCAAAATATCGTTGAATATTACAGCTCTATCAAAGGAACAAGAACACAATCCTGGTAAAATTGGTAAAAATTATATAAGTTTAGTAGGACCCAACACATGGTACTGTCAGCTTTTATATTTATGATTTGACATTTAGGTCAACAGTTGATCTCTGGTGGAACCTATCTGGGCTTTGTTTTCTTTTCTTCTTTATTTAAAAACCTTCTCACTTTCTTGTTTTATTTCTCAAGTTTCCTTTGTTTTGGTGGATTGTTTATTTCTTTTTGGACATATATCTTGATATTTGCTATAATTTGTAAAAAGTCACTTAAACAAGCATTCATGGCATAGACACTCCAACACTGTTGCTGCTGTGCAGTGTTGTGTTTCCCTATATTATGTTGCATTGTATTTTTGTTGTTTTGCATTGCATCGTTTTGTATATGTTGTATGTATTGCGCTGTCTCGTTTTGTGTCGTGATGCACAGAAACACTGCACAGCAATATTTGTTCGTCTGCTATCAAGTTTTATGCTACAGTGTGTTAGTAAGTTGAAGAAAGTGTAATGGAAAATGGGACAGATAACAGCAAATGGAAAGCAACAAGTCCTCAGGCATCAGCTGATAAAAAATCGATATTTAATCAGTGTCTACCTAGTGCTCTGCTCACATTTTTAGCACCTATTTCACTACCTTAGTTGTTTACCAACATCCTCTTTTTCCCTCTCAAAAAATCTGTACCCACTGATTTGCTGCAAAGATTTCAAAGAAAATATGATATGCTATGCACTTTAAATAAATTTGATGTTAAGGTCACGAAATCAACTACTAAAGATTTAATTTGATTAAAATGTAACTAAACAGGGTTCATCAAATCGAAATCTTTGGAGATGTACATACTGTACTTTTAATCTGCAAATACTGTGTTTATTTTCTCCTTTGTTATTACCCTAACACCTGCATTATCTAACACTTTACCTTTATCCTGTCATTAGACATGGCTACTTTACTTGACATAAAAAACCGGTGGATAAATGGAATCCATATATGCATTGATTTTCTCAAGTTTTCCTTGAAGAAGTATACAAAAATCAATCATCAAGTATTATCTATTGCCCTATTATTATTGGAGAAAAGAGGTCATAGAGAGAAGATGGAGTGCACTTGGTAAAAGACCACTGTTCAATGACTTTGAAGGCTTTAAAGAGATCATGCAAATGTCTGCGACAAAGTGATCACGCGCGGTTGGCTGCAAAGATGCAGCCATGCATCATGATGCCTGATTAATGTTAATTGTAAACATGGTCTGCCACTGGCGTCTGGCAGTATTAGTGGGTCACTGGGTTCAAGGAGTGTCTGGACATGTCCTCCTTATTTTCTCTACTTTCTTGTTACTTTGCATGCATAGTCAGAGCTGAGTTGTCTGTGTGGATCTCCCCAAGAAAGTATGTTGTCGAATCATGGTGCCATAAACTGTTCCCTGAGGCTTACTGGAGTGTATATTTTGTTTTGCACTGTCTCTGTAGAGATTTGTCAGGATAGCTGTTTTGCTGCTACCATACATTCTTGTATTTGTGCCATAGTATACATGTTGCGGGGACGGGATAGCTCAGTGGTCGGAGCACTCGCTTTTCCCCAGCCAAATTAAGCAGTCGAGCGTGGTTACCAGTTGGATGGGTGACCGTTTGCGCGCCTTGGCTTCAGTACAGTTCCCCAATTCACCCAGCTGTAAATGGGTACCTACCCTCTTTAGGGTCAGGAAAGGTAAAGCAGCGAGGGAGAGGAGATGGGTGCTGCCCTCAATATGCTGGCCCTAGAGAAGTGAGGTCTCTGACGCCTCGCTCCCCTACGACCTTCTAGGTTATGGGACTCCTTTACCTTTACCTTTTTATACATGTTGCACAAGAAAATAACGAGTGCATTGTCTAAGTCTGAACAAAAAGAAGTGTCCTAGCTCCCAGACAACAGTTTAAAACTTAGTGATTTTCCCAGAAGTTGTTTTTTCTGGAAAAAGGGCAGAAGAATGGATCAAGTATGCAGAAAACAGGTCAGAAAGAGGTGACAGGAAGAAAAGAAACAAAGCAGAAAACAAAGAGGGGGATACAAAAAAGAGAGAATTCCTAGCACAGAATTTCAAAAGGTGGGGATGTTAGTTATTCTGGCAGGTTCCTGGTATACACACAGGGGACGATTGAACCTGTAACGCCTTGGCCACAAAACGACTTAACTGCAGCTGGATGATCAGATCACTGTTGGCCAGCACAGTGTTTGTGTAGGAACTATAGCTCAGCCATTATAGTCTCATAACGTTCACAATTTGTGTTTCTTCCAAACAGATTTGTGGCAAAAGTGGAGATTTGGTTCTCCTCAGCGTTAAATAACCAGACAGTTTATGGCTACTCCAGTCGTGTGTCGCTGGCTGTAGAGTTTTCAAAACACACAGCAGGACATCTGTTTGGTTATAAAACTTTGGAGGAGGGAAAGGCACATTGAAAGTACAAGACTTTCCTTGGCTAGATTGCTGAGTTAAACCAATGGTGAAGTTTTGTCCATGCAACTGTTTTTTCCCACCATAAAGGTAGGTGCATTATGACTTCAGGGATTCATACTAGGGTATGTTTGTGCTTCCGTAACCCACGAAATTCTGACATGAATTATGGGAATTTTAACGTGCATATTTGGGTTTTATCTCCCTCACTCCCCAAAACAGCATTCATAATCAACCGCCAGAATGTGAAGAGGTAAGAGGAATACAATGTTACACGCACTCCTTATATAATATCATGTGCTTTGAGCGCCAGTCACTTATTCAATTGGAGTGTACACAAAGAGTGACTGAGAGGTCTGAATGATGTAAAGTCTGTTACATGTTTTCATTTCATGAAGACTACAATATTATTCTCTCCCATGCCCACGTCTTATGTGCTGGGCCTGACTTGCTAGGTGCTTAACTGCAGCGCAACGCATTTTCGCTCGGGTAACAGACATGAATGGTTACTGTCTAAGTGTTAAGTGACAAAGGAAGAATTGTATGAAGGAGTCATCAGAGTCTTTTTTCAATAAGCCAAACAGGCTTAATGTATGGCGGTTTCATTCCACCAGGTTTACTGTCAATCACGAATTGAACAGTTAAATTTGTTTTTAAAAGAATGATGATACTTGCTCAAATTCCAGCAAATAACAAAAGATGTCGCCTGTGTTCTAGAGAACAGCTTACTTGGTTTTCCAAAAGCAGTGCCTTAATGACATATAAAAGCTACACTTATCTTGTAAGCATCCAACCCCACCCACCCCCTCACACACACACACACACACACTCTCGCACGCACACACACACACACACACACACACACACACAGCACAGGAAAATCATCCAGCCAGGACAGATAACCTGTCCTCTTTTATTGAAGAAAAGGAAGACGTACACAGACCATGGAGTGCGCTCGATGAAGGAAGATGGAGTGTTCCTGCTGCTTTCAGGGCTGCAAAACGTCATCCTGTCGCCTGCCTAGAAGCCGCTATGCCTCACGATGTGTGGCGTGGACGTATTTCACCAATGCTGTCGTCTGCCAGTACTCTACCAGGGCTACTGAGTTCAGGGAGTGTATGGATGTGTGTTCTTACTTTCTGCTCAGTTTCTCTTTCCAGATGTGTTTGTAGTCAGAACGGGTCTTCCTGCACTGGTCTTGATAAGAGGGCGCGACTACGCTATGGCCTAGTGGTTAAGACCGTTCAACGTCTGTCCCTTTGGTCCATGAGGTCACGGGTTCGAATCTCGGTGTCAGCATCTGATGAGTTACTTGTGGGGTGTTTTACGATCTCTCAGGCCAACTTTTTCAAGTGCTGACCTGCTAATGCCTGAATTCCCTTCGAGTGTGTATATAATATGCATACAGACGATCAAAACCACACGTTAACAATCTTGCTATTCATGTCAGCCTTCAGTGGGTTACAGAACGCTTGCAAACTGACCACACATCCTCAAAGTCGAAGTGCGACTACTTTCATGGTGGGCAAAATAGGTTCAATACGCAAAACCTCACTACTGGTGGACTTCCCAGCTCTAGCAAGCCAAGGAACAAGAAAAACATGCTGAACGTCTCTCTGTTGGCTACAGGAGTGATTCGAATCTGCATGAACTCACCAGAGATTGCCGTCTATCTG
>CM054143.1:28066454-28068954 GCA_028751875.1 Rapana venosa | reverse complement strand
TTTAGTTTCCATTTTCCGACAACTGAACATTGTGATGACTTCATTCCATGAGTATTTCCTTCAATCAGTCAGTGAAGAGATATGTTTTAAAAATATATATGTTATTTTAAAAAAATTATTTACCATTATGCAGCAATGATCAAAAACACAAATAACTGAATAGAATGCGTTTGAAATATAATGTTGTTTTGTATCTGTTTCTCATGATGCAGCAACAATAACAAACAAATAACAGAAAAGATGTATTGAAAATATAATTTTCATTTTGTGTTTTTATTACTTTCTGTAGACGCAGCAATAATAATAATAATAAAAACCTAAACCTTGTTTTTTTATCATTATTATACCATAATCACACTCGCTTTCTTCTACAAAGAGCAGACACTGAAAAGGGATCTATAAAACATGAATCGATTTTGTTAGGGTTTTTTCCTAAGAAACCCTGAATGCAGGGATCAATAAGCAAAGCTAACCTGTCCTTCTCTTTCAGCGAGGAAGAGACGAGAGAGAGAGAGAGAGAGAGAGAGAGAGAGAGAGAGAGAGAGAGAGAGAGAGAGAGAGGAGAGAGAGAGAGAGAGAGAGAGAGAGAGAGAGAGAGAGAGAGAGAGGAGAGAGGAGAGAGAGAGAGAGAAGAATTATAGAGTGCGCGTGATGAAGAAAGATGGGATTATTCTGCCTGCCACTTTGAAGGTTTTGGAGAGATCATGCAAATGGCTGCACACACACACACACACACACACACACACACACACACACACACACACACACACACACACACACACACACACACAGCCACACACACACACACACACACACACACACCACACAGCCACACACACACACACAGCCACACACACACACACACACACACAGAGCCACACACACACAAACACACACACACACACACACAGCCACGCATCATAACCGCCTGATTGATTTCCCCTTATAAACATGGTTCTCCACTGTCGTCTGCTTGCGATATTGGGGTCACTGGGTTCAAGGAGTGTCTGGATGTGCAATGACCTCTCTATTTTGTTGACTGTGTTTCTTTTTTTTGAGTTTGCGTTATCGTCGTTAGAAAAGTTGTTCTTCTGTGTGTTAATCTCTCCGTGACGGTATGTTATAGATATAGAAACATGGTGCCATAACTCATTTTTGTATATCTTGTTGTTGTTGCCATAAAGCCATTTAGAATTATGCGTAAAGCGTAGTCTGTACATACTTTTGAACTTGGAGTATTATTGTCTAATGAAAACAAACAGCAAACAAATCCCAACTACTCTCAGACAACAAGTAAAGGTAAGAAAATACCCACGTCTAGATACGTTCTCTGCCTTCTCTGCTCAGGTTTTCTTTTTTGTGTTTTGTTTTGAGGATTTTTTGTTGTTGCTACAGCTCCAAGGTTCACCAATGGTGAGATTTTTGCATAATTATACGACCGTTTTTGCCTATCAAGAAGGTAGCTGCATTCCGACTTCAGGGATGAGTGCTGGGTATGTTCGTGTGTCTGTAAACCACCGAATGCTGACTTGAATTAAGGGGATCTTTTGCCGTATCATGTCTTTCTGCCTTTCGTTTGTCTACAGGAGTGAGTTATTTCTTCAGTCGTTTTCTAGTTGCTGCAGTTTTTAAATTTTGTGTCAAATGCAGGTTACACATAATAGTCCGGTGTGTTCTATTCAAGAGTACTAATGCTAGTAGACTGCAGCTAAAAGATTTATGAGAAATAGGAAGACAATAAATTGTTTTTGATAAAATTAGAAACATGATATTATCAGTTCTAGATGTATGTAATGCGGTATATATTACAAAATGGTTTCTTTTTAAAGATGTCCCCCCCCCCCCTCTCTCTCTCTCTCTCTCTCTCTCTCTCTCTCTCTCTCTCTCTCTCTCTCTCTCTCTCGATCTCTCATCCTCGAAATAAAAGAATGTGTCATTGTCATTGTCTCTTATTTCATTCTGTTTGTGTGGGGAGGGGGGATGTTGTTTTTGTTTTATTCTTTGGGGTGTATGTCTGTTTGCCTGGTGTAAAGAAGCACCTGGCGTATCTTATTAACATCAATGCAATATTCGAGTTCTCTCTCTCTCTATCACGTTTGTATTTCCATCTTTTTTCCACTTATACGACGAGTGTATTTGTTTTCTGTTGGTTTCTGAATCACGTTTCTGTTCTCATTTCTAAAGCTATGGTCTCTTTTCATTTTGTCTTTACAGATTCAAGTGTAAGTGGCACCAAGAAGATTACAGCTTCATATAAACAGCTCGAATTAACTCGTGCATTCAACTTTACCATCCCTTTAGCCTCTTCCGTGTTCGAAATATGCAGAAGATCACATACGCACGTTGAAAAGCTTGACGTTTTTTCTCAATCTCCAATGGGTTACGGAAACACAAACAAAAAACATATCCATACCTTAAGTTGCTTTTTTTAACGAATGCACCGAGTCACGCGGCTTATAAAGCATCTGCCAGAAACATTTTGGGCAGATTTGAATCTTAT
>CM054143.1:28058954-28061454 GCA_028751875.1 Rapana venosa | reverse complement strand
TCTTTCGGCCTGTCTGTCTGTGTCTGTCCGTATGTCTGTCCTTCTGTATCTCCCCCCCCCCTCTCTCTCTCTTTCTCTCTCTCTTTCTCTTTCTCTCTCTTTCTCTCTTTCGCGCTCTCTCCCTTCCCCCCTCTCTCTCTCTTTTTCGCTCTCTCTCTTTCTCCCTCTTTGTCTCTCTCTTTATCTCTCTCTCTTTATCTCTCTCTCTCTCTCTCTCTCTCTCTTCCTCTCTTCCTCTCTCTCTCTTCTTTCTCTCTCTCTCTTTCTCTCTCTCTCTCTCTCTCTCTCTTTCTCTCTCTCTCTCTCTCTCTCTTTCTCTCTCTCCTCTCTCTCTCTTTCTCTCTCCTTCTCTCTCTCCTCTCTCTCTCTTTCTCTCTCCCTCTCTCTCTCTCTCTCTTCTTCTTCTTCTTCTCTCTCTCTCTCTCTTCTCTCTCTCTCTCTCTCTCTCTCTCTCTCTCTCTCTCTCTCTCTCTCCTCTCCTTCCTCTCTCTCTCTCTCTCCTCTCTCTCTCTCTCTCTCTCTCTCTCTCTCTCTCTCTCTCTCTCTCTCTCTCTCTCTCTCTCTCTGTCTGTCTGTCTCTGTACACTTACCAGTTGGACTGAGTAATGTCTGGTCTTCCATGATTGTGCTTATGACTTTTCAGGAGGTCTGCCCGCTGCTTGCCTCAGCAGACACACTCCATCTTCAGAGTAGCTCATGTCTTTGTACAGGTACTTGCATGCTGAATTATGTTCGTGTTATTGTTACCCACCACACACTGACATATAAATTACTCGATTTTTTCATGTGCATATTAATTATGATCATTTGTATGTCTTGATTATTTTTTTAAAATTTTATTGATTTATTTATTTGATATCGAGGATAATGGAATAAGCACTTATGCGCTTTTTTACATCCAGTCCCCGTGTGTTTGCCGTTTTGTAAATTCTGTCATCTGTTCCCACCTGCACACAATGGCCTACTCTTACAAAAAGCGGAACAGGATTGAACGTGTGCGTAAGATGTTCTGCGTGTGTTCGCACACGGGGCCTCGGTTTTTAGTCTCATCCGAAGGACTTTTGGGGAGAGTGGAGTCGGCACTGATGTGAACTCCAGGGGAAATATTCCCTTGATCGGGAATCGAACCAGGGTCGTCAGATTGCGAGCGCAATGTTCTGACCACTAGGCTATCCCCGTCTTTGATTCGATTTGACGTTTATAGTCAGAGCAGATTGTTCACTGCTAATCCTTGTACAGTAAAGAGGGTTGAAATTAGGACGCTGCTGATCGTTTTCTGACTTGACTATTCTATGTGTTTACTTATCAGAATGGGATAGCTCAGTGGTCAGAGCACTCGCTTTACCCAAGCTAAAGTTAAGCAGCGTCGAGCTTGGTTACAAGTTGGATGGGTGACTTGTTTGCGCGCCTTGGCTTCAGTACAGTTCCCCAGTTCACCCAGCTGTCAATGGGTACCTGCCCTCTTTAGGGTCAGGGAAGGTAAAGCAGCGAGGGAGAGGAGATGGGCGCCGTTTCCCTCAATATGCTGGCCCCTAGAGAAGTGAGGTCTCTGACGTCTCGCTCCCTCTACGACCTTATAGGTTATAGACACCTTTACCTTTTTTACTTATAAGAATGACCTCCCCCCCCCTCCCACACACACCCACACCTACATTTTTATCTGACCGATGGTATTGCTACAATGGTTTCTCTCACCTACACCAAGTGCATAATGTATTGTGGACTCTGACTTATGCTCTCGCGTTTTTGTTTTTTCTCTCTCTCTAAATTCCACAAACCAGAACACCCTGAAGAAAATGTTTCCACAGATTCCTAGAACATCGTGAAAAATTAATGATAATAATAATGATAATGATAATAATAATAATAATGATAATAATAATAATAATAATAATAATGGAATTTATACAGCGCTATATCTTGCAACTACAAATCAGAGCGCTTGCATTCAATCCGCTCCTCCACATGCAACCAGCAATGATTTTACAATATTCTAACAAATACACGATGTGACCCTACTTAAAACAAAAACTGGAACTAAAAAAAAATTCCTTAAATGAAAAAAAACCAACAACCAACACCAAACAACATTCTCTCTAGACCTGAATAACACCCCTCCCCTACCCCCCACCCCCCCCCCCCCCACCCCCAATATTGCAGCTGAGTCTATCAATTCTATCAGCCTGGCAGAAAACTGACAGGTGAGTTCATCAGCACAGTCAACCACGACCACGGTTGTTGTTTTTTTCTCTTCCTGTAAAAGAAACCGAGATGGAAGATGATGGAAAGTGCCAGGGAGAAAAAAAGAGAAGAGGGGGGGGGGGGGGGGGGGGGGGGGGGGGAAATATTTCCTAACACTTTTGAAGTCGGGGAAGATAATGACGTGTGCAGGCAGCGTTGAGTGATGGTGTTTGATTTATTTTGCTTTTGTAGGGGGGGGGGGGGGGGGGCACAGCGAGTGACTGCTTTAGGGGTGTGTGTTTTTCTTTCCTTTTTAAAA
>CM054143.1:28048954-28051454 GCA_028751875.1 Rapana venosa | reverse complement strand
TAATAATAATAATAATAATAATAATAATAATAATAATAATAATAATAATTGTCATATTCATCTAATAATTGTCATATTCATCTTTGCTTACTGAAGGTCATTCATTCATTCATTCATTCATTCTCTCTGTGTCTGTCTGTCACAGGATACATGCAAAGCATGTTTTTCAATTTGGGCTTGCACACACAAAGACAAACACACACACACACACACACACACACACACACACACACACACACACACACACACACACACACACACACACACACACGCCGCACACGCAGCATGCACGCAAGCCACACAAAAATTATAGATACAGATAGATAGATAGATAGATAGATAGATAGATAGATAGATAGATAGATAGATAGATAGATAGATAGATAGATAGACTGACAGACAGACAGACAGACAGACAGACAGACAGACAGATAGACAGATAGACAGATAACGTAGATAGATCATAATAATCAATATGTATAATGTCACAATACCAGATTTACATTAAGCATTTCAACCACATAACTAAGCAAGTGACCCCGTTTCTTTGTCTCTGTCCATCTGTCTCTCTGCTGATTTATCTCCTTCTTCTTTTTATCACGTTTATTGCAGCAGTGCATACAACACATACTGTGTGTGCATCAAAAGCAGCGAAGGAAGCTCCAGTTTCCTAAGATCAGTCATCTGCAAACTTTTTTCCTCACAAAAACGTGACACCAACAACCATGGCTGAACAGCTTCAATAGACCAAGAAGACACCATTATTGATCTGGCCATAAAAACCGGGCCAGAGCTTACGAAAAGAAATCTTCAGTTAGTGACATTCTTTTGTATTTTTTTTCTTTTCAGAAAGTTTTTTTCGTTTGTTTAGTAATTACATTTCTACCTATGAGAGGAAAAAAACTTATGTACTTTTTTTGTGTGGGTCTTCACTTTTGTTTCTAGGTCACAAAGTGTGTTTGAGATGTTTCCATAAAGGTCAGAGGTATATCATTAGGGACCCAGAGCCCTAAAATCGGTCATCTGCAGACTTTTAAAAAAGTCTGGTCTTCAACTTTTAAAAAAGGCACACTTTTAAAAGTTAAAGTTAAGACGTATATCATTTTTTATCCCATAAAAGAGAGATAGTGGCCCTGTTTCTCTTACCTCTGTACATTTGTCTCTCTGCTTAATGATCACTGTCTTCTTTTATCCCTTTTATGCAAAGAGTGCATACAACACTCGGCCATAAAATCAATTGTCTTCAGACTTTTTTTTAAAAAGCTGATACCAACAGCCATGGCTGAATACTCAACAGACCCAGAAGACAGCATCATTGATCTGGTGAGGGTACCCAGCCTGCTGTGTGGGTGTGTGTTGACAGTGATGAAGGAAACCCCAGGGCCCTAAAATCGGTCATGGGCAGACTTTAAAGAAAAAAAGCTGATACCAGTAACTATGGCTGAAAAAAAATTGATGGACCAAGAAGCCATCAATTGATTTCGCAATAGAATCCCACAGAGAAGCAGAAGCAAATAAAACTTCAGTTATTGACCTTCTCTCACATTATTTTTTTTTCTTTTCAGAAGTATTGTTTTTCAGAAATCACATTCTGAATCTGAGAGAAAAAAAAATCTATATTTTTAATATTAATAATGATAATAATAATACTATTTGTAATAATTGTAATATTTATCTAATAATTGTCATATTCATCTTTGCTTACTGAAGGTCATTTGTTCATTTCTTCATTCATTCATTCATTCTCTCTGTGTCTGTCTGTCACAGGGTACATGCAAAGCATGTTTTTCAATTTGGGCTTGCACACACAAAGACAAACACACACACACACACACACACGCGCGCGTGCGCACACGCACGCATGCACGCCACACACAAATTATAGATAGATAGATAGATAGATAGATAGATAGATAGATAGATAGATAGATAGATAGATAGATAGACAGACAGATAGACAGACAGACAGATAGACAGATAGATAGACAGATAGATATATCATATATCAATATATATCATGTCTCAATACCAGATTTACATTAAGCATTTAAACCACATAAGCAAGCAAGTGACCCCGTTTCTTTGTCTCTGTCCATCTGTCTCTCTGCTGAATGATCTCTTTCTTCTTTTTATCACGTTTATGCAGCAGTGCATACATCACATACTGTGTCTGCATCAAAAGCAAGGAAGGAAGCCCCAGTGCCCTAAAAACAGTTGTCTGCAAACGTTTTTCCTCCAAAAAAAACGTGATACCAACAACCATGCCTGAACAGCTTCAATAGACCAAGAAAACACCATTATTGATCTGGCTATAAAAAATGGCCAAAGCTTAAGAAAAGAAATCTTCAGTTAGTGACATTCTTTTGTATTTTTTTTCTTTTCAGAAGTTTTTTTTGTTTGTTTAGTAATTACATTTCTACCTATGAGAGGGGAAAAAAATAATGTACGTTTTTTGTGTAGGTCTGCACTTTTTTCTAGGTCACAAAGTGTGTTTGAGATT
>CM054143.1:28031454-28041454 GCA_028751875.1 Rapana venosa | reverse complement strand
TTCTTCTTCTTCTTCTCTCTTTTATATCATCTCTTCTTATTATCTTTTTATTTTGTACTTTCATTCTTTCCCCTTCTTCCATTAAAAAATAGTAATCACTTGAACACCAAGCTACCAAGCTACGCAATGCAGAGTTCTATCAGAGTTTCAATTACAACAAAAGCTGACTGTAAAACACCACCCTTCACATAGGTCACGGAATTTATCGTTCATTGTTCATGTACTCTTCATCCCTGGTCACCTTGTTTTTTTTCTTTTTTTTTCTATTTTCATCGTTTTCATTTTTTCAACAACAAAAACCTCCACCCCCTCTTTTCAGTTCCCCTCACCGATATCGTGCAAGAAAAGATAGCTGACGTTGTGATATCTGCCTAGTGCAAGAATAAGGTAGCTGACGTTATAACGTCTGCGTGGTGCAAATAAAAACAGCTGACGTCACAGTGTCATTTAGGGCAAGAAATTATAGCTGACGTCATCACGCCTTCATAGTGCAACAAAGGAAAGCTATGAAGATAATTTACGTCATAATGTCTGCGTCGTGCCAGAAAAGACAGCTGACGTCATAACGTCCGCCTTGTGCAAGAGTATCTACCTGACGTCATAACGTCCGCTTAGTGCAAGAGTATCTACCTGACGTCATAACGTCCGCCTAGTGCAAGAGTATCTACCTGACGTCATAACGTCCGCCTTGTGCAAGAGTATCTACCTGACGTCATAACGTCCGCCTAGTGCAAGAGTATCTACCTGACGTCATAACGTCCGCCTAGTGCAAGAGTATCTGCCTGACGTCATAACGTCCGCCTAGTGCAAGAGTATCTACCTGACGTCATAACGTCCGCCTAGTGCAAGTGTATCTACCTGACGTCATAACATCTGCGTAGTGCAAGGGTATCTACCTGACGTCATAACATCTGCGTAGTGCAAGAGAAGATCGTTGACATCACAACGCCTTCGTAGTGCAAGAATAGATAGCTGTCAAGATAGCTTATGTCATAATGTTTGAGTAAAGCAAGAGAAGGTAACTGACATTATAACGTTTGCGTAGTGCAAAGATAGATAGCTGTCAAGATAGCTTATGTCATAATGTTTGAGTAAAGCAAGAGAAGGTAACTGACATTATAACGTCTGCGTAGTGCAAGAATAGATAGCTGTCAAGATAGCTTATGTCATAATGTTTGAGTAAAGCAAGAGAAGGTAACTGACATTATAACGTCTGCGTAGTGCAAGAATAGATAGCTGTCAAGATAGTTAATACCATAATGTTTGAGTAGCGCAAGAAAAGATAGCTGATGCCATAATGTCTGGGTAGTGCAAAAACATATAGCTGACGTCATAAGGTCTGCGTAAAGCAAGAGAAGGTAACTGACGTCATGACGTCTGCGAAGTGCAAGAAAAGATAGCTGACATCATAACGTTTGCGAACTGCAAGAAAAGATAGCTGACATCATAACGTTTGCGAACTGCAAGAAAAAATAGCTGACGTCATAACGTTTGCATAGTGCCAGAAAAGATAGCTGACATCATAACGTTTGCGAACTGCAAGAAAAGATAGCTGACATCATAACGTTTGCGAAGTGCAAGAAAAGATAGCTGACGTCATAACGTTTGCATAGTGCCAGAAAAGATAGCTAACGTCATAACGTCTGCGTAGTGCAAGCATATCTATCTGACGTCATAACATTTGCGTAGTGCAAGAATATCTACCTGACGTCATAACATTTGCGTAGTGCAAGAATATCTACCTGACGTCATAACATCTGCGTAGTGCAAGAATAGATAGCTATCAAGGTAAGTCACGTCATATTGTCTGCGTAGTGCAAGAAAACATAGCTAACGTCATAATTTCTGCATAATGCAAGAAAACATCCCTGGCGTCATAATGTCTGTCTGCGTACTGCAAGAAAGATAGCTGACGTCATAACGCATGCGTAGTGCAAGAATATACCTGGCTGACGTCAAAACGTCTGCGTAGTGCAAGAAAAGACAGCTAACGTCATGATGTCTGCGTAATGCAAGAACATAAAGCTGACGTCATAACGTCTGCGTAGTGCAAGAAAAGACAGCTAACGTCATGATGTCTGCGTAATGCAAGAACATATAGCTGACGTCATAACGTCTGCGTAGTGCAAGAAAAGACAGCTAACGTCATGATGTCTGCGTAATGCAAGAACATATAGCTGACGTCATAACGTCTGCGTAGTGCAAGAAAAGACAGCTAACGTCATGATGTCTGCGTAATGCAAGAACATAAAGCTGACGTCATAACGTCTGCGTAGTGCAAGAAAAGACAGCTAACGTCATGATGTCTGCGTAATGCAAGAACATAAAGCTGACGTCATAACGTCTGCGTAGTGCAAGAAAAGACAGCTAACGTCATGATGTCTGCGTAATGCAAGAACATAAAGCTGACGTCATAACGTCTGCGTAGTGCAAGAAAAGATAGCTGACGTCACAACGTCTGCGTAGTCCTTTCAATCCGTAGATTCACTTCCTTTTCATGATACGCAATCCTTTCTCCCTCGACATTTATGTCACTAAAAGTCAGGGGGTCTTTTCTTTTAAACAGACGAACAATTAATTATACTAATGAACACGCTAGAGAATCAATTTTGTTTGATAAAAAGCTCGCAATTAGGAAGGAACATTTCGATGGAAGCGTCGCCCCCTTTGTGGACGGTATACTCAAGAATAAGTTTACAACTTTAAAAGCCCGTTTTTTTTCTGTCTGTTTGTCCATCCCTGTCTGTCTGTCTATCTGTCTAACTCTGTCTTTATCTGCCTGTCTGTCACTTCATATATGTATCTATGTATCTATCTGTCTATCTGTCTGTCTATCTGTCTGCCTGTCTATCTACCTATCTATCTGCCTATCTGTCTGTCTGTCTGTTGTTTATATACTTATCTATCTTCTATCTATCTATCCGGCTAGCCAGCCTGCCATAATCCATCCATCCATTCATCCATCCATTTATCTATCTATCTATCTATCTATCTATCTATCTATCTATCTATCTATCTATCTATCTATCTATCTATCTATCTATCTATACATCTATCTGTATGTGTGTCTATCTGTCTGTCTGTTGTATGTCTGTCTATCTATCTATCTGTCTGTCTGTCTGTCTATTTGTCTTCTACCTATCTGTCTGTCTGTCTATCTATCTATCTATCTATCTATCTATCTATCTGTCTGTCTGTCTGTCTGTCTGTCTGTCTGTCTTCCTACCTATCTGTCTCTCTATCTATTTATCTATTTATGTATCTATCAATCAATCAATCTATCTATCTATCTATCTATCTATCTGTCTGTCTGTCTATCTATCTATCTTTCTATCTATCCATCTACCTATCTATCTACCTATCTAACTACCTATCTATCTCTCTACCTATCTATCGTTCTACCTATCCATCCATCTATCTATCTTTCTGTCTGTCTGTCTGTCTGTCTATCTATCTATCTGTCTATCTATCATACGCCTGTGTTGTGTCTGTCTGTCTGTCTAGCTGTCTGTCTGTCTGCCTGCGTTTGTTTCAAGTTATTTTGTTTTGTGACTGCCTTCCTCTCTTCTCTCTTCTCTTCTCTTCTCTAATCTTTTCTCCTCGTTTTTTTCCCCCCTTCCTGAATTGATTCTTTTGTTCCTTCTGTCTTTCTTCTGTTCAATCGCTTCACCAGTACAGTAACTGGAGCAGAAGTCAGTTCTATCAGTGCTTCAATGAAAGCAGCAGAAGCCAACTAGATAAAAACCAACAACAACAACAACAACAACAACAAAACCAACAACAAGAACATCCTTTAGATAGGTCTCTGCATCCATAGCTTAAATATTTTATCCATTCCTAAGCCTCTACCAACTTTTTTTTTTTTTCTGTTGAGTTTTTGTTTGTTGTTGTTGTTGTTGTTGATGATGATGGTGGTGGTGGTGGTGGTGGTGGTGGTGCGTTTTTGTTGTTGTTGGGAGTTGCATTCCGGGGGAGGGGGGTGGTGAGGGTAGGGAGAGGGGGCATTTTCTTTCTACATGTGTATCCATTCTTCAGCTTTTATTTCTTTGGTTTTGTTGTATGTTTTTTTTGTTATTGTTGATGGTTGGTTGGTTGGTTGTTGTTGTTGTTACTGTTTGAGGGGGGGGGGTTATTGGGGGATGAGGGGGGGGGGGGGGAGGGGGCGTTTTCTTCCTAAATGTTTATCCATTCTTCAGCCTTTACCTCTTTTGTTTTGTTGTTTGTTTTTATTTGTTCTTGTTGTTGGTTGGTTGTTGTTGTAGTTGTCGTTTGGCGCGCGGAAGGGGGGGGGGGGGTTATTCGGGGTGTTTGGGTTGGGGGTAGGGGGCATTTCTTCCTAAATGTTTATCCATTCTTCATCCTGTATTAGTTTTGTTTTTTTCTGTTGTTTGCCTTTGTTTGTTGTTGTTGATGGTGGTGGTTTTTTGGTGGTTTTTTCCCTGTTTTGTTTTGCTTTTTCTTTTTTTTGGGGGGTGGGGGTGGGGAAGGGTCCTGCATTTCTTCATTTTTATTCAGTTCATCCCCCCTCACCCCCCACTACCACCCTGCCCCGGCCCCCATAGGTTGCGCAAGAAAAGACAGATGACGTTAAAATTGTCTGCGTAACCCCTTCAATATGGGGGCTTCATTTTCTTTTATGGCTTGCAATCTCTTCTCCCTCCTTCGATGCTAAGTTGATAAATGTGTGTGTGTGTGTGTGTGTGTGTGTGTGTGTGTGTGTGTGTGCGGGCGCGCGCGCGCGCGTACGTGTGTGTGTGTGTGTGTGAGTATGATGCTAACAGACACACACACGGACAAATCTGATGACGATAGGGTGGTTTTTTTCTCCAAAGGCAGAAGGAAAAGAGGCAGACGCTAGACCACCAACAACATCCTACATTGCCAACACATCACAGAGATCAGTGGTCTGGGAGGAGGGCTACAGGAGATATGTAGAACTCAGCAGAGACAAGAGAAGATGGTGAACCTTGGTGGTGGCATTGCGTGGAGCTTCTACCGACGACAGCGGCGATGGAGATAGTTGAGATCGATCGATCAATCGATCTATCGATCGATCTATCTATCAATCAATCAATCAATCAATCAATCTATCTATCTATCTATCTATCTATCTGTCTGTCTGTCTGTCTGTCTGTCTATCTATCTGTCTGTCTGTCTGTCTGTCTGTCTGTCTGTATGTATGTATGTATGTATGTCCATCTATCTATCTGCCTGCCTGTCTGTAATACTATCTATCTATCTATCTATCTATCTATTATCTATCTATCTATCTGTCTGTCTGTCTGTCTGTCTGTCTGTCTGTATGTATGTATGTATGTATGTATGTTTATGTCCATCTATCTATCTGCCTGCCTGTCTGTATACTATCTATCTATCTATCTGTCTGTCTGTCTGTCTGTCTGTCTGCCTGTCTGTCTGTCTGTCTGTCTGTCTGCCTGTCTGTCTGTCTGTCTGTCTGTCTGCCTGTCTGTCTGTCTGTCTGTCTGTCTGTCTGTCTGTCTGTCTGTCAGCAGGCATTCTTTTTTATATTTGTCTGTTTCTTCATTCTTAACACAGCGCTGTTTTTTTTTTTGCTTGCTTGTAACTTGTTTTCCAGTCCCCTCCTTGCCGTCTCCCCCTCCCTCCCGCTCACTCTCCCTTCCCCCTTTCGTCAATATTGCACAAGAAAGGCGAGCTGTTGTCACATTATCTGCATTATCCTTTCAATCTGTCGCTCAACGTTCTTTTTTTTTCTACGCGATCCTTTCCCTAGTGACCTACATTTCATTAAGGTTGTTGTTCGTTTGTTTGCTTTGTTAAAAACAACAACAAAACTTTCATTTTCTATCTCATTTCTGTAATGTGCCTGTTCTAATGCCGTTCGTTTCAATCTCTCTGCCGCAACCATAGCCAGGCTTATTGTACCCCTTCCTTAAGGTCAGATAGCCACAGGCTGCTTATGAATGTTAGGCTGCCACGGGGCCACTAACCAAAGGAGCCCTGCATTGTTGCTGGGTCATCCTGGTGATGTTCAGCAGTGCCTAGTCTGAGCTGATGTGTTCAGGACACTACATGCTAATCCTCCCTACTGAAGACTATAGCTCTACCTTAGTTGCGGATTTTTCAGACCGAGTGAGACGCCTACCTGGGTATGGTGATCACCACAACATCACTTTGACGGGGTAGCCTGGTGGTGGTTAGAGTGATGCATTCGTGATCTGCTGATCCAGGTTCGAATCTCGTTCAAGAGGATTTTTCCTCTGGGATTAACATCAGTGCAGACTCCACTACCCCCAAAAAATCCTTCGGATGAGACTATAAACAGAGGTTCCGTGTGCGAACGCTCGCAGAACATCTTGCGCACACGTTAAAACCCGTTCTGCTTTTCGAAAGAGTAGGCTATTGTATGCATGTAGGAACGGATGACAAATTGACAAAACTGCATACACTCGATAACTGGATGTAAAAAAGCACATGAGTGCTTATTCCATTATCTTCGAAATTTAAGAATAAAATAAATATAACAAAATTAAATAAATAACGATACTCTCCCATAACACCCCCAACCCTTAAAACTTTAAGGCTACCTCATCAAAAGCAGGAAAGTGTATGGTAAACTGAAAAAAACCCTGAGCTCATTATATTAAAGGCCTGAGCGAATGGAACCGCTGAATCAGAGACACTTTGGTTTGTTTATTGCATGGCGCTAAATGCTGATGAGGATGATGTAACGACACTGCAATGGAAGCACGCCTGCTTTGAAACTACCAGACACGTACGCACGCTCCACTTAACTTTTGTAACGTATCCTGGTATCAAACAAGCCCAAGAGATAGAGGAGGTACCTGCTGTGCTAGTCAGATAATTTGAGTGACACTCTCAAAATTGCATCTGTAAAGTGGATGAAGTTCGACAGTGTGGTCGCAGTCTTCCCAATGATCCCCTAGCAAATTCACTCTATGTAGGAGCTGGCTAGAGTCAAAATAGTTCCAATGACTCGCATGGGATTCAAACTCGCAAAAATTTCAAGCCCGTAACCCAATAGGGGACAGGATAGCTCAGTGGTCGGAGCACTCGCTTTTCCCCAGCCAAGTTAAGCAGCGTGGAGCGTGGTTACCAGTTGGATGGGTAACCGTTAGCGCGTCTTGGCTTCAGTGCAGTTCCCCCAGTTCCCCCACGCTGTAATGGGTACCTGCCCTCTATAGGGTCAGGGAAGGTAAAGCAACGAGGGAGAGGAGATGGGCGCCGCCCTCAATATGCTGGCCCCTAGAGAAGTCAGGTCTCTGATGCCTCGCTTCCCTACGACCTTATAGGTAATGGGAACACCTTTACCTTTTAACCCAATAGGCTAACAACTACTGCACCATGGCATCTGGTTTTGCTAGACAGTTATGTTCATGAGCACGCTGCTGAAAAAAAAGTTGGGAAAAGTTGGAGAGACCATTTTGCGACTTCGTCACCAAGTCTGCGTATTCTTAATGTGAAACGGGTGTGCAGCTTATAAGCCTATGGCTGTCTGTTTGTCAGCCTGTCTTTCTATCTGTCTGACTGTCTGTCTTTCTGTCTGTTTTTCTGTCTGTCTGTCTGTCTGTCTGTCTCTCTAACTATCTATCTATCTATCTATCTATCTATCTGTTTGTCTGTCTGTCAGTTTATCTGTTTGTCTGTATGTCTGTCTCCTTTTATTTGTTTGTACCTTCCTTTCTTTGTTTATTTTTCAAATCTCTACTGTTATTTAGTTTTTGATTGTTATCTTCATTGCTTCTTCTTTATTCATAGCCTTCTCTGTGATTTTTTTCCTACCCTTTTGACTAGCAACTTACGCAATTCCCAGTTTATTCAGAGCTTTAATTACATTACACAGGAAGCTAACCAGCTGGCTGTAAAACAATATGATTTAGACGGGTCAATAGTATCGATTATTAAATCTGTGGATATTCTTTGTCTCTTGCCAAGTATTTTATTGTTTGCTTTCTTCTTCTTCTTCTTCTTCTTCTTCTTCTTTCTTCTTCTTCTTTCTTCTTTTCTTCTTCTTCTTCTTCTTCTTCTTCTTCTTCTTCTTTCGCAATTCTTCTTCTTCTTCGCAATTCTTCTTCTTCTTCGCAATTCTTCTTCGCAATTCTTCTTCTCATTTTTTTATCTTCAGATTCTCCAGATTCTTCAACTTCTTCAAGTTCTTCTTAAAATTCTTCTTCTTCAGATTCTTCTTCTTCAAATTCTTCTTCAAAATTGTCTTCAACTTCTCCTCCATCTCCTCCTCCTCCTCCTCCTCTTCTTGTTCTTGTTCTGTTCTTGTTCTTCTTCTTTTCTTCTTCTTCTTCTTCTTCTTCTTCTTCTCCTTCTCCTTCTTCTTCTTCTTCTTCTTTCTTCTTCTTCTTCTTCTTCTTCTTCTTCTTCTTCCTTCTTCTTCTTCTTCTTCTTCTTCTTCTTCTTCTTCTTCTTCTTCTTCTTCTTCTTCTTCTTCTTCTCTTCTTCTTCTTCTTCTTCTTCAAATTCGTCAAATTCTTCTTCTTCTTCAAATTCGTCAAATTCTTCTTCAATTCCCCTCCTCCTCCTCTTTCTTCTTCTTCATTGTTTATCCAATCAATTTTTCCTTTTCTTTTCTTCCTTTTCCTTTTCATTCCTATCCATCGTATTTTCCCCCATTATTTCCTTTTTTCTTCTTTCCAGTGTTTCGACTGGCAACTTTCCAAAGGTAGAGTTCTATCAAAGTTTCAACAACTGCCTGTAAACCGGCATTCTTTATATCGGTTAATTAATCTATTGTTAAAGTTTTAACCGATCTTCGTCTCTCACCAGTTTTAATTTTCTTTTTCTTTTCTGGCTTCTTTTTTGCAGTGACATCCCCCTCCCACCCACCTACCTCATTTTTTTCTCTCTTCAAGTTTTGGTCCTTTATTTTTTGGTCATTCTTATCTGCTCCCAATATTC
This sequence comes from Rapana venosa, assembly GCA_028751875.1. Classification (NCBI taxonomy): domain Eukaryota; kingdom Metazoa; phylum Mollusca; class Gastropoda; order Neogastropoda; family Muricidae; genus Rapana; species Rapana venosa. The sequence continues at coordinate 28,032,544 of CM054143.1, read as the reverse complement.
CACAAGCTGACATCAAAATGTCCATATAATCCTTTCCATGCGGCAATTCATTTGCTTTTATTTTACATAATCCTCTCACTCACTCTCAGTCCTCAATCCTCCTCACTCTCGGTTATCCTTCGGATGAGACTATAAACCGAGGCCCCGTGTGCGAACGCACCCACGCAGAACATCTTGCGCACACGTTAACTCTGTTCCGCTTTTCGTAAGAGTAGACCATTGTGTGCCGGTGGGAACAGATGACAACATTGACAACACGAGGACTGGATGTAAAAAAAGCATGCAAGTGCTTATTCCATTATCCTCGATATAAAAGAATAAATAAGATAAATAAAAAATAACACTTTCTCTCTCTCTCTCTCTCTCTCTCTCTCTCTCTCTCTCTCTCTCTCTCTCTCTCTCTCTCTTTGCGTGTCTCTCTGTCTCTGTCTCTCTGCCTCTCTCTCTCAGTCACTTTATCTCTCAGTCTTTCTCTAACTCTTTCTCTCTGTATGTCTCTGTCTATCTGCTTCTCTGTCTCTGTCTCTCTGCCTCTCTGTCTCTGTCTCTCTCTCAGTCACTTTCTCTCAGTCACTTTCTCTCTCAGTCTCTCTCTCTCTCTCTCTCTCTCTCTCTCTCTCTCTCTCTCCTCTCTCTCTCTCTCTTTCTCTCTCTCTTCTCTCTCTCTCTCTCTCTCTCTCTCTCTCTCTCTCTCTCTCTCTCGCGCGCGCGCGCGCGCGCGCGCGCTCTCCCTTGACATTCATTTTGTTAAAGTGTGTCTTGTTTTGTTTCACATAATCAATTGACTTATAAGTGTGCTGTAGAATCGCTATGGGTTTTTCTCTAGATCGGGAATTAGGAGGGACCAGTTTGTGATTTTGTTGTTGTTGCTATGTATGTGCTCGTTTATGTTTGATACAGGTTGTAACTTGTAAGTCTACGTACGTCTATCTGCCTGTCTTTATGTCTGTCTGTCTGTCTCTGTCTGTCGATCTATCTATCATAAGTGAGTCTATCTGTCTGTTTGAGTGCCTGCCTGTCTGTCCATTTGTGTATCTATCTATCTATCTGTCTATCTATCTGTATGTCTATCTATCTATCTATCCGTCTG
>CM054143.1:28023954-28026454 GCA_028751875.1 Rapana venosa | reverse complement strand
CTCTCCCTCTCTCTTCTCTCTCTCCTTCTCTGAAACTCGAAAGAACGATTTTGACTGGGGTAGCTAAAAGCGACGCCAAAGGCCGGGAAAGAGATGATTCACACTGAACTAATCCCTAAAAATTTTCTCGCTAAGGGGAAAAAGGGCACAGGCAGAGATAGAACGGGGACAAGGGAAGGGAGGTGGGAGGGGAGGGAAGAGGGGGGGGGGCGGGGGGGAAGGAGAGAAGAAGAAAGGGGTAGAAAAAGGGAAACTCAAAGGAGGACAGAGAGAGGGAGAGACGTTGTGTTGTGGGGTTTTTTTGTTTTGTTTTGTTTTTTTTTTTTTTTAAATGTCATTCACTACATGTATTTAACACACCCGCATTCATACCAAAGTACCTATTTTTAAAAACCGCATCCTCTCTCTCTCCCCTCTCCTTTCTCTCTCTCTCTCTCTCCTCTCTTCCCCTCTTCTTTTCCCCCTCTCTTCTCCTCTCTTTCCTCCCCACACGCCCCCAACATCCACACAAATAGGTAATAATATTTTACAAAAATTATTATATATATATTTTAAAATGAATTACATATATATAAATATATATATATAATAATATTATATATAATTTATTTGAAATTACAGAAAGGTTTTACAGGTGAAATATATACTTCAGCAACTGACATATGAATTCTGAGATAAATTAAAATTTCCCTTGATAGGGGCTATTCTTTTAAATATCTAAACCTTCCCCTTTTAACGTCAAAAAGAATTTGGGGCAATCAAACAACAAATGTGGACTGAAATAAAATAAACAAAAAACATGTTACATTTTTTGAATATTTAGTATTCCTGCTTTTTAACTCATTTATGTATTGAATTTTAAATTTTCCGTGGGCAAGGGAAAATGCTGATAAATGTTTTTTTATAACTTTGAAATTTGCTTTCATTAATTAGAATAATTCATAAAAACAAGCAAGATTTAAACAAACCTTCAGTATGTATCAGGGCACCCCGTTTTTTCAAAAAAAACAACCGCCATTCGAATAAATTCCCCAATGAGGGGGGATCCACAAAATTTTGCTTGCCCCGTGCAAAAGAATTTTTTAGGAATTTTACTCAAATACAAATCATTCCCTTTTTTTACCAGCCATGACTTTTATGCCATTAACACTGCCTTGATCAACGCAAAACAGAATTTTGGGAAAAATCAAAGCAGTATCAGAAAAAAATTAAAGCCCTAAAAATTGCAAAAAATTCAGAAGTAAAAAAGAAAAAATTTTTCCAAATGAAAAGATTTTTTAAATTTTTAAAATGGAATCACTATGCACCCCCACTTTTTCCGTTTCTAAAACTCCCAGTATACACTTTTAAGTGATTGAAAATTATTTCTAAGGTTTTTTTCTCACGGGGAGAAAAAAATTTTACTTCATTTTCTTTATTTTCCCTGTAGTCAATTCAAATTTGCTGAAATATTTCCCAAGGGGGGGTAATTTTGGAACAATCGGTAAAATTGGGAATTTTTTGAAACGTTCATTTTCTTCTAAATTTTTGTAAATTTTTTAAAAGGGTGCAGAAATGAAAATTGCGTGCCCGTTTAGGAAAATCAGTGTCTTGATTAAAAAATATTTTTCTTTTTCTGAATTTGGAATAAGGATACTGCGAACCACATTTTTGATACTGCCCTTTTCGCGATCAAAAAAGTATAAATGAGCTTCTTTATAATATTAGCTTAAATTTTCATGAGCCCGAACACCAAGACTTCTTTCTGCTTTACTGTCGATTGTAATTTTTTTTAATAATAAACTGCAGCAGAAAAATAAAATTTTTTGTCCGATTAATTTTTAACTACCCAAGACAGAGCCAGATTATCAGAGTCGTAGGTCTGACTCATGCCTAGAATTTTTTCTTTTTGGGAAATTTTAAATCTTTTCCCAGCTTTCAGTTTTTATTTGGTTTTTTTGTGTTTTGTGTGTGTGTGTGTGTGTGTGTGGTGGGTGTTTTGTGTTGTGTTGTTGTGTGTGTGTGTGTGTGTGTGTTGAGGTGTGTGTGTGGTTTTTGTGTGTGTGTGGTGTGTGTGGTTTGGTGTGTGTGTGTGTGTGGGGTGTGGTGGGGTGTGTGTGTGGTGGTGTGTGGTTTTGTGTGTTGGTGTTTTTGTGTGTGTGGTTTGTGTGGGGTGTGTGAGACAACTAAAAAGAAACCCCTCCCTCCCCCCTCTCTCTCTTCTCTTCTTCTTCTCTCTTTTCCTCTCTCTCTCTCTCTCTCCTCTCTTCTTTTTCCTCTTTGTAGTTTAACTAAAAAAGCAACATAAATAGTAAACTCCTCTCTCTCACTCTCTCCCACCCCCTCTCTCTACCCCCCTCTCTCTCTATCCCTCTCCTCTCCCCCCTCCTCCACCCCCCCCCCCCTCCTCTCTCTCCCTCTCGCTCAAATAAATTTTTATTCTCTAAATTTTCTTTACGACTCTATCAAAAAAAGACAAGTTTTAAAAAAAACCCAAAAACCTAAACCCCCATCTTCTAAC
>CM054143.1:28017148-28019648 GCA_028751875.1 Rapana venosa | reverse complement strand
CATATCATGTTGTAAAAAAAGCACATGATGTGCTTATTCCATTATCTCGATATAATTAGAATAAATAAATTAATTAATTAATAAATAAAGAAACACACATACCGAGCCTCCACCACGCCCCCCCCCCCCCCCCCACGTAACATCACACGCCCCCCCCCCCCCACACGCACACTCACACACACACGCCCCCCCCCTCCCCCCACACACACACACATTATTTGTATCCATGTTACGCACGTCACAGGATGGGGCCCCCCGGTAGCGAGCATAAAAAAGATACCCTCCTGTTGTTGTCAATAATTATGTGGTGTTTTCACCCAACGTGCAAAGTGGGGATTCTAGGTTATAAATCCAGAGCGCTTTAGAGCAGTAAATACTTGGGCTATCCTTCCCTTTGAGGGATTATGCTGGCTGGCTATTGTGTTGCTGTCGTTGTTGATGTTGGTGTTGCTGTTTTTGCTGTCTTTGTCTTTGTTGTTGTTATCGTTGTTTATGCCGTTTTGCATGTCGTTGGTAGTTGTTATTGACTGTTGTTGTTTTTGTTGCTGATTTGGGTGCTGTTATTGTGTGTTGTTCTTTATTGTTGATGCTGTTGTTCTTTTGTTGTGGTTGTTGCTGGTGATGTTGTTTTTGTTGTTTTTTGTTTATTGCATCCTGTTTTACTGTTAGGTTTGCTGCTGATGTTGTTATTGTTTTGTTGTGGTTTGTGGTTGGTGTTGTTGCTGGAGTGGTTACTGTTTGTTCTTTTTACTACTGTTGCCAGTTGTTGTCATTGTTGTTGTTGTAGCTCGTCGTTTGTTATTGTAGTTTTTGCTGTGGTTGTTGTTGCAGTTGTTGTACCTGTCGGTATTGTAGTTATTGCTGTGGATGTTGTTGCTGCTTATGTTGTTGTTATGTTTTACTATTGTTATTGTTGTTGATGTACTGTTGCTGCTGTTGTTGTAAATGCTGTGCTGTTGTTTTTGTTATTGTTGTTATTGCCGTTGCTACTATTGTTAATTGTTGTATTGTTCGTGCTGTTGTTATCGATTGTTGTCGCTTCTGCTGCTTCTGATACTACTTGTTATTGATGTTGTTGTGCCTGTTGTTAGTTACCAATGGTCCCCAGCTCACTCTGAAGTCGCTCTAATAACTCCATCCCACTCCCTTAACCCCATATCAATCTCTTCCCCTCCCCCCCCCCTCTCCCCCCCCCCCCCCCCCCCCCCCCCCCCCCCACCCCAAAAAAAAGTAGTTTCCGAGTACATTCTTTCTTTCAAGTACCTCGCCATATAGGCAGCCGTACTCCGACCTAAAAGGATTCTCCCCACTCCTTTTGAATGGAATGTACAAAGGGGTTTTTATAACGTGTAGAGCTTGTCACGGCTGAAGACTAAGTCTCAACGTAAAAATTTTTTTCAAAGTATCCCAAGGTGTTTAGTAGAGGACTTAGGGCACTAGCACTATGCTGCTTCTTTCTTCCAGCAGTAACTAACAATGCCTTTAAGCCGGAGCCAGACAGAGAGACTATTTGCTGTTACTTTCAAGGGAAACGCGAGTGTCCCTTGAGCTTCAATCAGTTTCGTTTTACAGTACCTAGCTATTTGTCGTCTAGGAATGGTTTGAGGGTCTTTGTTTTAAAACTTGTCTTTTTAGGGTGTTGTGTTGTGTGTTGTGTATGGTGTGTGTGTGGGGGGGGGGGGGTGAGGGGGGTTTGGATGGTGTGGTGGTGTTGTGTGTTGTTTTTGTATGGGGTGTGTGGTTTATTTATTTATTTATTTATTTATTTATTTATCCTTTTATATCGAGGATAATGAAATAAGCACTTATGTGCTTTTTTTAAACATCCAGTCCCCGTGTGTATGCGGATGTGTGAATTCTGTCATCTGTTCCCACCGGCACAATGGCCTACTCTTACGAAAAGTGGAACAGGATTTAACGTGTGCGCAAGATGTTCGCGTGCGTTCGCGCACGGGACTTCGGTTTATAGTGTCATCCCAAGGATGTTTTGTGTGTGTGTGTGGTGTGTGTGTGTGTGTGTGTGTGGTGTGTGTGTGTGTGTGTGTGTGGGGTTTTGTGTTTTGTGTGTGTGTTGTGTTGTGTGTGTGTGAGTGTGTTGGTTGTGTGTGTGTGTGTGTGTGTTTGTGTGTGTGTGTTTGTGTTGTATTGTGTGTGTGTTGTGTTGTGTGTTTGTGCGTTGTGTTTTTGTATGTGTGTTGTGTGTGTGTTAGTGTATTTTTGTGTGTGTTGTGTGTGTGTGTTTGTGTGTGTGTGTTTTTTGTATTTTGTGTGCGTTGTGTTGGGGTGTTTGTGTGTTGTGTTGTGTATGTGTGTTTGTGTGGGTGTTAGTGTATGTGTGTGTTGTGTTGTGTGTGTTAGTGTGTGTGTGTGTGTGTGTGAGGGGAGAGAGAAAAGAGAATGTGTGTGTGTGTGTGTGTGTGTGTGTGTGTGTGTGTGTGTGTGTGTGTGTGTTGTGTGTGTGTGTGTGTGTGTGTGAGTGTGTGTGTTGTGGTGTGGTGGT
>CM054143.1:27999648-28007148 GCA_028751875.1 Rapana venosa | reverse complement strand
TTGTTGTTGTTGTTGGCTACTGTGCTCTCTGTCTCTGTCCGTCTGTCTCTGTCTCTCTGATCTGTCTGTCTGTAGTCTCTGTCTGTCTCTGTCTGTCTGTCTGTTTCTCTCTCTCTCTTTCTCTCTCTCTCTCTCTCTCTCTCTCTCTCCTCTCTCTCCTCTCTCTCTCTCTCCTCTCTCTTCCTGTGTTTGTTTATTTGACTGTTTCATGCACGTATGAATATACAGAGATAAGCTCACTGGGATGCACTCACAGAAGCATATAAACAACACTGTGGGCATGCATGTGTGTGTGGCGTGCGCGCGTGTGCACATACATGCAGACGTATGAGATAAAAGGACTCAAAACAAACAGGCCTGTGCTCAAGAAAGGAATTTTCAGTAAGCATTGCCAGCCAGTTTCAAAAATTAAACTAATCTTCTTTTTTTTTGACGGGAGAAAGAATTCAAAGCAAACTTCTGGAAGACTACCGGTGTTGCCATGATGACATGCTTCATGATCTCTGACACCCTAAACACAACATCTTGCGCACACGTTTAAAATCCTGTTCCGCTTTTCCGTAAGAGTAGGCCATTGTGTGCCAGATGTGTGGTAACAGACGACAAAATTTACAAAACCGCATGCACACGGGAACTGGATGTAAAGAAAAACCAGATAAGTGCTTATTCCATTATCCACGATATAAAAGAATAAAAATTAAATTAAAAAAAATAAAATAAAAACACGGTTGGTTCGGCCTGTGTGGAGTGTCGATATTATCCAGCATTCCGTTGTCATCCTGTTGTTTTGTTGCGCGGTATCTCACTTTGTTAAAGGACACTCTATGGCCCGGACACCACTCACTTCAGCCCTATGGGTTCCTGTCAGGGTTACCCCTGCCTACCCTACCCTTATCTATCTTCTGTTACCCTGGAAGTGAAGTGGGCAGAGCTTTTAGGCTTACCCCTACCCTTATCTTGTGTTACGCTGGAAGCGAAGTGAGCAGAGCTTTTAGTGGTACCCCTACCTACCCATATCTATCTCCCGTTATACCCTGGAAGCGAAGTGGGCAGAGCTTTTAAGGGTACCCCTACCCTTATCTATCTCCTGTTACCCTGAAAGCGAAGTAGGCAGACTTTTAGGGTTACCCATATCCTTATCTTCTGTTACCCTGGAAGCGAAGTGGGGCAGAGCTTTTAGGGTTACCCTACCCTTATCTATCTCCTGTTACCCTGGAAGCAAAGTGGGCAGAGCTTTTAGGGTTACCCCTACCCTTATCTTCTGTTACCCTGGAAGCGAAGTGGGGCAGAGCTTTTAGGGTTACCCCTACCCTTATCTTCTGTTACCCTGGAAGCGAAGTGTGGCAGAACTTTTAGGGGTACCCCTACCCTTATCTATCTCGTGTTACCCTGGAAACGAAGTGGGCAGAGCTTTTAGGGGTACCCCTACCCTTATCTATCTCCTGTTACGCTGGGAGAGAAGTAGGCAGAGCTTTTAAAAATAATAATAATAATATATGGAATTTATATAGCGCTGAATCTTGTAAAGCAACAAATCAAAGCACTCAGATGACTTTTTTTTCCATTTTTTCATATAAAAAATTTTTTTTGCGTGTGTATGCGATTTTTTAAATTTTGTCATCTGTTCCCACCGGCACACAACTACTCTTTCTAACAGCAGATCAGGATTTAACGTGTGCGCAAGATGTTCTGCATGCGTTAGTACACGGGGCCTCGGTTTATAGTCTAATCCAAAGCGTTACCCTTACCCTTATCTATCTCCTGTTACCCTGGAAGCGAAGTGGGCAGAGCTTTTAGGGGTACCCCTACCTACTCTTATCTCTCTCCTGTTACCCTGGAAGCGAAGTGGGCAGAGCTTTTGGGGGTTTAACCCTACCTACTCTTATCTCTCTCCTGTTTACCCTGGAGCAAAAGTGGGCAGAGCTTTTAGGGGTACCCCTACCTACTCTTATCTCTCTCCTGTTACCCTGGAAGCGAAGTGGGCAGAGCTTTTAGGGGTACCCCTACCTACTCTTATCTCTCTCCTGTTACCCTGGAAGCGAAGTGGGGCAGAGCTTTTAGGGGTACCCCTACCTACTCTTATCTATCTCCTGTTACCCTGGAAGCGAAGTGGGGCAGAGCTTTTATGGTTACCCCTATCTACCCTTACCCCAGCAATCAAATCAGGCATTAGAGGTCACTGCAGAGGACGTGTTTGCTCTGTTAATTGACATTGCTGGGTCTTCATAGAAGAGAACAGCCTCTTCATGCAGTTAACGTTTCAATTTCACTGCTGCGGCGTGTTTGTGTTCGTGTTTTCTGTGACACTGGAATCGATATCAACAACAAAAACAGCTGGAAATAATGGTGGGGGGTGGGCCTTCAGTGAAGTCTGTGGGTGGATGGGTGGGAGCACTTTGGTTTTTGTTCTGGCTTAAGTTTTTTGGGAATGAAATAGTGTGTTGGGTTTGAGTTGTTTGGAATCCCAAACAGTCTTTGAGTTGGGTTGTCTGTGAGGTTTTCTTTTTTTTTTCCTTTCTGTGGGCCTTTGTGGTCAGGGAGCTTCCTGGACTGAAAAATTAGTCACTGGGAGTAAGCTGAGTTCTTTAGATAAAGATCTCACGAAGGTAAATGTGTGTGACTTAATAAGTGTAGGCATTTCCATTGCTGTAATAATGTAATTTGTAAAAAGATGCATGCTTTCAACAACAAAAATAAAGCCCTAATATGACTTTGTGGTGTGAAAATCTTTTACAAATCATCAGGATTAACTTTAAAGTGGGCTGTGGGTCCAGTGGTTAAACTAGAAATTAGTATTATCACGGCAGGAGAGGGAATGGGGGTTGAGTCTCCACAAATGGTAAATGCTCATTTGGGATTTTCTCCTATGGACGTGACATGGATTTTGGCACTGCATTCCCAAAAGTCATTCAGATGAGACTATAAACTGACATGCTGTGTACATGCACATGTAGTGCACCTTCCACTGACATTTAAAAAAACAACACATCCATTTCTTGAAAAAGAACAAGGTAGCTGTAGTTAGTGGCATGAATGACACAAACATACCCAGTATACACACTGATGTCTGGAGAGAAATAAACCACACCACGTTAAACTTACCAAGTGCAAGGACACACTGCCTGAAAACAATCTAGGCAGTACTCTTCTAACCACTGTCAACAAAATTGATGTCAAGTCAAAAACAGTTCACTAGCTAGTATTGAACCCATCACTCACACCGTAGGTGATAGATTTGAGCAATATAGACTGGAACACCTCAATCTCCCTGTATCTGAATCCCTTTGAAAATACCCACAAGACCATTTTAAACACATCGAATCTCCCAACAAATCAAATCAGGCATTAGAGGTAACTGCAGGAGATGTGTTTGCTCTGTTAATTGACATTGCTGGGTCTTCATTGGGGAGAACAGCCTCTTCATGCAGTTAACGTTTCCATTTGACTGCTGCAGCGTGTTTGTGTGTTCCTGTTTTCTGTGACACTGGAATCACACTGGGATCCCACAACAACAACAGCTGGAAATAATGGTGGTGGGCCTTCAGTGAAGTCTGTGGGTGGATGGGTCGAGCATTGTGATCTTAGTTCTAGCTTGAGTTTTGTTGATTAAAATAATGTGTTGGCTTTGAGTTGTTTGGAATTTCACCAACATGTCCTTGAGTTGGGTTTGTCTGTGAGGTTTTCTTTGTTTCCTTTCTGTGGCTGTGATGAGGGAGCTTCCTGGACTGAGAACTACATCACTGGAGTACAGCTGGATTCTTTAGATAAAGATCTTGAGAACAAAAATATTGTGCGTGACTTCATATGTGTAGCCATTTCAAATGCTATGATACTGTAATTCTGTAAAATGTTACTTGTTTCCACCAAAAAAATGTCAAGCCCTGATATAACTTTGTGGTGTTAAAACCTTGTAAAATTCATCAGAACTAGCTTTGAAGTGGGTTTTGTGTCCAGTGGTTAAACCAGCAATTAGTGTTATCACAGCAGGAGAGGGAATGGGGGCTGAGTCCCCACAAAGGTGAATTCTCATTGGGGGATTTTCTCCTATGGATTTGACATGGATATTGGCACTGCATTCCCAAAAGTCATTCAGATGAGACTATAAACTGATATACTGTGTGCATGCACATGTAGTACATCTTCCACTGACATAAAAAAAATCCATTTCTTGAAAAAGAACAAGCTATCTGTAGTTAGTGACGTGACACGAATGACACAAACATACCCAGTATGCACACTGATGTCTTGAGAGGAATGAACTACACCACGTTCAACTTACCAAAAACACACTGCCTGAAAAACAATCTAGGCAGTCCTCTTCTAACCACTGTCAACAAAATTGATGTCAAGTCAAAAACAGTTCACTAGCTAGTATTGAACCCATCACTCACACCGTAGGTGATAGATTTAAGCAATATAGACTGGAACCCCTCAATCTCTCCGTGTCTTAATCTCTTTGCAAATAACCACAAGACCATTTTAAACACATCAGATCTCCCAGCAATCTAATCAGACATTAGAGGTTACTGCAGAGGACGTGTTTGCTCTGTTAATTGACATTGCTGGGTCTTCATTGGGGAGAACAGCCTCTTTATGCAGTTAACGTTTCCATTTCACTGCTGCAGCGTGTTTGTGTTCGTGTGTTCTGTGACACTGGAATCGATATCAACAACAACAGCTGGAAATAATGGTGGTGGGCCTTCAGTGAAGTCTGTGGGTGGATGGGTTGAGCACTGTGATTTTAGTTCTGGGTTGAGTTTGTTGAATAAAAATGTTAATGTGTTGGCTTTGAGTTGTTTGGAATCACACCAACATGTCTTTGGGTAGGGTTTGTCTGTGAGGTTTTCTTTGTTTCCTTTCTGTGGCTGTGATGAGGGAGCTTCCTGGACTAAGAACTACATCACTTGAGTACAGCTGAATTCTTTAAGTAAAGATCTTGAGAACAAAAATATTGTGAATGACTACATTTGTGTAGGCATTTCAAATGATGTAATATTGTAATTCTGTAAGAGGATGCTTGTTTCCAACAACAAAAATGCCAAGCCCTAATATAACTTTGTGGCGTTACAATCTTGTACAAATCATCAGGACTAACTTTGAGGTAGGCTGTGTGTCCGTGGTTAAAATGACAATTCGTGTTATGACGGTAGGAGAGGGAATGGGGGTTGAGTCCCCACAAGAGGTGAATGCTCATTGGGGATTTTCTCCTATGTGCTTGACATGGATTTTGGCACTGCATTCCCAAAAGTCATTCATATGAGACTATAAACTGATATGCTGTGTGCATGCACATGTAGTACATATTCCACTAACATTTTTTAAAAATCTATTTCTTGAAAAAGAACAAGCTAGCTGTAGTTAGTGACACGAATGACACAAGCATACCCAGTATGCAAATTGATGTCTAGACAGGAATGAACCACACCAGTTAAACTTACCAAGGACACACTGCCTGAAAAAAAATATATGCAGTAGTCTTGTAACCACTGTCAACAAATTGATGTCAAATCAAAACAGTTCACTAGCTAGTATTGAACCAATCACTCACACCCTAGGTGATAGATTTGAGCAATATAGACTGGAACACCTCAATCTCCCAGTGTCTTAATCTCTTTGCAAATACCCACAAGACCATTTTAAACACATCGAATCTCCCAGCAATCAAATCAGACATTAGAGGTCACTGCAGAGGACGTGTTTGCTCTGTTAATTGACATTGCTGGGTCTTCATAGAAGAGAACAGCCTCTTTATGCAGTTAACGTTTCCATTTGACTGCTGCAGCGTGTTTGTGTTTCGTGTTTTCTGTGACACTGGAATCGATATCAACAACAAAAACAGCTGGAAATAATGGTGGTGGGCCTTTAGTGAAGTCTGTGGGTGGATGGGTCGAGCACTTTGGTTTTTGTTCTGGCTTAAGTTTGTTGAATGAAATAGTGTGTTGGGTTTGAGTTGTTTGGAATCCCAACATGTCTTTGAGTTGGGTTTGTCTGTGAGGTTTTCTTTTTGTTTCCTTTCTGTGGCTGTGGTCAGGGAGCTTCCTGGACTGAGAATTACGTCACTGGAGTACAGCTGAGTTCTTTAGATAAAGATCTCACGAAAATAAATGTGTGTGACTTAATAAGTGTAGGCATTTCCATTGCTGTAATAATGTAATTTGTAAAAAGATGCATGCTTTCAACAACAAAAATAAAGCCCTAATATGACTTTGTGGTGTGAAAATCTTTTACAAATCATCAGGATTAACTTTAAAGTGGGCTGTGGGTCCAGTGGTTAAATTAGAAATTAGTATTATCACGGCAGGAGAGGGAATGGGGGTTGAGTCTCCACAAATGGTAAATGCTCATTTGGGATTTTCCCTATGGACTTGACATGGATTTTGGCACTGCATTCCCAAAAGTCATTCAGATGAGACTATAAACTGACATACTGTGTACATGCCATGTAGTTCATCTTCACTGACATTAAAAAAAATCCATTTCTTGAAAAAGAACAAGGTAGCTGTAGTTAGTGGCATGAATGACACAAACATACCCAGTATGCACATTGGTGTCTGGAGAGGAATGAACCACACTACGTTAAACTTACCAAGGACACACTGCCTGAAAAATAAACCTAGGCAGTCCTCTTCTAACCTTTGTCAAAAAATTGATGTCAAATCAAAACAGGTCACTAGCTAGTATTGAACCCATCGCTCACACCCTAGGTGATAGATTTGAGCAATATAGACTGGAACCCCTCAATCTCCCCGTGTCTTCATCTCTTTGCAAATACCCACAAGACCATGTTAAACACATCGAATCTCCCAACAATCAAATCAGGCATTAGAGGTAACTGCAGGAGATGTGTTTGCTCTGTTAATTGACATTGCTGGGTCTTCATAGAAGAGAACAGCCTCTTTATGCAGTTAACGTTTCAATTTCACTGCTGCAGCGTGTTTGTGTTTCGTGTTTTCTGTGACACTGGAATCGATATCAACAACAACAACAGCTGTAAATAATGGTGGTGGTGGGCCTTCAGTGAAGTCTGTGGGTGGATGGGTCGAGCACTTTGATTTTTGTTCTGGCTTAAGTTTGTTGAATGAAATAGTGTGTTGGGTTTGAGTTGTTTGGAATCCCAACATGTCTTTGAGTTGGGTTTGTCTGTGAGGTTTTCTTTTTGTTTCCTTTCTGTGGCTGTGGTCAGGGAGCTTCCTGGACTGAGAATTACGTCACTGGAGTACAGCTGAATTCTTTAGATAAAGATCTCACGAAAATAAATGTGTGTGACTTAATAAGTGTAGGCATTTCCATTGCTGTAATAATGTAATTTGTAAAAAGATGCATGCTTTCAACAACAAAAATAAAGCCCTAATATGACTTTGTGGTGTGAAAATCTTTTACAAATCATCAGGATTAACTTTGAAGTGGGCTGTGGGTCCAGTGGTTAAACTAGAAATTAGTATTATCACGGCAGGAGAGGGAATGGGGGTTGAGTCTCCACAAATGGTAAATACTCATTTG
>CM054143.1:27982148-27994648 GCA_028751875.1 Rapana venosa | reverse complement strand
TTTGGTGCTGATGTTGAAAGGTGTGAATGCACAGAGGTAAAAAAACAACAACTCTATCTTCATTAACTGTGTTAATTGAAAGGATTTAACACAAAGAGAAGAAACTGTGTCGTACAGTCTGAAACAACACAGCGTACCTTTACTACAAAACACAAATCTTAAGTGACAATAAAATTATCACAATACCACATACCTTTACTACAAAAAATACCCCCACTTAAGTCAAAATAACATTATCAAAACACAGCATACCTTTATTACCAAAATACCCCCACTTAAGTCACAATAACATTATCATAACACCACACACCTTTACTACCAAAATGTCTTAACTTAAGTCAAAATAACACTATGCAACACAGCATACCTTTACTACCAAAATACTCCCACCTTAAGTCAAAATAACACTATACAACACAGCACACCTTTATTACCAAAATACCCCACCTTAAGTAAAATAACATACTCGCAACACAGCATACCTTTATTGCCAAAATACCCCACCTAAAGTCAAAATAACATACTCACAACACAGCATACCTTTACTACCAAAACTCTCACCTTAAGTCACAATAAAACTATCACTAGACCACATACATTTACTACCAAAATACCCACACTTAAGTCGCAATAACATTATCACAACACAGCATACCTTTATTACCAAAATACCCCACTTAAGTCACAATAAAATTATCACTAGACCACATACATTTATTACCAAAATACCCCCACTTAAGTCACAATAAAATTATCACTAGACCACATACATTTATTACCAAAATACCCCCACTTAAGTCAAAATAACATACTCACAAACACAGCATACCTTTATTACCAAAAATACCCCACCTTAAGTCAAAATAACATACTCACAACACAGTATACCTTTACTACTAAAAAAAATACCCCTTTAGGCCAAAAAAACACTATTACATCACAGCATACCTTTACTACCAAAACCCTCACCTTAAGTCACAGTTAAATTATCACTACACCACATAAGTTTACTACCAAAATGCCCCCACTTAAGTCCTAACAATATTATCACAACACAACATACCTTTAATACCAAAAAACCCACCTTAAGTCACAATAACACTATCACAACACAGCATACCTTTATTACCAAAACCCCCACCTTAAGTCACAATAAAATTATCACTACACCACATACCTGTACTACCAAATACTCCCACTTAAGTCCCAATAACATACTCACAACACAGCATACCTTTATTACCAAAATACCCCACCTTAAGTCACAATAACATACTCACAATACAATATACCTTTACTACAAAAAACAATCTTAAGTCAAATAACTTTACACAACACCACATACTTTTACTACCAAAAAATTCCCCACCTTAAACCCCAAATAATTTATCACCCGTAAAACACTGAGTAAACCCCTTTAAAGAAAATACCTCCCCCCCCCCCCCCCCCCCCCCCCCCCCTCCTCCCTCCCTTCTCAGTGTAAATATTTGATGTACTTAATGGAAAGAAACCAGAGATTACAAGGATTCCTTATATAGCACTCACCCTGATCCGATGAAGAGGTGTATTGACATGAGTCTGTCCAGCTCGGTTCATGTATTGTGTCAAGGACTGAAAGGAAGAAGTCAGATCTTCTCATAAATGATGATTGAACTAGATACAGTCAGCCAGAATAGATGATTTGTTCGTAAGTGAAAAGTGGGCGTGTGTGTACGTGTGTGTGTGTGTGTGTGTTTGTGTGTGTGTGTGTGTGTCTTTGTGGTGTGCTTGTGGTGTGTCTTTGGTGTGGTGGGGGGGGGGGGGGGGGGGGGGCTGCGTGGGCAGGGGAGGGGGGTAGGTTGGGGAAAGAGATGGAGTAAAGGGAGGATGAGGATCTTAAAAATGTGTATAGGGGTGCGTTTTCTGTACTATATCTATCGAAATCTATGTATATCTATCTATGTCGTCTCATCAATCATGTATCATATATGTCTGTATCTATCTATCTATCGCTCTCTCTCTCCCCTTCCCCTCCTCTCTCCTCTCTCTCCCCTCCCCTCTCTCTCTCTCTATCTATCTATCATCTACTACTATCTATCTATATATATAATATATATATAAAATAATATAATATAATATATATATAATATATAATATATAATATATAATATATAAGTGTATGTGTGTGTGCTCGCCACGCGCGTGTGTATGTGTGTGTGCGCGCCCGCGTACTTGCGCGCGCGCGCGTGTGCGTGTGTATGTACATGTTTAACTCATGAAAATCTTGTTTTTCCCTCTGATCTTTACAGACTCCCATGTCAAGGGGATGAAACGATGTGACAGAACGTACAACAGAAGAACCCAGAGGATTACGTCCAGAAAAGACAGCTAACAAAAGACACGCCTCAGACCATCTCTCTGGTCCGTCACAGCATGATCTAAGCAGTCACTAAGGTAAGCTGTCCATAAAGTAAGCTGCCCATAAAGTAAGCTGCCCATAAAGTAAGCTGCCCATAAAGTAAGCTGCCCATAAAGTTAACTTCAAGCTGCCCATAAAGTAAGCTGTCAAAGCTGCCCATAAAGTAAGCTGTCAGTAAAGTCCTTCGGATGAGACTATAAACCGAGGCCCCGTGTGAGAACGCATGCAGAACATCTTGCGCACGCGTTAAATCCTGTTCCGCTTTTCGGAAGAGTAGGCCATTGTGTGCCGGTGGAAACATATGACAACATCTACAAAACCGCATACACACGGGGACTGGATGTAAAAAAAGCACACGAGTGCTTATTCCATTATCCTAGATATAAAAAAATAAATTAAAAAAAATAATAAAAGAGTAAGCTGTTAATAAAGTAAGCTATCAATGAAGTAAGCTGTCATTCAAGCTGTCAATAATGTAAGCTGTCATTCAAGCTGTCAATAATGTAAGCTGAAATTCAAGCGGTCAATAAGGTAAGTTGTCATTCAAGCTGTCAATATAATGTAAGCTGTCATTCAAGCTGTCAATAAGGTAAGCTGTCATTCAAGCTGTCAATAATGTAAGTTGTCATTCAAGCTGTCAATAAGGTAAGCTGTCATTCAAGCTGTCAATAAGGTAAGCTTTCATTCAAGCTGTCAATAAGGTAAGCTTTCATTCAAGCTGTCAATAAGGTAAGCTGTCATTCAAGCTGTCAATAAGGTAAGCTTTCATTCAAGCTGTCAATAATGTCAGCTGTCAATCAAGCTGCCAATACTGTAAGCTGTCGATGAAAAGTAAGCTGTCATTGAAGCTGTTAATAATATAGATAATGAATAATAATAGATAGATAGAAGTAGATAGATAATTTGATAGATAGATAGATAGATAGATAGATAATAGATAGATAGATAGATAGATAGATAGATATAAAACACGAAGGGATTTATTAAGGCACTGACAGGTCTGCAGTTGAAGTTGACCTGGGAGATCGTCAACATCCTCACGCTTAACTGATAAAGACTCCACCGGGATTCGAACCCACGCCTTCATGGACACATAGCATTGAAGTCGAACGGTCTTAACCGCTCGGCTATGGCGTCCATCAGGAATGTACTTAACTCTGGCTTGTTGGCTTGTGTGGTTGTGCGCGTCCTTATTTGTTTGGTTTCTGGACATTCGCCCTAGTATTGGCCATTATAATTGTCCCTCCAGTTATTATCACGCTGGGCTATGCACTGTTTATGAATATTCACGTGGCAATTTGTGGCGCCCGCGCGCGGGCGTGTGTGTGTGTGTGTGAGGGGGGGGGGGGGGGGGTGCTGGGGGTGGGGGGCGGGGGATTGTGATGAGAGAGAGAAAGAACCCAAAGATAGAGAGAAGAGAGAGAGAGAGAGAGAGGGGAGAGAGAGGAGAGAGAGAGAAAAGAGAGAGAAACAGACAGACAGAGACAGACAGACAGATAGAAAATACATACAGACCGACAGACAGACAGACACGGGGACAGACAGACAGAGGGAGAAGATTTTGGGGTGTGGTGTTGTGTGTGTTGTGTGTGTGTGTGTGGGGTGTTGTTGTGTGTGGTGTGGTGTGTGTGTAATTTGTTTGTATGTTCGCGCGAGTGCGCGCGCGCGCGTGTTTGTGTGTATGTGTGAAATGTATGGGGTGAGTGCGTGATGCGTGCCCTGCTTGATGCGCTTGGACATAAGCCTTTGAAGGGGAAGGAATGGGACGCTTTGCCTTCGTTGATGTCTTTGATGGTTTTTCTGCTGATGCTTTCTTTCTGCTGCGGTTCTGCTGCTGTTTCTGCTGCTGTTTCTTTGGTTTGCAATTCACAAAATGTTTATTTCACCCGTCTCCTCCTCCTCCTCCCCTCCTCCTCCTCCTCCCCCTTCTTCTTCTTCTTCTTCTTCTTTTTTTCTTTTTCCCTCCTCCTCCTCCTCCTCCTCCTCCCCTCCTCTCTCCTCTCCTCCTCCTTCTTCCTTCTTCTTCTTCTTCTTCTTCTTTCTTTTTCTTTTTCTTCTTTTTCTTCTTCTTCTTCTTTTTCTTCTTCTTCTTTCTTCTTTTTTCTTCTTCTTCTTTTTCTTCTTCTTTAACATGTTTCTACTTATGTGCAGTTTTTCCTTTTTTATTTTATTGTTTTGTTTTTTTTTTGGAGTGTGTGTGTGTGTGTGTGGTGTGTGTTGTTGTGTTTTGTGTGTGTGTTTTGTTATGTATGATGTGTGTGTGTGTGTGTGTGGGTGTGTGTGTTGTGTTGTGTGTGTGTGTGTGTGCGTGTGTGTGTGTGTGTGTGTGGTTGTGTTTTTTGTGTTTTGGTACGAAAGTTCTAAACCAATTTTGACTTTATGAAGTCTGATAACATTATATTTTTTCCTGGAATTACTTTCCTGATAGAAGGCTTTATACGAAGAGTTTTACCTTCCAATATACATTCTCTAGTTATGGTTTCTTTTAAACAATATTCCACTCTTCGTTTCCGTGTACACAACTATTCCAGGTGTTGGTTTGCTTAGCCAAAAACTGTTCAGGAACTCTAGTTTGTTATACTGTATTCTCCTTTAGATTTATTCTATTAATTTTCTTTTTCCTTTAGATTTCTTCTTTAGTACTATGGTGAGCACGGTAGACCATATAGAGACACTTACTGTTTACAGAGCAGAATTCAAGTACTTTGGTTTGTCAATACATGGGAAAATGTGATTTATTTTTTTTAAAGGTCGTCGTCATCATCATCATCATCATCATCATCATCATCATCATCATCATCATCTTCTTCTTCTTCTTCTTCTTCTTCTTCTTTGCATTCTTCTTCTTCTTCTTCTTCTTCATCATCATCATCATCATCATCATCATCATCATCATCATCATCATCATCATCATCTTCTTCTTCTTCTTCTTCTTCTTCTTCTTCTTCTTCTTCTTCTTCTTCGTCTTCGTCTTCGTCTTCTTCTTATTCATCGTCGTCGACTTGTTGTTGTGGTTGTCGCTTCTTCTGTCTCTGTCTACTGCTGGCTCTCTCTCTCTCTCTCTCTCATCTCTCTCCACCTCTCTCTCTCTCCTCCTCCCCTCTCTCCCCTCCTGTTCTCTTCTCCTCTCTTCTCTCCTCTCTCTCTCTCTCTCTCCCCTCTTTCTCTTTTCTGTGTCTCTATCTTCTCCTCTCTTTCTCTCTCTCTGTCTCTCTGTCTCTTTTTCCCTCTGTCCTCTCTCTCTTCCTTTCTCTCTCTGTCTCCCTCTGTCTCTCTCTCTGTCTCTCTCCTTTCTCCCCTCTCTTTCTCTCTCCCCCACTCTCTCTCTCTCTCTCTTTTCTCTCTTCTTTTCTCTTCTCTCTCTCTCTCTCTGTCTCCCCCTCTGTCTCTCTCACAAAATTGAATGCAGAAGCACAGAAGAAATGATGGAGGCAAAATCATGTGAACGATGATAGCATAATTTATCACGAGAACTCATTATTGGCCATTGTCATCTAAATGGAGGATAATATGAGATAACTTAATCATTGGCCACTTATGCTGTCAATTGCTTAATAATTATAATGTTTTCACTGCAGTTTCGTATTTAGCATGGGATGCGTGGTCGATTCATCATTAACTTTACATGTGTGCGTGTGCTGCGCTTGTGTGTACGTTTGTATTAATTTTGTTTGTTTGTGTGTGTGTGTGTTGGTGGTGTGTGTGTGGTGTGTGGTGTGGTGTGTTTCATGGTTGGGGCTTGCAAGCGCCAGTGTACAAGCGTTGTGTGTGTGGGGAGTGTGAGTGTGTGCGTGTGTGTGGTGTGTTGTGTGTGTGAGTGTTTTTTGTGGGGTATGTGAGTGTGTGGGGTGTTGGGGAGTGTGAGTGAGAGAGAGAGTGGGGTGTGTGTATGTATGTGTGTGTTTATGTGTGTTATGTGTGAGAGAGAGAGAGAGTGAGAGAGAGAGTGAAGGAGAGAGAATGTGTGTGTGTGTATGTATGTGTGTGTGTGCGTGTATGTGTGGTTTTTGTGTGGTGGTGTGTTTTGTAAGTGTGTGTGTTTGTTATTGTTGTTGCTGCTGTTGTTGTCTTTGCTGTTGTTGTTGTCTTCGATTTTACGTCTGTTCACTCTTAATGAAGCGAGTATTGTGAGTCATACTCAAAAATATACTTTCCAAAACAAAAAAAAGACATATCAAATCGTCCCACACAAAGCCAGTCTACTCTCTGACGCTGTCTTCCCATCGTTTTCTCTGTCTGCCTCTTCGTTCGTCCCCCACCTTGTACTGTTCCCTGTATGACAGTCTTGGCCAGTCCAGATGGTTTTTATTCCTACATACCGACAAATTCCAGACAACCACCAAGATATGGGGCGCATGCAAGAAGATCGGGAAAGAAAAGTTCTGGAACAGCCTGGTTACTTTCTCGATCTTGGACTGCCTGATGCCAGAATAAACAGTCGATTCCGTGTAGCCAACAGGTTTCTGCAATGTTTGCCCTGAAGTATAAACAGATTGTTTTCTACGTGTGTCCAGTGTATGCCTAAAGTGTGTGTGTGTGTGTAATGGTGTGTGTGTGTTGTGTGTGTGGTGTGGTGTGTGTGTGTGTTTTGTGTGTGTGTGTGTGTGTGTGTGTGTGTGAGAGAGAGAGGAAACGAGAGAGAGTGGAGTGAGGGTGAAGTGAGTGAGTGAGTGAGTGAAAATAATCCAATGTATATGCAGTTGATAGATCATAATTAATGAAAACACACACACACGCGCGCACACACACACACACACACACACCACAACACACAACAACGCCCGCGCGCACGCGCGCGCGCACACACCACACACAAAACACACACAACACACACACACCACAACACACCACACAACACACACACACACACACGCACACACACACACCACACACACACCCCACAGAGGAAACAAAATGTTCGTATTTGGGAACGTAGTATGGAATGCTACTGAGGAGAACGGTTGTAAGGATTCTGAACGTTTTATGATTTTGTAAGTATCCTTTTAAAAGTATCAATAAACAGCTCAGATAATATAATATATATATAATATATATATTATATATATATATATATGTTGTGTGTGTGTGTGTTGTGTGTGGGTGTGTGTGTGTGTGTGTGGGTGTGGTGTGGGTGCGCGCGCGCTCTCACTCACTCTCTCTTTTCTCTCTCTCTCTCATCCTCTCTCTCTCTTCTCTCTCTCCTCTCTCTTCCTCTCTCTCCCCTGTCATTTCACACACACACACACGTACGCGCTCACAAAACACACACACCCCACACACACACACACACGGCACCAAATCTCTGACAATACCTTCTCTCTCTCCCCTCTCTCTCCCTCTGTCTGTCTGTCTATCTCTCTCTCTGTCTGTCGTCTGTCTGTCTCTCTCTCCTCTCTCCTCTCTCCTCTCTCTCTCTCTCTCCTCTCATCTTCTCCTCTCTCTCTCCTCTCTCTCTCTCTCTCTCTCTCCAGAAACAAGTTTTGAAACTCCTACGGAGAAATTAGATGTGGCATCGTATATTTTGGTAAAATAAGATTCCTTCTACTTTGTGTGTGCATCACCCTGTATGGGGCCCAGGGGATTGACGTGATACAAACAGGTGTCCTGTTTACCGAGACTGCCTTATGAATACCAGTCTCAGGGGCAATCATTATGGAGAACAGTGCTTTCCCTTGGCGGGGACTTGCTTTTTTTGTGGTTTTCTTTGTTTTAAAGAGAAATTAGATGACAGAAAAAAGGCACACATGCACAAAATAGTAAAACAAAAAGAAAGAAATACGCTGTGTGTCTACTCAGCTTTCGTTATTTTTTGTGCGTTTTTTTGTTCTTATTTTGTTTACTTACTAATAACACGGGGACGGGATAGCTCAGTGGTCGGAGCACTCGCTTTCCCCCAGCCAAGTTAAGCGGCGTCGAGCGTGGTTACCAGTTGGATGGGTGACCGTTTGCGCGCCTTGGCTTCAGTACAGTTCCCCCAGTTCACCCAGCTGTAAATGGGTACCTGCCCTCTTTAGGGTCAGGGAAGGTAAAGCAGCGAGGGAGAGGAGATGGGCGCCGCCCTCAATATGCTGGCCCTAGAGAAGTGAGGTCTCTGACGCCTCGCTCCCCTACGACCTTATAGGTTATGGGACTCCTTTACCTTTACCTTCTTTTTACTAATAAATTTGTTCTGTGTCTGTGTTTCTTAAAATGTCTCTTTCTTGTTTCACTATATTATATAACTCTTTTAAGTCAAAGTAAAGCTTAGTGCCTAAAATTTGAGCTAAAGCTGTCAGGGGAAGAGTTTACATTATATCAAGAAACAATATCGGATTGGAACAACACTCTTGCACCCTATAATTAAATATATAAAACACAATACAAAAGAACACGATATACTTCTCCCTATTTCAATTTCTTTGAAAATGGTTTAGATTCAATGTCCAATAGCATTAATAATTCTAACAACATTTACCTTGTGTGGTGTGTACACATGCAAACATAAGTACTGTATGTGCCTGTGTTGCTTTGTTAACTCATCACATGAATGTTTACTTTGTTAACCTAATACATGACATGTTTTCAACTCATCAAATGACCTATTTATGTGGTTAACTCATAACATAAAATGTTGCCTTTTAACTTGAAACATGAACTGTTGACTTTTCACATGAACTGTTGCTTTTTACAGACTTATTTTTTTACTCACCACGTGAACTGTTGTTTTTAAAATCGTCACATGAACTGTTGTTTTTAACTAATTACGTGAACAGTTGCTATTAAACTCATAAAATGAACTGTTGTTTTTAAACTAATCACATGAACTGTTGGTTTTTAACTCATCACATAAATAGTTGCTTTTTAAAAAACTCAAATGAACTGTTTGCTTTTATAACTCATCACTTTGAACTCGTCACCATAACTGTTGCTTTTTAACCTAACTCATGGCATGAACTGTTGCTTTCAACCAATCATTGAGATTCGGTCAACAAGAAACAGATTATGTATCCTTGAGAACACGTTTTTTGCTCTTTATGTGTTTTTATGACTTTGTTGTTATTTTAACCTTTTTACTCTACTAGATTCCTTCTCTACCTCTGCACTAATACTCTAGCCCTAAAGCCATGATGTATCTTGGTAGGACTGTACTGACCAAAAAACAAAACCAAAACCCAACTTAGCAGTTTTGTCCATTTATAATGGTCATGTGCTAATGCTTGGACCTCACAAAAGCATATTTTAAGGGGATTATTAAGTCTTCTTTGTCAAATGCTCAGACAGCAATGGTCATCATTATTCAGTGACGTAGTTCGCCCAATCTTCTTTTCCTGCCTGCTCCATCCTCTTAACTCTGGCTCTTTTTCTTTTTCTGTTTAGCGAATTTACCTAAAAGACGTCATGCTTACAAAAACATTTTTGACGTTATTATCTCAACGTGAGACAGCCACTCAAAATGGCCTTTTCCCATTTATTTTCGGAGACAGTAATAAAGGAAAGAGACAAGACACAACTGATCTGTTGTGTTAAATTATTCAGCTGTATTTTGGGGGGGGGGGGGGGGGTATGGGGAAATGAGGTTTTGAGGCTTTATGTCTATCTGTCTATCTGTTTGATACATTCCTTTTCCTGTCTGTCTCTAGGATATTTTCCCCAGGTCCTCTTGTCTGTTCTGCCTCTGACGTTAATTTCCCTGTATCTGTCTGCCTGTCAGTTTTTTTTTAGCTTTCACTTTAATTTTCTTGCCTTTTTTGTTCTTTTACCTCTCTCTCTCTCTCTCTCTCCTCTCACTCTCCCCACCCCTTTCTTCTCTCTCTCCCTCTCTCCTCTCTCTCTCTCCTTTTATCTCTTTTCTCATCTCTCCTCTCCTCCTCTCCCTCTCTCTCTCTCTCTCTCCTCTCCTCTCTCTCTCTCTCTCATCTATTCTTTGTGTATTCCCTTTCTTTTCTTTTCTTTTACCTAAGTCTTGCATTTGCGCAATCTACCCTTGTTATTTGATTTCCCCTCTTTTACTTCTATGTATGCCCACGCCTGCCCGTCTGTCTGCCTGCCTGCATGTGTGTGTGTCTGTCTGTCTGTCTGTCTGTCAGTCTGTCTGCCTTCCTGCCTGCCCGTCTGTATGTCTTGATGTCTCCTGAAGGTTTAACCTAAGTGGCCTTTGCCACTTCTAATCATTGTCCCCTCACACTCCCTGGTATACTTGAACATATTAACACACCTTGACTTGTCTGTCCCTATTACTTATTAAAGTGTTGTGGGAGTACTGTACTGAATTTTTCAGGCAGTGTCTTTTGAGCAAGTTGGACCTCCCGGAGTCCATTCCTTTCTGCGTTACAGGGTGCATGCTAGGTAAGTTGTGTCATCCATATACCACCGGCCATGGTTGGCCTGTTCACTTCCATTTAAAAGTGGGTGCGTGTTTAACGTGTATTGAAGATGTGCGGGTGTCGTTACACACAAGACCTTGGCTTGTAGCTTTCTCTGGAAGACTTTTATTTGAACAGGGTCAGTACTATCTTAAACTCCAGGAGAAAATTACCCCCTGAAAACAAACACCTCAACAAAGTCTCAAAACAACCACCACCTTAATTAAGGTCAGATCACACACAAAAACTAACACTCAAAACACTAAAGCCATTTCACTTCACTACCCAAAACCCAGTGAAACCAACACTCCCAGAGAAACCAGAAACACCTTATTTCCTGTACCAACCTGACGTCATTAGACCACAAATAGCCAGCCAACCAAATTTGCCTCTGCAGTTCTCTGGTGGCCAGCAATGCAAAATTCCCAACAAGCAATCTTGTCTGATGGCTTTTTCCATCCATCTTCTGCCCTGGTCACATAGGGCAAGAATAAAATGGTGGGGGAGAGATGTGTCCATCATGGTGGGGTAGGGGATGTGGGGTAGGGGGTGGGGGTGGAACAGGGAAGGGTAGGAGTGTAGGGGGTTGCATTTCATTCATTTCCTTGGGTTTTGTTCTGTTTCTTTTTTTTTTTTCATTTACTTTCTTATCCTTTTATTTATCATTTGTGTTGTTTCACCATTAGGTTTTTTGTGTTAGGGAGTGATGAGTTACTTCAGTGATATCATTGCCATCTCTCTTTCTCTCTCTCTCTCTCTGTCACTCTCTCTCTCTCTCTCTCTCTCTCTCTCTCCTCTCTCTCTCTCTCTCTCTCTTTCTCTCTCTCTCCCTCTCCCTCCATGTCTTTTTCAGCCTGTGTGAACAATGCATGTGTTATCACACACAAAACTTCCACTTACAGCTTTCTCTGAAGGACTTTTATTAGGAACAAGAGTCAGTACCATGTTAATTCCAAGAGACAATTATCTCCTGAAAACGAACACCTCAACAAAGTCTCAAAACAACCACCACAACCTTAGTTAACGTCAGATCACACACAAAAAGTAGCACTCAAACCACTAAAGCCATTCCACCTCACTACCCAAAACTCAGTGAAACTGACACTCCCAGAGAAACCAGAAATACGTCATTTCCTGTACCAAGTTGACGTCATCAGACCACAAATAGCCAGCCAACCAAATTTGCCTCTGCAGTGCTCTGGTGGCCAGCAATGCAAAATTCCCAACAACCAATCTTGTCTGATGGCTTTTTCCATCCATCTTCTGCCCTGGTTACATAGGGCAAGGAAAAAGGGGGTGGAGAGAGTGGTGGGGGGAAACTGTTCATCATGGTGGAGTATGGATGCGGTTGCGGGTGGGGGCGAACAGGGAAGGGTAGGGGTATAGGGGTGTTGCATTTCATTTTGTTGTATTTTGTTCTGTTTTCTTTTTTTTCTTTTCTTTTCTTCTTCTGTTCTTTACATCATTATTTTTGTGCCCACTTGGCCGAGAGAGTGGGGATGTGCTGTGGGCAAGGCATCTTCACTATAATCAAATTTCTGCCCAGTTTCCAAAACAGCAGCTGCCTCCTTTGCTGTTTTGGAGGTCATCGTCCGACACCACGGACAAAATTTAAAAAAGATTTCACTATTAGGTTAGGTGTTCTGTGAGGGATGAGTTATTTCAGTGATATCATTGCCATATCTCTCTCTCTCTCTCTCTCTCTCTCTCTCTCTCTCTCTTTCTCTCTCTCTCTCTCTCTCTCTCTCTCTCTCTCATCT
>CM054143.1:27972148-27974648 GCA_028751875.1 Rapana venosa | reverse complement strand
GGGTGTGTGTGTGTGTGTGTTTCTGTGTTTCTGTGTGTTTGGGTATGTGTGTGACTATGTATTTGTGTAGTTTATTTGCGCGTATGCCCGTATGCATGCACAAGCGCTAATTCCAGCTTATTGTTCTTTCCTCATTATTATATTTTGATTTTTTTTTTTGGGGGGGGAAGGCTTGTTTGATTATCTTTATCAGATTTTGTGTATGGAATTATGCATAGGTAACAAAAATCTCATTATTACACAATGTTTGAAATTTAAAGTAAAAAACAATTATCACACCTGTTTTCTAAACCTAATTCAGAGTGAGGAAAAATTCCAATACGCCCCTTTTGTGAAGCTAATTCTAAATGAAAAAAATCTATTACGCCCTTTCTATAAAACTAATTAAAACTGGAAAAAAATCTAATACACCCCTTTTTGTAAAACTTAATTTAAAATGAAAAAAATATATGTCACGCAACTAATTAAAAGTGAAAAGGAAATGTAACACACCCCTTTTATAAAACTAGTTGAAATTGAAAAAAAATCTATTAATCTCTCCCACAGAACTAATTTAAACCAAAAGAAAACTATCTATTACACCCATTCCCTAAAATGATTCGCAAGAAAGCACGTCATTAAAGAACACGGCTTGAAATTAAAACGAATAAAAAAAATTAATCATCTTCCTTCCCCTCTATTAAACTGTCTAGATAACTTCACACACAAACATCTCCCCATTAGCCTATTAATTATAATCATGACTTTTAGCCTTTTACCTGGAAAAGACGAAACTTCACTCGATATTCGTTTCTCCATGACGTAAACTTGAAGGTAAAGGTGTCTCATAACTTTTGTGGTCGTAGGAGAGTGAGGCATCAGAGACCTCAACTTCTCTCGCTTTCCCCCAGCTAAGGTTAAGCAACATTGAGCGTGGTTACCACTTGGATAGGTGACCGTTTGCGCGCCTTGGCTTCAGCACAGTCCCCCCCAGTTCACGCAGCTGTAAATGGGTACCTGCCCCTCTTTAGGGTCAGGGAAGGTAAAAGCAGCGAGGGAGAGGAGATGGGCGCTGCCCTCAATATGCTGGCTGCTAGAGAAGTTGAGGTCTCCATGACATATCACTGAAAAATTCAGTGCAGTGCCCCTGACAACTCCTGAAGAAGTTAATTGAAGTTACATCAAGTCAAGTCAAGTCACCTTCGTTTTCATTCCCATATTTCCATTTTCAATCCCAGTGCCCAAACAACTCCTGAAGAAGTTAAACCAGAAGTCAAGCCAAGTCAAGTCAAGGTAAGCCAAGTCAAATCAAGTCAAGTCCAAGCAAGTCGAGCCAAACAAAGTCAAGCCTGGTCAAGTCAAATCATGTTAGGTCAAGCCAAATCAAATAAAACCAAGCCAAATCAAGTCAAGACAAGTCAAGTCAAAACAAGTCAAATCGAGCGATGACAAATCAAGGTAAGTCAAGTCAACCCAAGTTAAGCCAGGTCAAGTCGAATCAAGCCAAGCTAAAGCAAACCAGGTCAAGCCAAGTCAAGTCAAGCTAAGCCAAACCAAGCCAAATCAAGCCAAGTCAGACCAGGTCAAGCCAAGTCAAATCAAGCCAGGTCAAGTCAAGCCAAGTAAAGTCAAATCAAGTCAAGTCAAATCAAGTCAAATAAGGTAAAGTCAAGTTAAGTCAAATCAATCAAGTCAGGTCAAGCCAAGTCAACTCAGGTCAAACCAAGTCAAGCCATATCAAGCCAAACCAAGTCAAGCCAAGCTAAGTTAAGACAAATCAAGCTGAGCCAAGTCAAGTCAAGCCAAGTTAAGACAAATCAAGCTGAGCCAAGTCAAGTCAAGCCAAGTTAAGATAAATCAAGCTGAGCCAAGTCCAGTCAAGCCAAATCAGAACAAGTCAAGTCAAATCAAGCCAAGTCAAGCCAAGCCAGGTCAAGCCAAGCCAAGTCAAAGACAAGTCAAATCAAGCCAAGCCAAGCCAAGGCAAATGAAGACAAGTCAAGTCAAGTTCACCTCCGTCCTCATTCACAACCTACTTTCCTTCATCTTGATAAATGGGTTTCTTCCCCTTAGTCGACAGAGCAACAAGAAGACAAGAGAGAGAAAAACCAAAAGAAAGAGCAAACGAAAAGGAGAAACTACAACTACAGCAGAGTTAGAATGTAGCAGTTTGGAAAATTGGCTTTCTGTAACTGATTACAGAACGGTTCAGGCCCCGTGTTATTTTCTGCCCTTGTTTGGTCGCTTTTGTTCTTATCCAGTAGGGATCACGGAGTGAAAGTTGGTTTGTTCACGAGTCCTTCCCAGTCAGCTGATAAGCTGAGCGCGAGCATAGAGAGAGAAGGAGAGTAGAGCAGAGCAGAGAGATAGAGATAGAGAGAGAGAAAGACACACACACACACACACACACACACACACACACACACACAGAAAGAGAGAGATAGTTGAATTGAATTGAATTGATTTAATTTTATTGAAAAAGGGTTATGATATAAGCAAACGTGTTTTATTTTGTACAACC
>CM054143.1:27952148-27954648 GCA_028751875.1 Rapana venosa | reverse complement strand
GATATCGTTGTTACCGCGCCGCAGCGCTATATGGCTTGATCGCTAAATAGCAATAAATTGTGTGTGTCTCTCTCTCTCTCTCTCCCACTGTGTGTCTATCTCTCATATTATAGCCCAAACCACAGCAGCTGAGAGATAACATACTTTTAATAATTATGTCACTAAAGAAAATCTCAGCACATTTTTTCTTCACTTGAGTCCACTTTCAAAACAGTATGGCAAATAATCGCACCCATTTTCTCTTACACAGCAAAACATTTGAGTCAATCCACCTAGCAGTCTAAATGTAAGAATGAGGACAGCAGAACTGATTGATATAATTCAACAAGAGGAAAAAAATCAGCCACCTCAGCTTCCTCCCCATCCCCCTCCCACATACTTCTTCTTCGTTATTGAAAGCTCAGACGATAACTATTGTTATCAAAAAATTGTGAGCCAAAACTGTTTTGCGCTGCCGTAAAGCACCTGACAAGCCAGGCCCAGCATTTCAGCTTTGGCAAGGGCGAGAATTACTATATATTTACACAATACCCAAGTATGCTCATAAGCAGATAATCATACACCCAGGCACGTATGTCTATAGATACATACTCACACACTTACATTCTTTTTAGATGTGGAATTTGTGATGATAGTCTGTAATGAATACTTTTTCTTTTGTAGTCTCAGAAAGTCTTTACTGGAGAAATTCTTGTCTGTGTAGTTGTTTGAAGTAGGTTTAGAATGGACATAGTTGTCATATCATACCCTATCATTTCCTGCCCCCCCCCCCCCCTCTCTCTCTCTCTCTCTCTCTCTCTCTCTCTCTCTCTCTCCCGCCAAAAGCCTTCTTATGGCACTTTTATATCCAGTCTCAAGACTTATTTATTTCAAACCTAAGATCTTCCTCTTCTACTTAATCTCATAGCTTTTCCCTGCCTTCAACAGCCGAGATTCTATCGCCCTGTTAGGGTGTGTGACCTGTATTTATGTGTGTGTGCGCGCGCGCGCGCGTGTGTGTGTGTGTGTGTGTGTGTGTGCGTGCGTGTGTGCGTGCACATTTGGACTTGTTGGAACTATTAATTGTTACTGGTTCTATGACTGTGTAAGAATGAGTTGAGTGCAAGCGCTTTGATTTTGTCTCTGCAAGATATAGCGCTATATAAATTCCATTTATTATTATTATTATTATTATTATTATTATTATTATTTATAGTTACTCCTGATCAATCGCAAGAGAATGGACCAAGAAGGCAGAAAATCGACAAGGAGGTGACAGGAAAGAAATAGGAACAAGGCAGAAACAAAGAGAGAGGGATAGAAAAGAGAAAATCAAGGCACAGGATTTCCAGCTGTTGCTGTGATTGAATTTACGTCCCAGCAGCAGAGATTTCCGATTTTAGTAACTGGGCAGAATCTCCAGAAGGTGGGGATGATATATATATATATATATATATATATATATATATATATATATATATATATATATATTATATATATATATATATATATATATATATATATACTGACAGGCAGCCAGAACACGTTCATAGGAATCCCCCCACCCCTTATACAATCCACACCAGCGTGTTATTTCATAGTCGAGTCACTCTTGTGTCAGAATATTATGTGAGCTACCAGCAAGACCTCTGGCGTATCTTTCTTTAACAATTTAATTAATTTATTCATTTTATATCGAGATAATGGAATAAACACTTATGTGCTTTCTTTTTACATCCAGTCCCTGTATGTATGCGGTTTTGTAAATTCTGTCCTGTGTTCCCACCGGCACACAATGGCCTACTACAGCGGAACAGGATTTGACGTGTGCGCAAGATGTTCTGCGTGCGTTCGCACACGGGACCTCGGTTTATAGTCTCGTCCCGAAGAACTTCTTGGGGAGAGTGGAGTCTGTCTGCACTGATGGTGTTAACTCCAGGGGGGGGGAAATATCCCCCTTGAACAGGAATCGAACCCGGGTCGTCAGATTGCCAGCGCAATGTTCTGACCACTTAGGCTATCCCGAATCCGTGACAGGATGTGTGGGGAAGGCAGCAGAGGGGAGAAGGAAAGGGAAAGTGTGGGTTAGTCACAGAAGTGGGTCAGCTATTGTTGAGTTCTGTGCTATGCTAACTCAAACAGGAATGCACGGCACCAGCAGTGATGACCAAGTGTTGTTTTGTTGTTTTTATTGTTGTTAGCATGTTTCCTAGCTAAACACCCTACATGTCAACCAGATCATTCACTGTCTCACTCATCACTCTAAACCGAGGTCCCGTGTTCGAACGCATGCAGAACATATTGCGCACACGTTAAATCCTGCTCCGCTTTTCGAAAGAGTAGGCCATTGTGTGCCGGTGGGAACAGAAGACAAAATTTACAAAACCGCATACACATACACGGGGACTGGAGGTAAAAAAAAAAAAAGCACATCAGTGCTTATTCCATTATCCTCGATATAAAATAATAAATAAATACATAAATAAATCACTCGTGGGAAATGACTGTAAGAGTGTAAAAG
>CM054143.1:27939648-27947148 GCA_028751875.1 Rapana venosa | reverse complement strand
CAGTCCCCGTGTGTAGGCAGCTTTGTAAATTTTGTCATCCGTTCCCACCGGCAAGCTTTTCCGGTGTGTTATGTGTGGTTGCGCGCGCGCGCGCGCGCGTGTGTGTGTGTGTGTGTGTGTGTGCGCGCGCGCGCGTGTGTGTGTGTGTGTGTGCATGCGTGTGTGTGTGTGTGTGCTTTTCTTGCTATATGTCACTGTATGTCAAAGTCAAACTTTTATTTTCAGATGGTACATTGAATAAGCAGTGCGTTTGCCTTTTTCATCAAGCCATCTATCTAAAAAAAAAAGCGAGAAAAAAGATAATGTATATGCAGACATAGAACAAAAAACCTAATGTATGGTAAACTATACAAATCAAATGTGTGTGTGTGTGTGTGTGTGCTTGTGTGTGTGCTTTTGTTGCTATATGTCACTATATTTGGGCAATCACACACGTATATGTGTGTGTGTGTGTGTGTGTGTGTGTGTGTGTGTGTGTGTGTGTGTGTGTGTGTGTGCGTTCGCGCATATACGCGTTTGTGTGTTGCTATATGTTACTGTATATGTGGGCACACACACACACACACACGTACACACACACGTCGTGTGTGTGTACATGTGTGTGTGTGTGTGTGCACGCGCATGTGCGTGTGCCTGCCACAAACTGTATTCAGATCATGCTCCCCCATCTCTGCCTCCCCTGTGGACTGCACTGGGAACATTACATGCCTCTCCCACACTTGCACAAGAAACCATGGAGACAGAAAACAAAAAAAAGTAATACAGTCTTGTCAATCATCATATTGTGGTGACGCTCCGCGACGAAATGAGCCGCTTTGGTTGAAACAGAATTTCTTCGTGAACAGTGTCACAAAAATAGGCGCACACCTTGACAGGACAACAAGTACACTTAATACAATCACTCACTCACTCACTCATCCCTTGGTCGGGACGACCGTTGGGGTACCCGCACGGACGCTGCAAGTGGACCGCCAAATGGTTCTGTCCTGGGCTGCTTTCAAGGAGGTTTGGTACAGTGAGGCCGGTCCACTCCTTGATGTTGGATATCCAGCTTTTGCGTGGTCGTCCCTGCCTCCTTGCTCCTTCCACCATTCCCTGCAGGACTGTCTTTGACAGGCTGTTATGCCTTGTTGTGTGGCCAAACCATTCCAATTTCCTCCGTTTGACTGTATCTAGCAACGGTTCTTGTTTGCCAGCCAGTGCCTCGATCTGCTGCCAGACGTAGTCGTTGGTTTTACGGTCTCTGTAGGTGATGTTCAGGATCCGCCTGAGGCACTTCATCTCAAAGGCTTAATACAATAGTCCTGCCATATTCACACATACACGGTGTGACGGTCTCCTGTTTAAAAGTATTATCAGTACTTTTCTAGTTTTGTTTCCCAACCCCTCCCCCCCCCCCCCCCCCCCCCCACAAAATACCAGCACTGATGCTATTTCTTAACCTTTTCTCCTTCCACTCCTTCCTCTCACTTCTTCAACTTCCCTTACACTTTCTATTTCCCTCGTCTAATATCACTCAGAGTGAACAACGTTAAATTGAAGACAACAACAACAACAACGGTGTGACGGATGACTTCACATTTTTTTCTCATTTTTCATTTCATTCTTTTATATCAAGGATAATGGAATAAGCACTTATGTGCTTTTTTTTCACATCCAGTCCCCGTCTGTATACGGTTATTTTGGTAAATTTGTCATATGTTCCCACCGGCACACACTGGCCTACTCTTACGAACTGCGGAAAAGGATTTAACGTGTGCGCAAGATGTTCTGCGTGCGTTCGCACACCGGGACTCACATTGCAACAGATGACTGATACATGTTATAATATCACTGATAGTTGCATAATTTTAAAGCGAGTTGAACAAATCCAATGAAAACAATCGTTTGGATTGGACATGTAACACACCAACATGCCATCTGTTTGAAACTGTTCAAAAGATGCATACAAAAATAAAGGAGTGCAAAAATAGATTAGTAAAGTCATCGAGCGTAATAATAGCAATGATAACAACAACAACAACAACATGATAATCATAGTAATAATAATAACGACAAAGAAAATAATAATGATAATAACAATAATGATAATAATAATAATTATAGCAACAACAACAACAATAATAACAGCAATGAAGTGAAAATGCGGTGGTAAGGTAGATCCAGAGAGAGAGAGAGAGAGAGCGCTTAGGTATAAAGACGTTATGCGTGGCTTTGCACCCAACCCACTTTTCTGCTAGGAGCCATTTTAGGCAAGTGGAGGTCAGAGGGTCAATTTTGAGGTTTGGATTGAGTAAAGAGTTATAGCCATTTTTCTACCTTGTACTGATGTATCAGTGCATAATTTTGTTTCCTTTTGCTTTCAAAACGCGTTTTAAAAAATCAAACAAAAACCCTACAAGCGACCAGCCGCCATGACGCAGTGGTTAGCGCCTTGGGTTATGGACTGGAAGGTCGCGGGTTTGATTCCCATAAGAGTCATAGGGATTTTTCGGACTCAGGCCGGCTCCTACCCAGAGTGAGTGTGCTGTGGGCTCAGTGGGAAGACTGGGATCACACAGTCGAGTTTCATCCACTTAACGGATGCGAGTTTGAGAGTGTTGCTCAAATTACCTGACCAACACTGCAGGTGTCTGTATCTCTCGGGCCTGGTTGACGCCGGGATATATTATGATAGTAAGCGTAGAGTACAACCCTGTCAAGTAGTCTCAAAGCATATGCACTTCCACAGCAGCATCATTACGTCATCCTCATTGTCATTGATCATCATGCAATAAAAAAAATGCCTCTGATTCGTGGTCCCGGTTTCTCTGGTCTCATGGTGACCTCAGATTCGGTTTCCCCATACACTTCTGTGCCTGTGGTGAGTTTGTGTCAAAGCTTTGGGGTTGGAGTTCGCGGGGACGGTCGTTGGAGGGACGTTGTGGTGGTTGCCACCTCGGTGGCAACTCACTCAGTCTGGCTCCGCGACTGAGCTAATACTGTCGTTAGTAGGGGGCTTAGTAGGTGGTGTCCTGCGTATGTTAGCTCAGAACAGGCACCACTGAACACCACCAAAGTGACCCAGCAGCAGTGCAGGGCCCCTCTGGCTGGTGGCCCCACGGCGGCCTGATAGTGATGGGCTCCCTGTGGACTTCCGACCCTGAGGATGAGACATAACAAATCTGGGTACTGCTTTGGGGGGAGATTGGAATGAGCGGCGTGGGAACAGTAGGACGGGGGACGTCACAGAAGATGAGGCAGCAAAAAAACAAAAAAAACAAAAAAAACCCCAAAAAAACCTACAAGCCATCATTCTGACCATCTTTGCAGTCCAGAAATGGTCACTTTCTCCTTTTGTCACGGGATAGCCTAGTGGTTAGAACATTGCGCTGGCAATCTGACGACCCGGGTTCGATTCCCGTTCAAGGGGATATTTTCCTCTGGAGTTAACATCAGTGTAGACTCCACTCTCCCCAAAAGTCCTTCGGATGAGACTATAAACCGAGGTCCCCTATGCGAACGCATGCAGAACATCTTGCGCACACGTTAAAACCCGTTCTGCTTTTCGGAAGTGTAGGCCATTGTGTGCCAGTGGGAACAGATGACAGAATTGACAAAAGCGCATACACACGGGGACTGGTTGGGGAAAAAAAGCACAGAAATGCTTATTCCATTATCCTCGATATAAAAAAAAAATTTTAAACCAAAAAAAACCCTCTCTGCAGTCTAACATTTCAACTTGTAATAACATTTCATAGAATTGTCCGATTTTCATTTTTTTTTGTAGCTATGTGAACTATTTATTACAAATGATAATAGCATGTTAACAAAATTAAAAATTGACTTCTGCTGCAATGCGACTCAGTATGTGGCGGAGGTCACCTTTATGCTCCCCCCCCCCCCTCCTCTCCCGTTTCCCCCAAACCCTGACAAGTTGCTTCTCTCCCCCCACTCCCCCCCCCCCCCCCACACACACACACACACCCATCCCCCTTGAAATTCTCCCTTCACACCCTTCCAGAAGGAATTAGTTGGCAAAAACATTATGATTGGCTGCATGCCTGTGCGAGAATGACGTCAAGTGGGTGTTGTTTTTTTTCTTTACGTGAATGACGTATTTACTGGATAAAACGTAATCTGTTGTGGGGTGAAACTTGTCAAAAAGTTTCACGTTTTAGGAAAAACTTTGCAGATGGAGAACATGATTTGAACCCAAAACAGTCGTTTAGGTATTGAATTCTAGGTGTGTGTGTGTGTGTGTGTGGTGTGTGTGTGTGTGTGTGTGTGTGTGTGTTAATTATTCAGTTTAAATGTCCTGCTACTGTCAGTGTTACCAGACGGTAAGTGTGTGTGTGTGTGTGTTTGCGTGCGTGCGTGTGTCTTGCTCATATTACACTTAAGTATGATGTGGAGCACAGTTGCAGGTATACATGTATGCACGTTATTCTGATTGTGTAACACGGGCGCGCACTACACACACACTACATACACACACGCGCGCGCGCACACACACACACACAATATATATATATATATATATATATAAAAGAGAGAGAGAGAGAGATGACAAAATAGACGACAAATTTCACAAACTGCATAACACGGAACTGGATGAAAACAAAAGCACATGATGCTTATTCCATTATCCTCAAAATGAAAAAAGAAAAAAAAAAATATGTATGTATGTTCATATATATATATATATATATATATATATAAAAATATATATGTATATATATATATCCCCTTTCCCCCTCCTTCCCTGTTTTTTTTTTAAAGCGGGGTAATAAACCTGTTACTTTTCATGACAAAGAGAAAAGCAACACACACACACACACACAAGACAGTAAATGCTCTTGTCATCAATAATTTCTTCCCTCACCCCAAGAATACTGGTACACGCACGTCTTTTCCCTTGCCCTTGCCCATGGCACAATAGCAGAAGATAAGTAGATTTAGGCAACAACAACAACAACAAAAAACCAACTGTATGATTGTCTGCTGCCTGCTACTTGTAGATTAGCATCAAACTGATGACGTGGAGGACGTACATGAAGTATATGACGTAAAGTTCTCTTGACAAGTTTCTAAATCAAAATGTCACTGAATTTTCAGTGTGCGGAAAGTGTTTATGTCTGTCTGTCTGTTTCTCTCTGTCTGTCTGTCTGTCGTCTGTCCTGTCTCTCTCTCTCTCGTCATCTCTCTCTCTCTCTCTCTCTCATCTCTCTCCTCTCTCTCATGCACTCACACACACCCACACGCACGCACGCACACACATGCACGCACGCACGCGCACACACACACGCGCGCGCGCGCGCGAGTCTGCAAAAATACCTCCTCGGTCTGTCCTCTCTCTCTGTCTCCGTGGTGTGTGTGTGTGCCTCTCTCTCTGTCTCTCTCTCACACACACACACACACACACACACACCACACTACCACCACCCACCCAGCCTCCAAAACAACAAAAAAATTCCCCATAAAACAAGCCAAAAAAAAACCCACCCAAAAAAGCAAAACCAAAAACCAAAAAGAACAAAACAAAACCGACCCAAAAAAAAAGAAAACCAAATGCAAGCCAACAAAAAAAAGAAAGAAAAAAAACACAGAAAAGAGAAGAATCGATAGATCAATGAACTGGGATGCACTCATCATCCATTTTTACGAAGCTGCGCAGTGTCAGAATGTGACGTAACACAACTACTGGGGAGGGGGGGAGGGGGGGAGGAGAGGAGAATGATGATGAGGAGGAGGAGGCATGGGCTGTCATCATATTGGAACTGGAGGTGGTGGGTGTTAAAAGTTTTTCCCCTAAGTTTTCCCTTCCTCTAGTTTTCTCACTTCCTTCGTGCATATTCTACGTCGTCGGATCTGTCAAATCCAATCTTCTTCTTTATTGCCCATGTTGACCCCGAAAGCTATTTTGTTTTTTAAAAAAGAAGTCTATTTGATTGGTATACTCATCCATTTTGTCAGTGATGCTCAAACATGCTTATCAAAAGAGTCATTATAAAACCAAAAAATAGCTATATGCATTAAGCTTGCAAAAGGCAAAGTCCTACACTTGTAAAACATTTGATTTTTATACAAAACACATAAGTTGCTATATTCCTGTCAGGACAGTAATTTTGCAGAAAAAGGCAGCTTTTTAGGTTTTAATGATGAAGATTTGACATGTGTTTAGGTTTCCACCATATTCACATAGGGAAGCCAATTTATTATTTTTTAAATTGTAAGGTTTCGTTTGCATACTATGTTTCATTTTTTAGAGGCCTTTGTTAGCGGGGTTGTTGCGTCTGCTAGATTCGTGTCCAAGAGTTTATCGCAAAACTATATAGGCTATAGACAAGAGTGGTATTTTAAAACCCAACAACAGTTGAGATGAGATAGATCTATTGCTAAAGGTGGGGTTCATTTTCCCGTGCATTATCCTAGATCTACAACGTGATGTGTCTGAACATATAGATCTATAACACAGATGGTGACTGTTGATCTTGGTTGCTTTGGGTTTTGTTGTTGTTGTTTTCTGTATATAGTGTAGGTGTGTAAGATCCACAACACAGGAAAGGATGGGAGGGGCAATATTTTTTTTTTAGGGTTTGTTTTGTATCTTGAATATTTTTTGTATCTTTAATGTTTATCGTTTTTTTTTCTGTAAAAGACGTATGATAAGATCCACAATACAGGCATGGGGGCATCATTTTGGGGGAATTTTTTTGTTCTTCACTTGAGTATGAAAAACGTGTTTGTGTGACCTCAGAAGGAGAAAAAGGGGTGTCTGAAAGCTACACTCATCATTCATTCATCTATCCATCCATCCATCCATCCATCCATCCATCCACCCATCCATCCATCCATCCATCCATCCATTCATCCATCCATTCATTCATGCATTCATTCATCCGTCTATCCATCCACTCTCCCTCCTTTTATACGTCCGTCCGTTCATTCATTCATTCATTCATTCATCGTCCATCCCTCCTTTCCTCCATCCATTCATACATCCATCCATTCATCTATCCATGTCTGCATTCAGTCATAAAATCAAATCCAATTCGGCAGAAATACTTCTCATGTAGATCTGGAGTTTGAAGAGTACAGAAACTTTTAAACCCTTTCTGACGACGAAAACAACAACAACAACAACAAATATTTATTTTCATTAAGAAGAAAATTCCCAAAACGGGGATCTGTAGAGACCTCAGGATCTGGCAAAGGTTTTAATACAGACATACTGGATTTGCTGGAGAGGCGGGGTGGTAGTGGTGGTGGTGGTAGTGGTGATGGTGGTGGTGGTGGTGATGGTGGTGGGTGGGTGGTTGTCCACCGGCAGATTAAAACCTTCCTGTGCGAACTGCGGTAAAGAGTGGCAGTGATAGAAAATCCCTCTGTAGCTTTTATTGTTAATAATGTTTCTCGCTATGCTCTTGTGGGGTTTTTTGGTTTCTATTTGTTTTTCTGGGATGGGTGGGTGGGTGGGGGTTGTTTTCTTTGTTGAATTGTTGTTGGTTGTTTTCTTTG
>CM054143.1:27922148-27924648 GCA_028751875.1 Rapana venosa | reverse complement strand
GCAATCAGTGGGGAACGCCCCCCCCCCCCCCCCCCCCCCCCCCCCCACCACCCACCAACAACAATAAAAAAAAACCCACCCCACAGCAAACCTTTCCAAAAAATCTGACGTGAGATTACAGACTGACTGTTCAAAGCGATTGGGTTACAAACCGGAAATCGTCTGCTGTTTCACAATTTTAGCGGAGTGCGCATGTTCGTTTTATTGCCAGGTGTCCAAGACGTGGCAAGCAAATTATAGAACGTGCAGCAGTGCACAGAAGTAGATCAGGTTACAGGACAGGAATCCACAGAAGAAGAAAAAAAGGAAAAAATCCCTCCTTAGAAAAGTTCATAAGGAAACAGGCTAAGAAACACAGACATACAGACACACGCACGTACGCGCGCGCGTGCACGCACGCACGCATGCACACACACACGCACACACAAATGCACACACACACACACACACGTATACACAACTCACGCGCTACAAGTACAAGAAAGAAAGCCAAAAATAAAATAAAAGGTAAAACAAATAAGATTACAAGGGAAAGCGGACTAAGAAACACACACACACAAAGACACACACACAGACAGACACACACACACACACACACACACACACACACACACACACACACACACACACACACACACACACACACACACACACACACACACTCACGAGAAATATACAATATAAAAACTAAAACTAAAAACACATAATTACCTAGTGATTCCCTACATAAATAAAACAAATAAAGAAGAAAACAACAACAATACAATACACTATAACACAATGCAATACAATACAATGCAATGCAATCTAATACAACTCTAAGACCTTGAAAAACAATACGACACAATACTATGCAAGCAAACACAACACAATGATAGCTTTAAACTGTGAAACTAATAGAACGCAGAACACTCCATCCCTCATAGAATATCAGAACATTGCGCTCGCAATCTGACGACCCGGGTTCGATTCCCGTTCGAGGGGATATTTTCCCCTGGAGTTAACATCAGTGCAGACTCCACTCTCCCCAAAAGTCTTTCGGGTGAGACTTTAAACCGAGGTCCCATGTACGAACGCACGCAGAACATCTTGCGCACACGTGAAATCCTGTTCCGCCTTTCGTATGAGTAGGAACAGATGACAAAATTTACAAAACCCGCATACACACGGGGACTGGATGTAAAAAGCACATAAGTGCTTATTCCATTATCCTCGATATAAAAGAAAAAAATAAAATAAACAAAATACATTTTCGGCTTTTTTAATCACTTTTTTAATTCTTAGTTTGTTTGTTTGTTTTTGTATACTACTTCAAGACACGGCAGATTTCTCTGCGTGTAATTCAGGCCCCTCTCCCTAGAGAAAAACGCGTCGCCACAAGAGCAGCGCCACCCTTTATTATCATTTGCTGTTGTTGGTTTTTTCCTATTTGTATGCATATTAATATCCCTACCAGAGTGGCTGTTCTAAACATAATTTTTGCCAGGAAAAATTCTCTTGTTGCCGTGGGTTCTTTTACGTGCGCTAAATGCGGGTTACACTAGGGATTTTGGTTTGTTGTCTCATCCGGAATATTTGAAGTAGGGAGTGCTTTGTTTAGGTGGAGTTTTTTTAGGGGGGGGGGTGAGGTGGGGGGAGGGGGGAGTACATTTATTTGTTTTAGGGCTTGGATCTGTTCTCTTTGGCTTTGGCTGCTTTTCTTGGCTTGTGGAAAGAGTACGTATTATCAGTAAAAGGAGGGCCATTGCTTGAAAGCTATGATGGTTCAAGAAACGAAGTTTATTTGTGTGTGTGTTGTGTGTGTGTGTGTGTGTGTGTGGTGTTTGTGTGTGTGTGTGTGGTTGTGTGTGAGTGTGTGTGTGTGTGGTGTGTGTGTGTGTGTGTGTGTGTGTGTGTGTTTTGTGTGTGTTGTGTGTGGGTAGTGTGTGTGTGTAGTGTGTGTGTGTGTAGGTGTGTTTTATAGTGTGTGTGTGTTGTGTGTGTGTGTGTTGTGTGTGTGTAGTGTGGGGTGTGTGTAGTGTGTATTGTGGTGCAGTGTGTGTGTGTGTTGTGTGTGTGTAGTGTGTGTGTGTATGTATGTAGTGTGTTGTATGTGTGTGTGTGCGTGAGTGCGCGTGTGTGTATTGTGTGTGTAGTGTGTTTGTGTGTGTATGCGTTTTGTGTGCGTGCGTGTTGTGTGTGTGGTGTGTGTGTGTGTGTGTGTGTGGATGTGTGTGTCGTGTGTGTGTGTTGTGTTGTTTTTTGTTGTGTGTGTTGTAATAATATGTGTTAAGTGTGTGGTGTGTGTGTGTGTAGTGTGTGTAGTGTGTGTGAATTGTGTGTGTGTATAGTGTGTGTGTGTGTGGTGTGTGTTAAGTGTGTGTTGTGGTGTGTGTGTGTTGTTTGTATGTGTTTGTGTGTGTGTGTTGTGTTGTGTGCATATATGTGTATAGTGTGTGTTGTGTGTGTGTGTTGTGTGGTGTGTGTGTGTGTGGTGTGTTTGTGTGTGTGTTTGTGTGTG
>CM054143.1:27912148-27919648 GCA_028751875.1 Rapana venosa | reverse complement strand
GCCGCCATGGCGCAGTGGTTAGCGCCTTGGGTTTCAGACTGGAAGGTCGCGGGTTCGATTCCCATAAGAGTCATAGGGATTTTTCGGACTCCGGCCGGCTCCTACCCAGAGTGAGTGTGCTGTGGGCTCAGTGGGAAGACTGGGACCACACAGTCGAGCTTCATCCACTTAACGGATGCGAGTTTGAGAGTGTTGCTCAAATTACCTGACCAACACTGCAGATGTCTGTATCTCTCGGGCCCGGTTGACGCCGGGATATATTATGATAGTAAGCGTAGAGTACAACCCTGTCAAGTAGTCTCAAAGCATATTCACTTCCACAGCATCATAATTACGTCATCCTCATTGTCATTGGTCATCATGCAATATAAAAAAAAGCCTCTGATTCGGTGGTCCCGGTTGCTCTGGTCTCATGGTGACCTCAGATTCGGTTTGCCCATACACTTCTGTGCCTGTGGTGAGTTTGTGTCCAAGCCTTTGGGGTTGGAGGTTCACGGGGGACAGTCGTTGGAGGAACGTTGTGGTGGTTGCCACCTGGGGTGGGCACCTCACTCAGTCTGGCTCCGCGACTGAGCTAATACTGTCGTTAGTAGGGGGTGTCCTGCGTATGTTAGCTCAGAACAGGCACCACTGAACACCACCAAAGTGACCCATCAGCTGTGCAGGGTCCCTCTGGCTGGTGGCCCCACGGCGGCCTGATAGTGATTGACTCCCCGTGGACCTCCGACTCTGAGGATGAGACATAACAAATCTGGGTATGGCTGTGGCGGGGAGATTGGAATGAGCAGCGTGGGAACAGCAGGACGGGGGACGTCACAGAAGATGAGGCAGCAAAAAAAAAAGGCACATAAGTGCTTTTTCCATTATCCTCGATATAAAAGACTACTACTACTACTACTACTACTACTACTACTACTACTACTACTACTACTACTACTACTACTACTACTACTACTACTACTACTACCAATAACACACACACTACACACACACACACTACACACACACAACACACACACACACACACACACATTTACCCACACGCACACATACCTCCCCCCCCCCTACACCACACACACACACACACAAACGAAAACAAGACAGGGTACCTCGTTACGTTTTTGTTTTTCTTAGCAAAGAACTCTCTGTCCCCTCAAGGGACCAAGCCACATGGTTGTTTTTTTACGTCAGAAAAACACAAGTCGTGACCAGCATTAAATTGATACACAACGCAGAAACCAACAAAGAAAACCCCACAAAGATTAGGCAATACCAGGAGAAAATAAAACAAAAGGACAAACAAGCTGGACAAGAATTCCATGCAGAAGAAGAAGCAAAAGAAGCATTCCAGCCATAACAATGGATGAACAAGTACCCAGGAGAACTGGCGAGAGAAAGGGTGATATGTTTGGTTTGGTGTTTGGGTGTTGTTGTTTTTTCTCCCTGTGGGACGTGCTTTTACTTCCTTCTTAATCCTCCTCCTCCTCCTCTTCTTCTTCGTCCTCCTCCACTCCCTACTCCTCCTCCTCCTTCTCTCACGCTTCTCCTCTCCTCCTCTCCTCCTCCTCATTCTTCCTCCTCTTCTTCCTCCTCTCTCCTGTCCCTCCTCCTCCTCTTCCTCCCTGTCACATCTCCCTCTCCTCCTCCTCCTCTTCTCTTCACTTCCTTCTCTTTCTCCTCTTCCTCCTCCTCCTCTCTTCCTTCTCTTCCTCTCCCTCCCCTCCCCTCCCTCCTCCTCCTCTCCTCCTCCTCCTCTTCCTCCTTCTCTCCTCGTCATCCTCCTCTTTTCTTAAAACCTCCTCTCCTCTTTCTCCTCCTCTTCCTTCTCCTCCTCCTTATCTTCCTCCTCCTTTTCAAACTTCTCCCTAATTGTCATCCTCCTCCTCTCCCTCCTCCTCATCTTCCTCCTCTTCTTCCTCCTCCTTCTCTTGTCCTCTCCTCTCCTCTTCCTTCCTCCTCCTCCTCCTCCTTTTCCTTCTCCTCCTCCTCTCCCTCCTCCTCCTCTCCTCTCCCTCCACCCCTTCCTCCTCCTCCTCTCTCCTCCTCCTCTTCCTTCTCCTCCCCTCTTCCTTCTCCTCCTCCTCTTCCTCCTCCTCCTCTTCCTCTCTCCCTCCTACGCAATCTTCTCTTCCTCCTCCTCCTCTTCTTCCTCTTCCTCCTCTCCCTCCTACTCGATCTTCTCTCCTCCTCCTCCTCTTCCTCTCCTTCTTCCTCCTCCCCCTCCTCCTCCTCCTCTTCCTCCTCCTCCTCTTCCTCCTCCTCATCATCTTCTCCCTCCTCCTCTCTCTCCTCTTCCTCCTCCCTCTCTTCTCCTTCTCCTCATTCTCTTCCTCCTCCTCTCCTCTTCTTCCTCCTCTTTTTCCTCCTCTTTCTATTTCTCTTTTATCCCCCACATCTCCTCTTCCTACACCCCCACACCCCCTCTCTCATCACCTTCCTCACTCATCCCCATCCCGCCCATCAATCAGACACCCGATGACTGACCCTGCCTGTGAAATAGGACCACCACACTACCTGACATGCATTCTATCAGCAAGAATGTTAAAAAAATGCATACACACGCACGCACGCACGCACACGCATGTGCGCGCACGCATGCAGGCACACACACGCACGCACGCATGCACTCACAGACGCACAGACACGCGCACACGCGCGCAAACACGCAAATACGCACATGCGCTAAAAACACACACACACATACATACACACACACGCACACGCACAGACACGCGCACACGCACGCAAACACGCAAATACGCACACGCACTCAAACACATACACACACCCACACACGCACACACACACACGCACACACACGCACACACACACAACACACACACACACACACACACACACACACACACACACACACACACACACACACACACACGCACGCACGCACGCACATATATACACACACACAGCCAGAGAGCTGTGTATGAGGGAAAAAAACAAAGATGATAAACAGTTATATAAAAGACCGAAATGAAAAAAAACCCCACATCTTTGTTTATGAAAAACCAAACAAACCAAACACTACGTGTAACAATATTATTGCACAGTCACATCCACGTGAGTAGGTACGTGCATATGCAAACATACACATGCACACATGCATATAGAAAACTCAGCCTCTTTATTTACGAAAGAGAAACTATCAACAAATGGAGGATTGAACAGATTGCTCTGAAACCATTAGCAGAAGTCTAAGAGAGAGAGAGGGAGAGAGAGAGAGAGGGTTGGAGGGGGGGGGGAGATGAAGGGAGAGAGGGGAGAGAGAGAGGGGGGGCGGGGAGAAATGAAGGGACAGAGAGAGAGGGAGAGAGAGAGAGAGGGGTGGGCAGAGAGATGAAGGGAGAGAGAGGGAGAGAGAGAGAGAGAGGGGGGGGAAGAGAGAGAGAGAGAGGGAGAGGGAGAGAGAGATGGGGGGAGAGAGAGAGGATAAAGAGAGAGAGAGGGAGAGAGAGAGAGGGAGAGAGAGGGGGAGAGAGGGAGAGATTTTAATTTAATTTTAAATTTTTATCTTTTATACCGAGGGTAATGGAATAAGCACTTAATATGTGCTCTCTTACATCCA
Organism: Rapana venosa; assembly: GCA_028751875.1. Taxonomy (NCBI): domain Eukaryota; kingdom Metazoa; phylum Mollusca; class Gastropoda; order Neogastropoda; family Muricidae; genus Rapana; species Rapana venosa. The sequence goes on along the minus strand of CM054143.1, from coordinate 27,916,068 downwards.
GTCCCCGTGTGTATGCGGGTTTTGTCAATTCTGTCATCTGTTCCTACCGGCACACAATGGCCTACTCTTACGAAAAGCGGAACAGGATTTAAACGTGTGCGCAAGATGTTCTGCGTGCGTACGTTCGCACACGAGGGCCTCGGTTTATAGTCTCATCCGAAGGACTTTTAGGGAGAGTGGAGTCGGCACTGATGTTAACTCCAGGGGAAAATATCCCCCTTGAACGGGAATCGAACCTGGGTCGAGAGAGAGGAGAGAGAGAGAGAGAGAGAGAGGAGAGAGGATGAGAAGAGAGAGAGGAGAGAGAGAGGGAGGGGAGGGGGGGGGGGGGGGGGGGAGGAGAGAGACAGGCGGACAGACAGAGACAGAGACAGTACAGACATAACCTCAATCAGGGGTCTCTATTGCTCTGATCTGGTGATGGATGACCTCAGCTTTGCTTTGCCCGACATTTCCGTGTATGTAGGGGACGGGATAGCTCAGTGGCTCACAGCACTCGTTCTCACCAAAGCTTGAAGTTGAAGCAGCATTTGAGCGTGGCTACACTGGGGAAAACGCTACAGCGAAACCTACTATCCTTAACGACCCCTGAGTGAACAGAGAACGTGTGCATCAGCCAAACATCGATGGAAGTTAGATGCCTCACAAACTTTTCAGAGTCAAAACGACTGTGAATCCACTTTCTGTTGCGTAGTTCGGGGAATTTTCTGTAGGATCCCGCTTTATAACGAGAGTGGTGGAGACAGTATGAGAGAGAAATGGCGAATAACTTAAAAGTCCTTTCCAATACCGGAAACCAAACAACCGATGTTTTATAAGGTAAAGAAATAATTATCAGTGGTCAGAGCACTCGCTTTCCCCCAGCTAAGGTTAATTGCAGCATGGATCGTGGTTACTAGTTGCATGGGTGACCGTTTGCGCGCCCTGGCTTCAGTACAATCCCCCAGTTCAACCAGTTGTAAATGGGGTACCTGCCTCTTAAGGGTCAGGGAAGGTAAAGCAGCGAGGGAGAGGAGATGGGCGCCGACCTCAATAATTATACTGGCCCCTTGAGAAGTTGAGGTCTCTGATGCCTCACTCCCCTACGACAACATAGGTTATGGGACACCTTTACCTCTACAAATAAATTGCTACGGTTGTCTGCCGAAACACAGCAGCGGTTTCTAAACTAGTCATTGTGGCTGCTGTCTATCTGAGTAGTTTAATGACTGCACTATAGGAGCTCTGAACAGGGTTAAGTGAAGTTTGTGTAAACATTGGAAAGTAGGGAATCAGGTTAACTGTGGTTCGGGTGAATGACGATGAATAGTGATTTGTTGTTGTTGTTGTTGCTGCTGCTGCTGCTGCTGCTGCTGCTGCTGCTGCTGCTGCTGCTGCTGCTGCTGCTGATGATGATGATGATGATGATGATGATGATGTTGTGCGTCACCAGCTTAACACGCTGGGGGTCACCCAGTATGTCCACTTTGACTCACTCATCCCACCTGGGAATCGTTGTGAGATTGAAATTGCATACTGAATGAGAAGTTTGCGTGTTTTTAAGTACATCGCCATATAGACAGCCACACTCCGACTTCAGAGAATTTTTCCCCTTTAAAGAAAAGTGCAGGATGCTATGTTAAGAGCTTGTCATGGCTGAATGCAATCCCAACACATTTTACAACATAACATGTCAGTATAACAAAAGGTAAAGGAGTCCCATAACCTATAGCGTCGTAGGGGAGCGAGGCGTCAGAGACCTCACTTCTCTAGGGCCCAGCATATTGAGGGCGGCGCCCATCTCCTCTCCCTTACTGCTTTACCTTCCCTGACCCTAAAAAGGCAGGCACCCATTTACAGCGTGGGGTGAACTGGGGGAACTGTACTGAAGCCAAGGCGCACAAACGGTCACCCATCCAGCTGGTAACCACGCTCGATGCTGCTTAACTTGGCTGGGGGAAAGCGAGTGCTCCGACCACTGAGCTATCCCGTCCCCATTTTAGTTCAGGCCCTGGCAATTAGCTGACATGAATAACTGACACAGCTTTTGGCTTGGGCCAAATAGTGATGTGATTCAGAGTAATTGGGGGTAGACTGTGGTAAGTATATTGCCATTGGTATCCAATAGGACACTGCAGATGCACTGAGGAAGATGTTCGGAGAAGGAAAGAGCTAGGATCGATGACAGAACAAGGGTTGGGAGGGTGACTTGGTTTTGAAGCTCCATCGGGAGTCATGAGTGTTGCAGTGAGTGACATTCTTTTCTATTATATCGAGGATAATGGAATAAGCACTCATGTGCTTTTTTTACATCCAGTCCCCGTGTGTATGTGGTTTTGTAAATTTTGTCATCTGTTTCTACCGGCACACAATGGCCTACTCTTCCGAAAAGCGGAACAGGGTTTTAACGTGTGCGCAAGATGTTCTGCATGCGTTCGAACACGGGGCCTCGGTTTACTGTCTCATCCGAAGGACATCAGAAAAGGAGTGTGTGAGAGGCTATTCCCACTGCTCTATCTCCTTATCTTCAGTTGTATATACTCGAGCATGTACACAGTTTCATACTACCATGCATAGGTGTATGTAATATTACATGGAGTTATATATATTATGCCGTGTGAAAACGTATGTACATAGACACACCCACACTCGCACACGTGCATACATGCGCGCAAACACACACACACACACACACACACTCACACATGGATGAATGTAATATCACATGGAGTTCTACACACTATGAAGTCTGCAAATGCATATATGCACACATATGTGCGCGAGCACACACACGCACACACGCATACACACATATGTGCGTGAGCACACACACGTACACACATACAAATGTGCGTGCGCACACATAGCACATACACGTGCTTGCACACACACATACACAAACACACAATGAGTAAATGAAAGAGATAGGATGGAAATGGCATTTAGAATGTGTATATATGTGTATATGCTATAAGGGGACGGGATAGCTCAGTGGTCAGAGCACTCGCTTTCCCCCAGCCAAGTTAAGCAGCGTCGAGCGTGGTTACCAGTTGGATGGGTGACCGTTTGCACGCCTTGGCTTGAGTACAGTTCCCCCAGTTCACCCAGCTGTAAATGGGTACCTGCCCTCTTTAGGGTCAGGGAAGGTAAAGCAGCGAGGGAGAGGAGATGGGCGCCGCCCTCAATATGCTGGCCCTAGAGAAGTGAGGTCTCTGACGCCTCGCTCCCCTACGACCTTATAGGTTATGGGACTCCTTTACCTCCTTTTTTACCTATATATGTGTGTATGTTTGTGTGTGTGCGTGCGTTCACGTGCGCGCGTGTATGTTTTTGTGTATGCGCACGCGCTTGTGTGTTCTTCCACGCACACACACATTAGTATTTCATATCCTCACAATAAAGACACTAATTTCTAAGGACACTTACTTTCCCCCAGTATCTAATCTTTCAAGTAAGAAGTCCCCCCTAGGGAGGCTTACACAATAACCAAACTTGAAAACATCAGCCCAAAATTCGCTCATGATTTCAAACTCATGACTCTTAGGGTAGATCAACCTCAATCAACAAGCTAAAGAGGCTCTCAAGTTTCACTTTGTTGTTGTGGAACGAAGAACCGGTCAGTTTGGTCTACGTGACTTGGTGTTTATAGTCTGCTGGGTACTAACCCCCCAAAAATAGACAATCTAATCTTCCAGAACAGACAGCTACAGACTGCTGTGGAAAGGTCAGACGATGGTTTTCTGCTAAAAGCCTGTTTAATATTCTTTGCTTTAAAGGGGTGGTTTTTTTTATTTGATTATTTTGTCTACTCTGTGCTGTCTGTTTTAATACCAGTCTTGTCTGTTTCCGTGTCTGTCTTATTTTCTTGGTGTAAGGTTGACTGTGTGTGGTAAGGCTGACTTTTGTCTGTGTCTGTGTCTGTCCCCTCTCTCTGTCTGCCT
>CM054143.1:27899648-27907148 GCA_028751875.1 Rapana venosa | reverse complement strand
CGACAGCATAGGTTGTGGGACACCTTTATTGTTAAAAAAAATCAAACACAACAGGAATCTTTCTTTGCGAGAGGGCTCGACCCACTAAAGCTATAAACCGAGGTCCCGCGTGCGAACGTGCGCAGAAACATCTTGCGGCATACGTTAAAACCGATCCGCTTTTCGGAAGAGTATATGTCACCATTGTGTGCCTGTGGGAACGGATAAACAACATTTACAAACTGCATACACACTGGATGACAAAAAACGCATGGGTGCTTATTCCATTATTCCTCGTAATAAAAGAATAGAAATAAAAATAAAACAAAAGAATTTTAAAAAACCCAACTATTCTGCCCCCTACCACCCCTCCAACCCCCCACCACCACCCTCTTGTTAAAAAAAAAAACTGAGAAAGAAAAGAAGGAGGAAAGGAGGGGGCGTGCACATCGTCATTAGGTAGATGTCGTTTTATTGGGGTGGGGGTGGGTGGTGGTGGTTGTTATTTTTGTCAAGATTGGGAGGCTTCTCCAGGGGGAGGATTATTGAGGCAATAGTAGTTAACCTTTTCCTTCATAGAGACCGTGTCTTCACTTGTTGGCTAATGAGACATAATGACAGATTGTCTTTTTTTTCCCTTTCTTGTTGTTTTGGTTGTTGATGTTGTTGTTGTTGTTCGTCTTCTTTTTTTCCATTTGGTTATTCTTCTCGTTCTTGCCTCTCTTGGTTTTGTTGTTGTTGTTGTTTGCTTCTTCTTGTTGTTCTTGCTCTTGTTGTGGATGCTGTTTTTGTTGTTGGTACTGTTGTTGTTGTCATTGTTGCTTCTGTTGTTGTTGTTGCTGTTATTGTTGATGTTGTTACTGTTATTGTTGATGTTGTTGTTATTGTTACTGTTGTTGTTGTTGTTTCTTGTTGTTCTTGTTGTTCTTGTTGTTGTTGTTGTTGTTGTTCTTCTTCTTCTTCTTCTTCTTCTTCTTCTTCTTCTTCGCATTCTTCGCATTCTTCGCATTCTTCGCATTCTTCTACTTCGCATTCTTCTTCTTCTTCGCATTCTTCTCCTTCTTTTTCTTCGCATTTTTGCATTCTTCTTTGCATTCTTCACATTCTTCGCATTCTTCTTCTTCTCAGTTTAGTTCAGTCTGGTTAACTGGCTTTGTAACGCATGTTTTCCCCAGTCCTTTAATAACTTGATTTTTTTCCCCATTATACTGCCTCTGTGTATGTGTGTGTGTGTGTGTGTGTGTGTGTGTGTGTGTGTGTGTGTGTGTGTGTGTGTGTGTGTGTGTGTGTGTGCGTGCGTGCGAGCGAGCGTGTGTGTGTGTTTTTCTTTAATTTAACGTCTTTTCACATTACGTGATATTAGTGTGTGTGTGTGTGTGTGTGTGTGTGTGTGTGTGTGTGTGTGTGTGTGTGTGTGTGTGTGTGTAAAAAGAAGGATACAGAAGGAAAGAGAAAGAAAAAGCAGAGACAGAGAGACAGACAGACAGATAGACAGACAGACAGATATACAGAGACAGACAGAGAGATAGACAGATAGACAGAAAGACATACAGACAGGCAGACAGACAGACAGACAGACAGTCTCTCGGCAAATTTGTGGCATTCTTACGCAGCTGGTGTTAAAATCTCATTACGCTATCTCTCTCTCTCTCTCTCTCTCTCTCTCTCTCTCTCTCTCTCCTCTCTCTCTCTCTCTCTCTCTCTCTCTCTCTCTCTCTCTCTCTCTCTCTCTTTCTCTCTTTCACTCTTTCTCTCTTTCTACCCCCCTTCTCTCTATCTATCTATCTATCTATCTATCTATCTATCTATCTATCTATCTATCTATCTATCTATCTATCTATCTATCTATCTATCTATCTATCTATCTGTCTGTCTGTCTGTCTGTCTGTCTGTCTGTCTGTCTGTCTACATTTCTATCTATCTACCTCTCTCTCCCTCTCTCTCTCTCTCTCTCTCTCATCTCTCTCTCTCTCTCTCTCTCTCTCTCTCTCTCTCTCTATCTCTCTTTCGCTCTCTCTATGTGTGTTTGTCTGTCTGTCTGTCTGTCTCTCTCTCTCCTTATCTCTCTCTCTCTCTCTCTCTCTCTCTCCTCTCTCTCTCTCTCTCTCTCTCTCTCCTGCATATCTGTCTATCTGTCTGTCCGTCCGTTCGTCTGTCAGTCTGCATGTCTCTTTGTCTCTGCTTCTGCCTCTGTCCCTGTCTGTCTGCCTCTGTCTCTCTGTCTGTCTGTCTCTGTCTGTCTGTCTCTTTCTCTTTCTCTCTGTCTGTCTCTTTCTCTTTCTCTCTCTCTTTCTCCCCTGTCTCTTTGTCCTACTCTCTCTCTCTCTCTCTCTCTCTCTCTCTCTCTCTCTCTCTCTCTCTCTCTCTCTCTCTCCCTCTCTCTCTTCCTCCCCTGTCTCTCTGTCCTATTTTTTTTCTCTCTCTCTCTCAACCTCCCCACGCGAATGTTTGCACATAAAATACCAGGGCATTTTTTGTGTTTTTTTGCTTTTAGTTTTGCTTTAACAATGTTTCACTTTTATTATTGCAAGCAAATTAGATTACCTCAGGTTTTTTTTGGTTTGAACAGCAATGTGTGGCTTGAGGTTTGGCTTGCTAACCTTTTGTTGTTCTTGTTCTTGTTGTTTTTAGTTTATTTAGCCTGGTTTAAAACTTAAGTAGAGTGTTTTGAAATGTGGGTACGGGAAATATGTTCCAGTTTATATTGATGATTTTGTTTTGTTTTGTTGAAAGCAAGGAGAGCTTATGTTACATCTTTTAAAATCATCGGTAATGAAAGGAAAGTGAAAACATGTGTTTTTAAGTGGTTTATAGGGTTGTTGTGGTAAGGGAGGAGGAAGGTGGTGTTTTCTCAATGTGTTTATCAATTTGTGTGTGTGTGGGGGGGGGGGGGTGTGCGGGGGTGGGGGGGTAGGAAAGGGGTGACGATATTGTGTATGTATGTTTGTATGTGGGTGGGGGGGGAGAGAGGGGGAGGGGTAGGGGTAGGGGAGGAGAGATCAAAACAAGATTTTTACGGTTTTTGTACGATGTTTACTCTAGTGTTTCTTTCTTTCTTTTTTTTCGTTTTCTTTCTTTTCTTTTTTTTCTTTCTTTTCTTTTCTTTTCTCTCTTTCTTTCTTTTCTTTTTTTTTTCTTTCTTTCTTTTTTATTCTTTCTTTCTTTGTTTTCTTTCTTCATTTTCGTTTCATCGTTAGGGCATGTGTCCAATTTCATGAATTTAAAAAAAAGGCTTATCTCTTATTTGGGAGTTTGTTTGGGTTTTTTATTTTTGTTTGTTTTGTGTGTGTTTTGAGTGTGTGTGTGTGTGTGTGTGTGTGTGTGTGTGTGTGTGTGTGTGTGTGTGTGTGTGTGTTTGTTTTCTATAACTTTCATTTGATTATTATTTTTTAATTTACAAAATTGGCATCATAATTCGAGGTTAAGATAAGTCTGAATGATTACGCTCATTTAAAATAGTATTTCAAGCAAGGAAAATACCTTTTCATAATTAGTCTATAACAAAGAATTGGCATAGAGACTGCCTGTCAAAACTCTGATTCAGAATAATTATGTGGTATAAATAATTGCAACAATGTTAAACGATTATGCTGGTGTAAATCGTCTGCCTTGTGAAAGAAGCTCGTAAGATGAAATCCACTTCTATTGTACTGACTATGCTTTGTCTGTCTGTCTGTCTGTCTGAGAGAGACAGATTTTTTTGTAAAAATTAAAAAAATTATAATAAAATAAGTCTAAGCCTAAGTCTCTCTCTCTGTCTCTCTGTCTCTCTGTCTGTCTGTCTGTCTGTCTGTCTGTCTGTCTGTCTGTCTTCTCTCTCTCTCTCTCTCTCTCTCTCTCTCTCTCTCTCTCTCTCTCTCTCTCTCTCTCCTCTCCCTCCTCTTTCCTCCTCCTCCCTTATTGCTTGTGGGTGGGGGGAGGGGATTCTTTCTTCTTCTCTTTATTCCACCCTTTCCTGCTTTATCTCTCTTTTATCTTTGTTTGTTTTCCCAAACAAAGATTAAAAGTAGCAAATGGCTGGCTGAACTCTATCGTAAAAAAGATAGTACATTCCCTACAGAGCAGAGTAGTACACAAGAAAAGTACACAAGAAATACATTTTAATTGCCTTGAATTCGTAATTGCCAATCCTGTTCCTATAAAACTATAAAAAAAAGAAGGTTAATGCCTCCCTTTTTTTTTGGATGAGACAGCAATTAGCGTATAGCGAATAATGTGGGTAATTGAAGAACACTAATCATCTTAGCCAATCAGACGAGGGAACGAGTCCCACAAGACTCTAACATGGTGTAGCTCTTTGTGGCATAGTGGTACAGGGTAGAGGACTGGACACGTTTTTTTTAAAATTCTATAATTTTTTTTTACATTTTCATTTTCGAGGATAATTGATAACGATAACGAAATTTTCTTTTCTGAGGGTATTAGAGTAAGTCGGAGCACTCGCTTTCCCTCAGCCAAGTTAAGCAGCGTCGAGCGTGGTTACCAGTTGGATGGGTGACCGTTTGCGCGGCTTGGCTTCAGTACAGTTCCCCCAGTTCACCCAGCTGTAAATGGGTACCTGCCCTCTTTAGGGTCAGGGAAGGTAAAGCAGCGAGGGAGAGGAGATGGGCGCCGCCCTCAATATGCTGGCCCTAGAGAAGTGAGGTCTCTGACGCCTCGCTCCCCTACGACCTTATAGGTTATGGGACTCCTTTACCTTTTATCATTAGAATAAGTACAAGACTTTTTTTACATCCATCCCTCGAAAAGAAAGAAAGAAAGAAGGTAAACAGACAAAATAGAAGCAAAGTGAATCATAATAATCACAATAAACATCACCACTATCATCATCGTTGTCATCACCTCTATCATCATCACCATCATCACCACCATTATCATAAACAAAATAATTATGATAAACATATAAACTTTATGAAGCTTGACGGAATAATGATATGACAAAAGTAGTTTATTTAGCATTCACACATATACACCTAATCTTTCTTCCGAGTCATATTGTTGAACAACATTTTCAGAAAAAAGCAAAAGCGAAAAAAAATGGAATAAGCTCTCGTGCACTTTTCGTTTTTTGTTTGGGTTTTTTTTGGGGGGGTTGCATCCAATCATCGTGTGCATGCGGGTTTTTGTAAAATTTAACACCACCTTTCCCACCAGCACACAATGGCCTAACGCTTCCAAAAAGGGGAACAGGTTTTAAATTCTGAGCGTGCAAGATGTTTTGCGTGTGTTCTCACACGGGGACCTCGGTTTAATGTCTCATCCGAAGGCCTTTTAGGGAGATTGGAGTCAGTACTGATGCTAACTCCAGGGAAAAGAATCCCCCTTGAATGGGATTTGAGCCTGGGTCAGCAAGTTTGAGTAGTCTCTGAGCTACCTGAAGATTGTTTGATGGCCCCTCATCCACCCCAACTCCCACCCCTAACCCAAAGTCAAAATTGATGGTTGTTTTCCCAGAAAACTCTTTGAAAGAGACTGTAAAGCAAGGCATGGGATACAGACTCAGAAATAACATCTTTCGCACACATTCTAATAAACTTATTCAGTAGTCGGTAAAGAGTAACGATTAGCGGAATGGGTTTTGTTTTTAAATTTCGTTCCTCGGCTAGAACTCCAAAGTTCACCAATGGCGAGAATTTTGCATATGCGACGATTTTCACCTACCATTAAGGTATCCGCGCTCCGACTTCTGGAATGATATCTAAACACCACACCTGTGTGTATGCGGGGTTTTGTTTGTTTGTTTGTTGTCGTTTTAAAAACTAAATCTATCACCCTTTCCTACTGGTGCGAATGGCTTACTCTTCCAAACGACGGAAACGGATTTCAACGTGTGCACAAGATGTTTTTTCGTGTGTCCGCACACGGGGCCTCAGTTCATAGTCTCACCCGAAAGACTTTTTTAGGGGGGTGGAGTCAGTACTGATGTTAAGTCCAGGATAAAATAACTTTTAAAAAATGTGTCTGAGTGGTGGCTCGAATGCGGGTCATCAGATCACGAGCGTTATGCTATTATTTATTTATTTATCTTATCACTTTATTCCGATGATAATGGAATAAGCACTCATGCGCTTTTTTGTATCTAGTCTTCGCGTGTGTGTGCGTTTATATGTTTGTAACTCGTTATCCATTCCCACCAGCACATAATGGCCAACTCTTCCAAAAGGCCGAACGGGTTGTAACTTGTGCGCAAAATGTTCTACGTTACGTGTGCACACGGGACATTGGTTCTTAGTCTCATCCAAAGGACTTTTTGGTATGGATGACACAAACATACCAATCTTTGACCAGATTCGATGAAGGATGGTGGCTGTGGCACCTTCAACTTTGCCACACAAAAACAACAACACTGCCTGAAAATATCGTGGAGATTTTTCTATGACTTTTTATGGAAAGGAGGGAGAAGCGTACAGTTCCAAAACGAAGACAGTGACACTACCTGGGCACTATCGGTCAGGTAGCCATTAGTTGGTACCCATGATTAGCAAACCAGTAAACCAACATACATGGTCTTGGTAAATTTCCTTGTAAACATTATAGTTAATGATAAACAGGGTATACAGACAAACTGGTTCGTTCGTAAACAAACTGGTATAGGTGAAGATATTCCCATAACCTATACGGTCGTTGGGGATCGAGATGCCAAAGACCTCACTTCTCTAGGGGCCAGCATATTCAGGGCGGCGCCCATCTCCTCTCCCTCGCTGCTTTACCTTCCCTGACCCTAAAGAGGGTGAGTGCTTATCTACAGCTGGATGAACTAGGTGACTGCACTGAAGCTTTGGCGCACAAACGGTCATCCATCCGCTTGGTAACCACAATCAATGCTGCTTAACCTTAGCTTGGGGAAAGCGAGTGCTCTGGCTACTGAGCTATCTCGTCCCCGTAAACATTATAGTTGATAAACTGAGTTACAGTAGATAGGCAGACAGACAATACAGACAAATTGCCTCCCTTTTAAAAGAATAGCTCCTTCACAACAGCAGTTTCAGAAACTGGTAAAGAAATATCTCATGGATACAATGTGAAACCACTTTTCTTTATGCTCGAAGTTAGTTTACATCTGGATTGCTTTGTAATTTGCTATTCTAGCCCTTGCTATCTTGTTCACTTCACTAAGCCTTACTCGTCTGTCTGAATTAAGTACATTATACACTGTCTAAGTTTTGTTTTATTTCATAAATGAGAGGTCTAGAGGTAACGCGCCTGTCTAGAAAACGAAAACTCCGGGTCGAAGTGTGCGGTGGTTCGAATCCCGTTTGGACCCGAAACTTTTCTCCCATCCATTAGACCATGAGTGGCGGTCTGGGCGCTAGTCTTTCGGATGAGACGATAAACCGAGGTCCCGTGTGCTACACATAATTATTTAGCGCACGTAAAAGAACCCACGGCAACAAGAGAGTTGTCCCTGGTAAAACTCTGTAGAAAAAAGCCACTCTGATAGGGAAACAAATACAGTTGCAGACAGGAAAAAGAAAAAAAGGGTGGCGCTGCTCTTGTGGCGACGCGCTGTCCTCGGGGAGA
>CM054143.1:27879648-27892148 GCA_028751875.1 Rapana venosa | reverse complement strand
AAGAAAAACAATACAAGAAAGAATATCAGCTGGTGAAAGACCTGACTAGCACGAAACAGAGAAAAGGTTTAACAATCCAAGACAAAAATGGGAAGTGTCTCACTGACTACCAGGCTATTCTGAACAGATGGACAGAATACTGCTCCGACCTGTATAACTATAGAACCGCAGGAGATCCAGAAGTCCTTAATGTACCCGAAAGCAAAGACACAGACAGTCACCCTATCCTCCGAGAAGAAGTGGAAACAGCAGTCAGATCGCTGAAAAAGGGGAAGTCAGCAGGGGCTGACAACATTCCAGCTGAGTTGGTCCAAGCTGGAGGGGAAGCCATGATCAGCGCCCTACTAAGAATCTACAACAAGATCTGGCAGACAGGAAAATGGCCAACACCATGGACACAGTCACTCATCATCACCCTCCCCAAGAAAGGAAATCTACAACAATGCCATAATTACCGCACAATCAGCCTCATATGCCACCCAAGCAAGGTCATGCTGCAGATAATATTGAATAGACTGAAGCCACAAGCAGAGACCATCATTGCTGAGGAACAAGCAGGTTTCAGAGCAGGGCGCAGCACAACAGAACAGATATTCAACCTCAGAATACTATGTGAGCGGTACCTTCAACATCAACAAGACCTTTACCACGTATTTATCGATTTTAAGAAGGCATTTGACAGGGTGTGGCATGCAGCTTTGTGGGCAACCATGAATTTGTACAGCATCAATGCAAACCTGATCAGAGTCATCAAACAGCTGTACAGCGAGGCCACCAGTGCAGTGTACTACAACAACAACATTGGAGAATGGTTTCGAACAACAGTTGGAGTAAGGCAGGGCTGTCTACTCTCACCCACTCTTTTCAACATCTTCCTTGAGAGAATCATGGCTGATGCACTGGAACATCATGAAGGATCAGTCAGCATTGGTGGCAGAACGATCACAAACCTCCGCTTCGCAGATGACATTGATGGAATAGCAGGATCAGAAAAAGAGCTTGCCTGCCTAACAGAACACTTGAATAAGGCCTCCAAAACATACGGCATGGAAATCAGTGCAGAGAAGACCAAACTGATGACTAATAACACCAACGGCATTAGCACTGATATCAGGGTTAATGACCAGAAGCTGGAAACAGTTCAAAGCTTCAAGTACCTGGGAGCCATTGTATCAGACCAGGGATCCAAGCCAGAAGTAGTATGCAGGACTGCACAGACAATAACAGCTTTGTCACAACTAAACACCATCTGGAGAGATAAAAATATCTCACTTATCTCCAAGATCAGACTAATGCGCTCCCTTGTCATATCCATATTTCTGTATGCCTGTGAATCATGGACCCTGACTGCAGATTTGGAGAGAAGAGTACAGGCAGGGGAGATGAGATGCTTTCGGAGACTCCTTGGCATCTCCTACAAAGACCACATAAGCAACGAAAGCGTGCATAACAGAATCCAGCAAACCATTGGACCCTATGAGAACCTTCTAACGATCGTGAAAAAGCGTAAACTTAAATGGTATGGGCATGTCACAAGATCCAAAGGACTTGCAAAGACAGTTTTGCAAGGCACTGTCCAAGGAGGAAGAAGAAGAGGCAGACCAAGGAAGAGCTGGGAGGATAACATCAGCGAATGGACAGGCCTAGAACTCAACAAAACCCTGAGAAAGGCAGAACAGAGAGAGGAATGGAGGGAACTGGTTGTTGAGTCTTTGAGGGTGCCCCCACGGTCGTCAGACTACGGGACAGATAGATAGATTCCATGTCTGCACCACCACCACCACCACCACCACCACCACCACCACCACCACCACCACACCACCACACACACCCACACTCCACACTCCACACCCACACATCCCCCATCCCCCCAACCCCCCACCCCAACACTCCTCCCCCCTCCCCCCCACCCACACACACACATACCCACACCCACACCCACACCCAGACACCTTCTCTGTATCATTCCCGCTGTCTTGGTGTGCAGACGAAAGCTGCAGAAGTCTTTCCGGACTCTGGAGCAGGCAGCCAACCTGTGCCTCATCTCTCTGGCTGTCTCCGACCTCATGTTCTGCGTCTTTGCCTTCCCCTCCATGTTCCTCCCTGAAGATGACCTCTATGCCTCCAAAGGTGAGAGTGTAGAGCTTTGGGGGAGTGGGGATGGTGGTGGTGTTTAGGGGCTGCGGTGGTGTGGGGTAGGGGTTGGGGTTGTGGGGATGGGTAAGATGGTGGGGTTGTGTGTGGAGAGGGTTGTTGAGTCGAGGTGGTGGGGTGTGGGACGTGAAGAGACCGAGGTAGAGTCTCTTTCTCTTTCTCTTTTTTTTTTAATATTCTACCTGGTTTCTGTTCTGATCATTTTTACATATTCAAACATGAGCGTGACAAGAGAACTAAGCAGCAAATAATTGAGAGGGTTTAACTTAATTTGATTTTTTATCTCCACGATCCTCATGCTAGAGCTCCGAGGTTCACCAATGATGAGATTTCGCGAAAGCGACCGTTTTTGCCCACCACGAATGTAGTTACATTTTTGACATCACGGACGTATGCTTTATAGGTTCGTGTTTTCGTAACATACCATCGGGATCTTTAACGTGCATATTTGATCTTCTGCATGTGTATATTATATTATGCGCGAAAGGAATTGAGGTACTGGTTGGTGTACACACTTAAAGTTGAACTAGTAAAATCTCTCCTCCTTAATTCACCAGACAGGCCGAGATTCGAACACACGAATCCCGTGGACATATGAGATTGAAGTCGAACTGTCTTATCCAATCGGCTATAGCGTCCGCCACTTGATTTTGATTTGATTTGATTTTTACCTTACCTTCTGCGGGAGTCGTATGGGCACTGCTACCGATATCTTTCTTAGCCGTCAGCGCCTGGGCTTTATCACAGTTCTTGATTAAACCCTTGACGCTGGGGGCAACAGTTAAGTGAGAGGCTGTATGACCAGTGGCTTTCCCACTCATGGAATTCCACTTTACAGCGTAGTCTTTAGTGATCGACTATGACTCTCTGACTAGGAGGCTAGACTCGCACAGTCCTTATGTGCTGCAGCTGTGGGGGCTAGTTGGCCTTTAGAGAACATCTCCAACGCTGACTGTCCTTATGCCTACTCGGCCGAGAGAGTGGGGATGTACTGTGGGCAAGGCATCTCCACTATAATCAAATTTCTGCCCAATTTCCAAGACAGCAGCTGCCTCCTCTGCTGTTTTGGAGGTCATCGTCGGACACGACGGACAAACATACATACACACCGATATCTTTCAGGCTGTGTTTCATGGGCAGCTTAAACCTGGTGAAGCCATTCTCTTTCTTTCTTTTTTTATTAAAATTCTTTAATATCGAGGATAAAAAAAAGCACTTATCTGTTGTTTTTTACATCCAGTCCCCGTGTGTATGCGGTTTTGTAAATTCTGTCCATCTTTCCAGGGAGTCCAGTGCATACTGGAATCGGTTGGTGTCTTTATCCCATGTCCAACTTCGTTTGACCAATTCATTAGCCGGTGTTTGTGTGTGTGTGTGTGTGTGTGTGTGTGTGTGTGTGTGTGTGTGTGTGTGTGTGTGTGTGTGCGCATGTGTGTGTGTGTGTGTGTGTGTGTGTGTGTGTGTTTTTATTTCGATGAATGCAGATGAAGGAAGCTTTTGTATTCCTTCTAGACGAATTAATTTTTGGCTGATATGTCTCATTCATGATGATGATGATGATGAAGATGATGATGATGATAATGATGATTACGACGACGTAGATGATGATGATGACGATTGTGACGATGACGATGATGGCGATGAAGATGATGATGATGGTGATGGTGATGATGGTGATGATGATGATGATGAATGATGGTGATGTTGATGTTGACGACGACGACGACGATGACGACGATAATGATGATTATGACGACGACGACAATGACAGCGAAGACGACGATAGTGACGAAGATTGCTTCTTTTTTTTCTTTTACAATCTATATTCTTTACATTCTTTCATTCACCGTGTAAAACTTCGTAGTGCATTCATATCATTAGCAGTATCCTTTTCTTTTCTTGCTTCTTTCGGCAAAAAGACTCTCTGTCTCTCTGTCTTTGTCTCTGTCTGTTTGTCTGTCTCTCTGTCTCTGTCTATCTATCTGTCTATCTGTCTATCTGTTTCTCTCTGTCTCTGTCTGTCTCTGTCTCTGTCAGTCTGTCTGTCTGTCTGTTTGTCTGTCTGTCTGTCTCTCTCTCTCTCTCTCTCTCTCTCTCTCTCTCTCTCTCTCTCTCTCTCTCTCTTTCTATCTCGCTCTCTCGCTCTTTCAGTCCCCGGCCTATTTTTTTTCCTCTTCTTATTCGTCTAACATTGCAATTTCAATCGGAATTGCAAGATCCGTTCACATTAATTTTATTATCTCCCTTGTCTGTATCTCACCCCCCCCCTACTCCCCCCTCCTTTCCCTCTTCCCCCTATTGCTTTTTACGGGCCAACAACAACAACAACAACAAACAAACAAACAAACAATAAACCAAACAAAAGTTTAATCAGACCAGCAAAATGACACTATGTTTTAGAACTGTCTGATGGGCTATTTACACACAAAAATTTGGTCAACAGTTTTAAAGGACAAAATGTTACGGTCGCAGTGATAGCCTTGTTTTGTTATTGTTATGCTCTTGCTTTTACTTTCTCTTTTTTTTTTTTTTAGCTGAGAACAATCAGTGTCTGTAAAGATTGAATAGGAATAATCTAAAATAGCATGCCTGAAAAAGAAGTCGTTGACTTTTCTTTGCTATTTTCAAAATGGTAATGAAGTAGAACTTCGTTATTTTCTAAATGTCCAGGGGTACATAATTATTCTATTCTTCAATTTTCTTGTAAAGAATAATATTAACAACAATAATGGTAATAATAAATAATAAAAAATCATCATCATCATCATCATCATCATCACCACCACCACCACCACCACCACCACCACGATCATCATCGTAATCATCATCATCATCATCATCATCAGCAGCAGCAGCAGCAGCAGCAGTGGAATTGATATAGCGCTGTATCTTGCAAAGACAAATCAAAGCGCTCGCATTCAACCTATTCTTACACAGTCATGCAATCAAAAACAAACAATCAATAGGTTGGTGTGTTTTATAAAAACATGAATGTCTACCTAGAATAATTTTGCTATACCGTTAAAGCTAAACTGCTGAAATGTTTGGTTATATTTTTTAAAAGATTAAAATATTTTGGATTAAAATCTGCTTCTGTCTGGTCCATTCCAACAAACCTGGTTCCAGATCTAGCCCAAAGTCTCTTTCAGTAGCTGTTGCACATTTCGGGTCAATGTCGGGTACTGTTTGACCCATTGTCTGTTCCTCTTTTTTTTCACCTTTAAGTCATGTTAAGTTTTTTAAATTTAGAATTTTTCTTCTTTATATATTTATTTACTCTTTAGTCATAAATAGATATATTCTCTTTACATCTCTTTTTCCTCCTTTCTATCTTTTGTGTGTGTGTGTGTGTGTGTGTGTGTGTGGTGTGTGTGTGTGTGTGTGTGTGTGTGTGTGTGTGTATGTGTGTGCGTGCGCGCGTGCGCTGTCTGCTGCATTGCCCGAAGTTAATGAACAATCTTTTTTTAAAAATCAAAGATCCTGAGCTGAACTCATTTTGTTTTAATTAAAAGATCTTTAGCTCTGGCATTTTAGAATTTGGACTTTAAAACGTATTCGCTGCCCGGTATGATTATCTGAACAAAACAATGCGACAGCCGGATGGTTAAGACAGTTCGATGTCAACCCCAAGTGTCCATGAAGTCGTGGGTTTGATTCTCGGAGGCGTCTGGTAAATTAAGAGCAGGGATCGGTGGTCTAGAGGTAACGCGCCTGTCTAGAAAGCGAACAGTCCCGTTCTATTGTGTTCTATTGTATACTGTTCTGTTCTACTTTATTCTACTCTATTCTGTTTTATTCTGTTCTGTTCTGTTCATTCTATTCTATTCTACTCTGTTCTGTTCTAATCTGTTCTACTCTGTTTTGTTCTACTCTATTCTTTTCTATTCTACTCAATTCTGTTCTAGTCTACTCTGTTCTATTCTGTTCTGTTCTGTTCATTTTATTCTCATCTACTCTATTCTGTTCTGTTCTATTCTATTGTGTTCTGTTCTGTTCATTCTATTCTAATCTAATCTAATCTATTCCGTTCTGTTCTGTTCTATTCCATCCTAGTGTATTCTATTTTACTCTATTCTGTTCTATTCTATTCTGTTCTATTCTACTCTAATCTTTTCTGCTCTGTTCTTTCCATTCTACTTAATCTATTCTACTCTATTCTGTTCTAATCTATTCTATTCTAGTCTACTCTATTCTACTCTAATCTATTTTATTCTACTCTATTCTACTCTATTCTACTCTATTCTGCATGGCCATCATCAACGTCTTCATCATGATCTATTCATTCATTCCTTCATTCATTTATTCATTCATTCATTCATTCTCACTCTATTCTATTATGTTCTGTTGTATTCTGTTTTGTTCTATTCTGTTCTGTTCTATTGGGGTCTATGCTATTCTGTTCTATACTACTGTATTCTTTTCTATTCTAATCCAATCTATTCTGTTCTGTTCTATTCTGTTTCTGTTCTATTCTGTTCATTGTATTCTACTTTACTCTCTTCTGTTCTCTTCTCTTCTCTTCTATCCTGTTTTATTCTGTTATATTCTATTCTGTTCTACTCTATTCTATTACCTTCTATTCTACTCTACTCTATTCTACTCTATTCTATTCTAGTATCTTCTATTCTACTGTATTCTGTTCTACTCTATTCTGTTCTGTTCTATTCTATAATACTCTATTCTGTTCTGTTTCCATTCCATTCTACTCTATTCTATTCTAATATCTTCTATTCTACTCTACTCTACTTTACTCTATTCTACTCTATTCTATTCTATTATCTTCTATTCTACTCTACTCTATTCTATTCTATTACCTTCTATTCAATTCTACTCTACTCTACATTCTCTTTCCATCCCCAAGGCGTGCTGCTGACCTACCGGGTGTACTGCACGGCCGTCATCAACGTCTTCATCATGATCTCCACCTGGCTGACCGTGGCCATGTCCCTGGAGAGGTACCTGGCCATCTGCCACCCGCTGCGCCAGGACCTCTACCTCACCACCCGCCGCATCAAGATCGTCATCGTGGTCACCTACATCCTCTCCCTCCTCTTCAACATCCCCGTCCTCTGGCGCTACCAGGTGCAGGAGATCTGTCCCCAGGCCGCTCCTTCGGGAGAGAGGAGGAGGACCACGCCTTCTGCCACCAACCTTTCCGGGAGGACTAACGGTTTCGAGGACCTGTTCGGGCTCGGTGAGAGTGTCGGTGAGTTGGTGGTGAACTCGACAGTGAGTCACCGCGACAGCATCGCGGAGGCGGTGACTTCTAGTCCCTGGACGGACTCTGGGGGTGTTGCGGTGATGAATCTGAGTGCCACTTCTACTACTACTACTACTACTACTACTACCACCAGCACTACTACTACTACTACTACTACCAGCAGAGGAGGAATCTTGTCTACGACCGTCATCACCACCACTACAACTACAACAACAGCAGCAGCAGCAGCAGCAACAGTTCAGGAAGGGGTGGTGGTGATGCAGACTTCTCCCGGCCCGGAGTCTTCAGGAGCCGATCCCGGGTCGGTCACCTTCCGACCCATACAGGTGTTTCTGTGGGGGTCTTCCAAAGTGGACACCCTGTACAGGATCTTGTGGGCCGTGGTGAACAACGTGCTGCCCTTGCTGCTGCTGGTCTACTTCAACGTGTGCCTGTGCCGCAAGATCTACCGCTCCTACAAGATGCGGCAAAAGTTCAAGCAGGAGCACCACAGCCGCCAGGAGAACTCCAGCCACGTGCTGACCATCACGCTGGTGGTCATCGTGGTCATGTTCTTCGTGCTGGTGGCCCCTTCCGAGATCGTCATCCACGCGGCCCTGCTGACCAACAGCAACAACAGCTACACCTACATGAGCGTGGAGGCCGTGATGAACTTCATGCAGAGCCTCAACTTCTCCGTCAACTTCATCCTCTACTGCATCATCTCCCCTTACTTCCGCAAGACGCTCAAGTACCTCTTCTGCTGCGGCTGCTACAACATCTACCAGGTGTCCAAGCAGTGGAAGAAGGACTTCGAGACCTCGCTGATGTGACGGCGCGCCAGTGACGTGTCCGGCCTGGGGCGAGCCTCGGGGGCCATGGGTCCCCTGCACGAGCTCCGCTCGCTGACGCAACAGCGACGTCACACCGACACTGGCGTCACGCTGTGTGAAGAGCCGCTCCAGTTCCGCACGTCACTGATGTGAAAGCAAACTGCGTTTTGTTTTGTTGGTGTTGTTGGTTTTTTTGTGTTTTGGTTGGGGGTTGGGTTGTTGTTTTTTTTTGGTGGGGTCGTCATCATCATTGTTGTCGTCATCGTCATGGTGTGTATTGCATGATGGTGGTGTGTGGGGATAGGGCCTTGGATGTTGTTTGTTTTGTTTGGTTTGCTTGGTTGGTTTTTTTTTTTTTTTTTTTTGGGGGGGGGGGGTTTTGGGGGGGTTGCTTTGTTTGGGTTTTGTTTTTGTGGGGTTTTGTTGTTGTTGTTGTTTTTTGGGTGTTTTTTTTTTTTTTTTGGGGGGGGGGGGGTCAAACATGGATCCAATACAGCGAGTGAAAATGCTTGTTTGTGGGGATTGATGTTACGTTAATGATATCCACCATTCATTCATTCACTCACTGTCATCATGGCGGGTGGTGTGTTCATGCTTATCACGATATTATAATTATGGTTCTGTGTTATCTCCTACCTAGCTTTTTGTCTACGTGTGAACTTTCTATGACCAACAACAAAATAAATATAACGGGGGTACGATACATTCTTAAATTCTGGTATATTCTCAATTTTTTTTAAAAGCAAACATTATCACCAAATCTCAACAACAACAAAATCTCACAACTTTGGAACCGCTTTGGATTAAAAAGAAGCAAAAAAACCCAACAACAACAACAACAACAGCCACAGGACCTGTCGTCTGCTTTCGGGCAGTGGCTGCCATATAAAACAATGGCGTTTTCATACAACAGTCGCTAACATATCAAGTACACTTGATAGTGATGTTCAGAAATCATCTTTAGTGTCAAATTATCAAGCTTTGTATGCTGCGTTTGAAAACTAACTAACATACAAAAACAAAACTATGGGATATGAAATTACACTTGTATAATCAGTGTTTATTTTTCCGCACCAAAACCAAATAGCGAAAAAATCTCGATTTTTCACTGAAAGTTTATTTTATTTTATTTATTTTATTTATTCTTTTATATCGAGGATAATGGAATAAGCACTCATGTGCTTTTTTACATCCAGTCCCCGTGTGTATGCGGTTTTGTAAATTTTGTCATCTGTTCCCACCCGCACACAATGGCCTACTCTAAGTGACCCACCGAGTCTAGCTTTTAACGTCAGCATTGTCTTCTAACTGTAAGCATAAGTCTTCTCTTGGCCATCTAATAATGTTTTTTTAAAGCAAGCTATAGTTTATACACAAAATAAGCTCGGAACGACACATTCTTTTAGAGCCTAGAACACTGTTTAGTTCCCTGTAACAGTTTGCAAGAGGTTGTTGTCGTCCTCAATTTAACGTCTGTTCACTCTAAGTGATATTAGACGAGAGGTTATTGACACACATATATAGATATTTTGTGTGTGTGGTCTAACATCACTTTTATGTGAACAGACTTAAATTTGAGACCAACCAACGTATTATAGTCATGTGCTGAAAAGGTGGTAACTAGTTAAGGAATAATACTCGTGCGGTCTTATAGCTAGAGAACACAGATATCGTTTTGTTACACTTGTGCCATTTTGCCTCGATGCCTCAGCCTCAATCCTGACATGGCCTATATTGCCACTTCTGTATAAACAAATAATCACTGTAAGCACTGTCTCCGTCGCCGCTGTCGTCCGTAGGAGCTCCACGCAATGCCACCACCAGGGTTCGCGATATCTCTGTCTCTGTCTCTATCTTTGTCCCTATCTCTGTCTGTCTGTCTGTCTGTCTCTGTCTCTGTCTGTCTATCTGTCTCTCTGTCTATCTGTCTGTCTGTCTGTCTGTTGTCTGTCTCTCTCTGTCTCTCTCCCCGTCTCTGTCTCTGTCTGTCTCTGTCTCTGTCTCTCTCTGTCTCTGTCTCTGTCTCTGTCTCTGTCTCTCTCTCTCTCTCTCTCTCTCTCTCTCTCTCTCTCTCTCTCTCTGGGGGGCTTTGTGTAGATATTTTTCCCGTATACTGTGTGTGTATTGGTATGGGCTTATTTTATTTTATTATCATATATTATATCCCTAAGGGCGGGGACTGGATGTAAAAAAGCACATGGGTGCTTATTCATTATCCTCGAAATAAAAGAATGTGTCATTTCTCTGTGTCTCTCTGTCTCTGTCTCTCTCTCTCTGTCTCTGTCTCTCTCTGTCTCTCTCTGTCTCTCTCTGTCTCTCTCTCTGTCTCTCTCTGTCTCTCTCTGTCTCTCTCTGTCTCTTCTCTGTCTCTCTCTCTCTGTCTCTCTCTCTCTTACTCTCTCTCTCTCTCTTACTCTCTCTCTCTCTCTGTGTCTCTCTCTGTCTCTCTCTGTGTCTCTATCTCTCTCTGTCTTTCTCTCTCTTACTCTCTCTCTCTCTCTCTCTCTTACTCTCTCTCTCTCTCTTTCTCCCCCCCCCCTCTCTCTCTCTCTCTCTCTCTCTCTCTCTCTCTCTCTCTCTCTCTCTCTCTCTCTCTCTCCTCTCTCTCTCTCTTCTCTATCCCCCCCAGACCGCTGATCTCAGTGATGCTGGCAATATATTATTACAGGATGGTGGTAGTAGTCTGCCTCTTTTCCTTCTGCCCTCAAGAACTGCTGTCATCAGATTTATCTTCATGTTTCTGTTTTCTTAAACTATAACGACGTAAAATAATAACTAAACCACAAAGCTCTCTCAGTGTAAAAGAAAAGCAGGATCACCTTTGACAAACATAGGTGGGGAAGGGGGGTGGCGGGGGGGGGGGGATAGCCTAGTGGTCAGAACGTTGCACTCGCAATCTGACGACACCGGGTTCGATTCCCGTTCAAGGGGATATTTTCCCCCTGGAGTTAACATCAATGCAGACTCCACTCTTCCCCAAAAGTCTTTTGGATGAGACTATAAACCGAGGCCCCGTGTGTGAACGCAGGCAGAACATCTTGCGCACACGTTAATTCCTGTTCCGCTTTTCGTAAGAGTAGGCTATTGTGTGCCGGTGGGAACAGATGACAGAATTTACAAAACTGCATATACACGGGGACTTGACGTAAAAAAAGCAATAAGTGCTCATTCCATTAACCTCGATATAAAAGAATAAAATAAATAAATAAAACATAGCGTTTTTCCCCTTCCTTAAAAGGCATTGCAATCGAAGGGAAATAACAACGCATCTAAGACTCAAGCTTCGCGCAATTTTTCCCCTTTGATTATGTGGGTGGAGTTTGTTTTGTTTTCTTTTGTTAGGGTTCTTTTCTCCTGATTATCTGCCCACACGAGAACATAATTATTCAGTTTAACACTGTCTTTTTATTTATTTATTTATTTATTTTATTTCTAGGATAAAGGAATACGCACTCATGTGCTTTTTTCACATCCAGTCCCCGTGTGTATGCGGTTTTGTAAATTCTGTCATCTGTTCCTACCGGTACACAATGGCCTACTCTTACGAAAATCGGAACAGGATTTAACGTATGCGCCAAGATGTTCTGCGTGCGTGCGTTTCCCCCCCCCCCCCCCCCCCCCCACCAAAATCAGCTAGAAAGTAAAGGGGGTAAAGCATGTAGAGAGAGAAAGTAATAATAATAAAGATGATAATTATGATGATTATGATGATGATGATGATGATGATGATATACTACTACTACTACTACTTCTACTATATGATGATGATATGATGATGATGATGATGATAATGATAATGATGAGAAGAAGAAGAGAGAAGAGAAAAGAAGAAGAAGAAAAGAAGAAGAGAAGAAGAAGAAGAAAAGAAGAAGAGGAAGAAAAGAAGAATGATACAGGGAACTTATACAGCGCTATATCTTGCAACAACAACAAAAGGTGTGTCAAATAGTATGAAGTTTTAACTGAGGTTTAAACTTACGACGATAACTTCCTTGCAGTATCTTTGGGGAGGGAGGTGGGGGTTGGGGGTGGGGGGTTGCCTGTACATATTACTGTTCCCACCCTCTTTCCCCCGCTTTATTTGTGCAATATTTACGTATTTAATCTCGTATTTTTATTTATTTTTTATTTCGAGGATAATGAAATAAGCACTCATGTGGATTTTTTTTTTTTGGGGGGGGGGGTTGGGGTTTTTTTTTTGCATTTAGTCCTCGTGTGTGTACATGCAGTTGTGTAAATTTTTATCATCCGTTCCCACCGGCACACAATGGGCTACTCTTTCGGAAAAAGCGGAACAGGTTTTAACGTGTGCG
>CM054143.1:27872148-27874648 GCA_028751875.1 Rapana venosa | reverse complement strand
TTTTTGGTTCGTGCAGATTTTTTTTTTCAAAACGCGAACTAAAGGTATTTATTTTCTGTATATTGTTCATTTGACCCCCCCCCCCCCCCCCCCCCCAAACCCCACCCCCCCCCGCCGCCACCACACCAACAAAAACAAAGAAACAAAAACGACAACAACAAAAAACTGTTTCATTCGAATCTTTCAAAGATTTGATCCATTTTTAATACCCCAAGTATAGGCCTTGGCTATCGTGGCTACATATATATTTTTTGGGGGGGAAAGGAAATGGGGTGGATTTCACTCACAGAAGGGGACAGTGTTGAGAGTGGGTGTTGTTGGTTTTTTTGGAATGTCTCATCCACAACCATTCAAATGACTAAGAATGTATCGGGGGAGTGGGGGGGGGGGGGGGGGGGGGAGCGGAGGAGGCAGGATAGCACTTACACACATACACACACACGCACGAGCGTGCGCGCACGCACACACACACACACACACGCACGAGCGCACGCACACACACGCACACACACACACACACGCACGAGCGCGCGCGCGCACGCACACACACGTACACACACACACAACACACACACGCACACACACACACACACTAACACACACATTCTCTCTCTCTCTCTCTCTCTCTCTCTCTCTCTCTCTCTCTCTCTCTCTCTCTCTCTCTTTTCTTTCGGTGTCTCTGTGTCTGTGTCTCTGTCTGTCTGTCTATCTGGCTGGCTGGCTGTCTCTGTCTGTCTGTCTGTCTGTCTGTCTCTTTCTCTCTCTCTCTCTCTCTCTCTCTCTCTCTCTCTCTCTCTCTCTCTCTTTCTTTCTTTTCTTTCTTTCTCTCTCTGTTCTAAAAGGATGTAACATGTTTCACACTTTAAAAAAAAAGTTATCTAGATGAACAAATCATGTTCATTCAGTTATTCTCTTTGACAGTATAGTTCTGATCGCAAAAAACCCTAATGTTTCTGCACTACGTTGTATTCCTGTACTGTAAATGATCTTCAGGGATCAATAGTTTTGAAAGCTTGTCTGTGAACATCTCCTTTACTTGTTTTCTCTCTCTCTCTCTCTCTCTCTCTCTCTCTTCTCTCTCTCTCTCTCTCTCTCTCTCTCTCTCTCTCTCTCTCTCTCTCTCTCTCTCTGTGCGTGTGTGTGTGAGTGTGTGAGCGTGTGTTGTGTGTGTGTGTGTGTGTGTGTGTGTGTATGTGTGTGTATGTGTGTGTGTGAGTGTTTGTGTGTATGTGTGTGTGTATGTGTGAACGTCAAAGTCAAATTTTATTTCCAGATAGTACATTGAATAAGTAATGCATTTGCTTTTTTTGTTTTAAAATCAAGCCATCCATCTATCTAGGAACAACAAGTTCTTAATGATAATATTGATAATATTTTCTTAATGATAATACTGATAATATTGTGTGTGTGTGTGTATAAGTGTGTGTGTAAGTGTGTAAGTGTGTGTGTATGTGTGTGTGAAGTCAAATTAAGTCAAGTCAAATCAAGTCAAGATGATCTTTATCGTGGATAAAAGATTTAAGTTTACACAACTTGTTTCATCCTGCACATTGTAAGAGAGAGAGAGAGAGAGAGAGAGAGAGAGAGAGAGAGAGAGAGAGAGAGAGAGAGAGAGACAGACAGACAGACAGACAGACAGACAGACAGAGACAGACAGACAGAGAGAGACAGAGAAATGTATGTCCGCTTATAAAGTATAATCTGTATAATTATGTCTTTTAGATTGATAAGCATGTGGATCATACTAAGATAATTATCGAGTGTAATTCTTTTATCAGATGCTCTTCCTTGGAAAATCATGCCACCATGCCACGAAACGTGCCACCTGTGTGTGTGTGTGTGTGTGTGTGTATGCGCGCGCGCGCGTGCGTGCGTGGCGCGTGCTTGCTTGCTTGCTTGTTTGAATGTTTGCTACGCGTGTGATTGTGTGTATATATATATATGTGTGTTGTGTGTGTGTGTGTATGTGTGTGTACTGTGTGTATGCATGTTTGTTTGTTTGTCTGTATGTGTGTGCATGTTTGTGTGTGTGTGTATAATCTACATCCTATCTTTTCTTGTCAAAATGTGGTGGGCGTTTTTGTTTTAAAACTGAGATTGAAAACAAAGACATTTCAGGATGCAAAATCAATCTTGACTAACTAGTCCTGCGTGAATCTTTATTATTTTTCCGATCCCATGGTTAATCCTATTCCCTTTCTATTTGCATATACCGGATTTTACGTCACAGAATATGTGCATAATTATTGAGACATGCGCGTTCCATCTCTTCTGCATTGTAGAATAACAATTGTTTTTTGTTATTGTTTCAATATGAAGACACTAGTCTATTCTTATAACATACAGTCGTAAGTTCTTATGTATATAAAACACGGTGGAAAAGATATTGAAACTTTTTTTAAAAAAAAGAATGATCGTGATTATTGATGGTTCTTCATCATTTGTTGAGAGTGCGGGAATGTACACGTAATTATTGATTACGTTTAATTAATACGAGCGT